>CAUYUJ010016897.1:0-30000 GCA_963575745.1 Prorocentrum cordatum
GAGGGAGGAGGAGGAGGAGGAGGAGGAGGAGGAGGAGGAGGAGGAGGAGGAGGAGGAGGAGGAGGAAGAGGAGGAAGACGCAGGACGCAGGCAGCGACGGCGTCGCTCAGGGGCGGGCGCGCACTCGGCGCGCGCGCACGCGGCTCCGCACGCTCGGGCCTCGAAGTACAGCTCGGAGAGGTGCTCGAAGAACTCGGCGCAGTCGGCGGTCGTCTCGGAGACACCGACGAACGAACGACCAACTAATAACAATAAGAAACCGATCTGCACGTTGCCCACAACTGGCGTGCATCATACATGGGCTCGAAATCGCTGTAGACGCCCCGTCGGCATGGCCATGGCTGCCCCCGCCGGAAGGCAAGCGCCACCGCCACCGACATTCGGCCATAATCTCCCTCACGGGACGCTTCCGCAACGAACAGGGTTGAGGGCGTGTGGGAGGCAAGCGCGACTATCACCGACAGTCGGCCAAAGCTCCCTCACGGGACGCGCCCACACGCCCTCAACAACCATAGCCTGGCCCCACCCCCGCCAGAAAGCAAGCGCAACCGTCACCGACAGTTGGCCAGAACTCCCTCACGGGACGCTTGTGAGGCGAACAGGGGAGGGGCCTGTAAGTCGGAGGTGAGGGGGTGAGATCGAAGTGAAACGGAGAGCCCCCCTACCGGGAAATCGATTTCGGTTTCGTGTTCGTGCGTGCCGTGCGTGCGGGCGAGGCGAAGCTGCGTGGGCGGGCAAGAGAAAGTCTCCTGTGGCTGAGGCGCGGCCGGACCAAATGATTCTCCACCGGGCGGCCGGTGGCGCGCGGTGTCCCGCCGGTGTCCCGCTGGTGTCCCGTCGATTCTCCTGTGGCTGAGGCGCGGCCGGACCAAATGTTTCCCTTCCGGGCGGCCGGTGGCGCGCGGTGTTCCGCCGGTGTCCCGCTGGTGTCCCGTCGGTGTCCCGATGATGATGTGGATAATTATGATGATGATGATGCTGATGCTGATGATGATGATGATGGTGATGGTGATGGTGATGGTGATGGCGATGGTGATGGTGATGATGGTGATGATGGTGATGATGGTGATGATGGTGATGATGATGCGCGAGCTCGAAAGAGGAAGGGAAACAATTACGATGTTGCCCACTGCTGGGCCCCTCCCCCCCAATCTAGACCGAATGAGAGTTCGACTGTGAGACCGAATGTGAGATCGATTGCGAGATCGATGGTGATATCGATAGTGAGATCGACTGTGAGATCGATAATGAGATCGATTGTGAGATCGATAGTGAGACCGAATGTGGAAGCGAATGTGAGATCGACAGTGAGATCGATTGTGAGATCGATAGTGAGATCGACAGTGAGACCGAATGTGAGACCGAATGTGAGATCGATTGTGAGATCGATTGTGAGTTCGATAGTGAGATCGATAGCGAGATCGATAGTGATATCGATAATGACATCGAATGTGAGATCGATAGCGAGATCGATTGAGTGAGACGTTGGTTCCCCCTCCCCCCTCACCTCCTTATCACCCGCAGGGTGGTCGTATAGGTATGCACCTCTGAAGTCGTGATGGACTCGCGGGGACCTCCCCAGCCCTCTACCAATCTGGGCTGGCAGCCGCGGATCCCGCCTGTGGCGGCGCAAACGTACACTGCACCCACAGCTGCCACCAACCATGACAATGCAGGTAACCATAAACTTGCACGGTTCCTCCAAATTACACGCAGTGAAAGGTACTCAGCTCGAGCTCGCGCTTGGTCTTTCCCTGCCGCAGGCACGTCCCTCGAGCGCGCCATTCCAGGTTGTGGATCTGAGTAGCTCTGCCAGGAGGTATTTGCCAGACTGTGAGCCGGGTGCTTTGCTGCATTCATCTGTCAAGTGCCTTCCCGGGTACCCACGCTGTCCAGGGCTAGCACGAGCTGCACATAAGACACAGAACCACTTCGCCTCCTTGCTACTGTACAGCATGGGCTGGGAATGGTGTACGCACTGGCCTCCTATGAGCACTCTTCGAGTTGTCTGAGTTGCGAGGGCGGTATGCTGACAGGTAGAAGCGAGCCAATTCCTGATGAGCGTCGCCGAGCCCGTCTTCGCAATCGAGTGCTTACACCCTTTGCATTCCCAACGTGGTAGTTTCCCGTCCTTGGCGATGTCGTGGCTGCACTTAATGACGAGGTCCTCGATAAATTACGGCCTGGCTTGTTCGCACGGTCAACTTTCTCATCTTCAGGCTGCTGTCGTCGAACTGCGTCACGGGTAGCCTGGCATATCCTGTCCCGTGCCGTCACCGATACAGCTCTTATCCAATCATAACAGTCCAGTTGTGCTTGAGGAATGCTGTGGTCCGCTGCCGCCTGGTCCGCGAAATTGTCCACAATGGAATTACCTGCCCAGGCGTGCTTAGGATAGCCTTTACTTATAGCTTCCTCTAGCGATACGTGACTTTCAATATGATAAAGTTCCACTGGTCCCGATCTTTTGCCCAGCTGGATGTCGATCAGCTTCCATAGGTCGGCGTTGGAACCTCGATTGGCTGGCCATGTATGTCTTTGGCTCCTCCAACCTGCTGTGAGGTATCCTGAGTCCGTCCAAACATGTAGCGGTCCATCTGTGCCCTTAAGGCAGCTGTAGAATCCCCAGGCCTCGGCACGATCATTAGATTGCCTCGGTCCAGGAAAGGGTCCTCGCTTTCCAGAGCACATAATGTACTCGCCTAGCTGGTTGAGGCTAAGTTTGATCCATGCCCAACCACAACGCATATACCTTTCGTCTCCAGATCGTTCTCCGCCGCTGCCGTCGCCGTAGATGACAAGGGGATCGCCGTTGGGTAAGCTTATCCTCCCGGCGCCGATGCACTCGCCCGTGTCCGTCTCGCAGTCGGGCGGAGGAGGGGGCGGGGGAGGGGGAGGAGGAGGAGGAGGAGGAGGAGGAGGAGGAGGAGGAGGAGGAGGAGGAGGAGGAGGAGGAGGAGGAGGAGGGGAGGAGGGGAAGGAGGAGAGAGGAGGAGAGGGAGGAGGAGGAGGAGGGAGGAGGAGGAGGAGGAGGAGGAGGAGGAGGAGGAGAAGAGAAAGGAGGGAGGAGTGGAGGAGGAGGAAGAGGGGAGGAGGAGTGGGAGGAGGGGGAGGAGGGAGGAGACGAGAGGAAGGAGGGGAAGGAGGAGGAGAGGAAGGAGGAGGAGGAGGAGCAGCAGGAGGAGGAGGAGGAGTAACAGGTGATATGTCGACCCATATCCTCGGTTCGTGGGTTTTTCGAATGGACAAACAAATTGGGCGCAACCCTGGGATGTACGATTGGGGGGCGTCCATGCTCGACAGGGGTGCGTCCGAACAGCCCCCTTGGGGTACATCCCAGAGTTCCCCCCTGTCTCTGAGCGGCCACACTTTTCGGACGGAACTCGGGGATTGGGGGAGAAAAGTCGCCTGCAAAGGATGAGGAAGGAATGGGAGGAGGAGGAGGAGGAGGCGGAGGGAGGAGGAGGAGGCGGAGGAAGAGGAGGAGGAGAGGAAGGAGAGGAGGAGGAGAAGGAGGAGGAGGAGGAGGAGGAGGCGGAGGAAAGGGAGGAGAGGGAGGAAGAGGAGGAAGAGGAAGAGGAGGAGGATGAGGAGGAGGAGAGGAGAAGCAGGAGGAGGAGGAGGAGCAGGAGGAGGAGGAGGAGCAGGAGGAGGAGGGAGGGCTCCCCCTCCAGACCCCCTCCAAACCAAGATCCACGAAGGTATGCTTCTTTCAGTTCGGGCGTCTGTCCTCGCTTTCCGCCTCCAGGGGGCCCGGCACGGGGCCCCCGTGCCATCGCAAGCATGGAGCGGGGACGAGGAGCTGCCACCCTCCCCCCCAGGGCAGAGGATGGGCCCTCCTCGCCCTCCTCCACCTCCTTGTGCTCCTCTCCGCTCCTACTCCCCTCCCCTCCTCCTCATCTCATCCATCATCAGCATCATATCATCATCATCATCATCATCAATCATATCATCATCATCATAATCATCATCATTCATCATCATCATCATCATCATCATCATCATCATCAATCCACATCATCATCATCATCATCATCATCATCATCATCATCATCATCACATCGCATCATCACATCATCATCATCATCTCTCATCTCCTCTCCCTCCTCCTTCCTCCTCTCCTCCTCCTCCTCCTCCTTATCTCCCCCTCCTCCTCCTCCTCCTCCTCCTCCTCCATCTCCTCCATCTCCTCCTCCTCCTCCTCCTCCTCCTTCTCCTCCTCCTCCTCCTCCTCCTCCTAGTCCTCCTAGTCCTCCTCCTCCTCCTCCTCCTCCTCCTGCTCTCCTCTTCCTGGTCCTCCTCCTTCTACCCCCCGGAGGGCAGAGGGTGGACCTCCATGGGGTCGCCGGCCGAGGAATCACACCGAAAGATGTCTGGGGAAGTTCGAAGCGATCATGTTCTTGGCGGTGAACCCTGAAAGGTCTTTAGAACCCCCCAAAATACGAGAAGGAGGAGGAGGAGGAGGAGGAGGAGGAGGAGGGGGGAGGAGGAGGTTTTAGGACCAGTCCTATTGACGGCCGAGAGGGGGGGGAGCCAAAACTAAGGACCTTTAGCGGTTCATTCACGAGCGCGTGATGGGTGGCGTTGCGTCATGGGGGGAGGGAATGGGGGGGAGGGGGGCAGAAGGCGCGCTATGGCCTAGAAGGTAACATTACCCTGTGACGTACCCAACCCATTTGTACCATGGGAAACGAGGAGTTGGCCGAAACTTGCATGGACAATCAAATTGCAGGATCCGTTGTTTGATATGTAAGCTACTTGGGACACGCGCCTATGGCATGATGCGCAGGAGAACCACACAAGAAAGAGGGGCAACAGCTACAGGCTCGAAGAGGACATGGGGAATCGGGAACGTGGAGCAGGAGAAAAACGTGCGGGAAGCCCACTGTGCTGGGCCCCTCAGCAGGCCTCGAAAGTGGCGACAGTGTCGCAGATCGCAGCCCCCCAGGGATGGCGAGGTCCCATTTGAGTCTGCGGTGAGTACCCACTGTGCTGGGCCCCCCAGCAGGCCTCGAAAGTGGCGACAGTTTCACAGATCGCAGCCCCCCAGGGATGGCGAGGTCCCATTTGAGTCTGCGGTGGGTACCCACTGTGCTGGGCCCCCCAGCAGGCCTCGAAAGTGGCGACAGTTTCACAGATCGCAGCCCCCCAGGGATGGCGAGGTCCCATTTGAGTCTACAGTGGATACCCACTGTGCTGGGCCCCCCAGCAGGCCTCGAAAGTGGCGACAGTTTCACAGATCGCAGCCCCCCAGGGATGGCGACGAGAGAGGTAAAAGGCAGGGGGGAAGAGAGGGACGGGAAGGAAGGAAGGAGACGCGCGAGCAGTGCTCTATTCAAAACGAGAACCCAACGCAGGAGGGTTGGGAAAAAAAACCTCGAGGATCGTCGAGGACGCACCCCAGGAGAGGCAAGAGGGTCTCCAGACCGCTGGCGGAATGACTTGTAAGCCCCGGCGTTTGTCTTGCATCATGGCCTCCGGGGGGCCCCTTCGGGCCCTGGGCGGGGAATAAGGGGAAGGGCGGGAAATGGGCTGGGGAAGAGAGGTGCCCTCCTGGGGCCCTAGAGGACCCCTTCTGGGCCCTGGAGGGCCCCTTGTTCTGCAGCCCTCGCTGCCCCCCCTATGTAATCGCCCCTCCCACTACGCGTCCTCCGAGGCCCCAGTCAAGCAAATGTTCTGGGACGAAGCCAGGGCGAGAAAACTGCCATGATGCGATTGGCTCCAGATGCGCTCGGGGAGTGAATGGGAGCATCTTGCTGCCCTCGTTCCCAGAGGCCGTGCGGAACGGTATAGGCAACCCCTGGGATAGATGCGTCAGGCGCTGGAGAGGTTTGAAACAGACACTCCATCGGATGCCTGTTGGGCGGCGGTACATGAAGGGGCGATAAATGGAAGGGCAGCGAGGGCTGCAGAAAAGGGCCGTAGGGCCCGAAAAAATAACCTTCCTTCTCCCCCACATCATCCCCCACCCATTCATTCGCGCCCAAGCCTGGGAGGGGGTCCTTGGACACGGGTCTGTCCTGGGGTCCTGCAGCCTTCCCTGCAACCCGGTGGCGGCCACCCTTCCCTGGGCCACCTCTCTGGGAGGCCTCTTGACGCCCCGGCTGGATCCCACTCGGACCTCTGCCCAGAGCGCACCCCATGGACAGCTCCCGAAGTCCATCGCGCAACCCGAACTCCAAAACTAACATCATCTTGCTTCGAGAGATCCCCACCGAAACCTTCGGCGTTTGCTCCCAGGTGGTGCGCGCGCCTGCTGGAACAAGGTGCGCGGGGCCCGGCGGTCGCGGCCAGCGTGGTGGTCAGGCGAAGTCGCGAGTTGCTGCTGCGTTTGACAGTGCGCCTTCAGTCTGTCGCGGCTGTGATATTGTGGATGCCGCGGCAACGGGCACCATAACAGTCCTACCAGCGAGTGTCAAAAGTGTGTTTAAAATGTCAGAACATGTTCTAAACATGTTTCAACCATGATGTTTAACGTGTGCAACAAAAAAACAGGCTTAACACATGTATTGGACATCTGAAAACTATTTGGCAACATGCTTCCTCGCCATTGATCGCCCCCCACACAACTGTAGCAAACCTCCTCCCGTCGTGGGCACAATCACGGCAGGAGGCTTCTGGCAGCCTCCGGTCTCTGGGCGCCTTCGTCGGGACCCCCGGGGCCGTCAGCAGCGCTGCTCGGCAGGAGGGGCCGGTCGCGGGAAGGGGGATCAAAACCTCAGGGGGCCCCAAGTTGCAAATCCGTCGGGCGAAAGACAGTCCTATCGTTGAATGTAAAATGTGTTTACAGTGACAGGAAAATTCTAAACATGTTTATATATGTGGTTTGTATGTTGAAACCATGCCGTAGACATCTGGAACTTATTTGGCAACATGTTTCCTCTCCATTGATCGTCCTCCACAACCCAAGCGGTTCTGTAGAAAAGCGGGGCGGCCAAAAACAGGACCGCTGAATGCACGGGAACGCGTTGAAGCGTCTGTGCCGAAGTGGGCGGGGCGGCGCCATGCGAACACACCCTGTGCGGGGCCCTGGGTGGAGCTCCCTGGGGCTCACTGGGGGCCACGAAACGCGCGAGGGCTGTGCCGAAGTGGGCGGGGCGACGCCATGCCAACGCAAGCGAAGGGGCCCTCGGTGGAACTCCCGGGGGCGCATGAAACGTGATGAAGTTGTGCCGAATGGACGGAGCGACGCCATGCGAATGCACCCATTGAGGCCCTCGGTGGACCTCCCTAGGAGGCAGGAAACGTGCCAGGGTTGCGCCGACATGGGCAAGGCGACGCCATGCGAATGCACCCACTGAGGCCCTCCGTGGGCCTCCCTGGGGAACCAGCAACGTGAGAAGCGTGCGCCGACATGGGCGGGAAGGTGCCATGCGAACGCGTCCACTGGGGCCCTGGATGGAGTTCCCTGGGGGGCAAGACGCGCGCGAGGATCGGGCGAAGGGCGAATCAAGGTCTATCATCCGACGGGACGGAAAATCGCCGACCTGGCGAGAAGAGGCCGTGCCTCAGCGAGGGTCGGCAACACACCTCGAAAAGAGCACAGTCCGACCCTGAAAGGCGCACACGGGTGCGCCCCGAGCCACCCCGCTGGCCAGTCCAGGGCAGCTCCGACGCAAAACGCCGAGATTGCCCTAAACGGGCCATTGGGCGCGGCTCGCGTCCCGCCGGGACCCCGTCTCTGAACCAAAGTTTGGCCCGAGGGCGCCGATCCCGCGCCCCCCACGTCGGGGAACCCCTTCGAGTAACCCCATCGGGGAGGAGGGAGGAGGGAGGAGGGGCCACCATCATCAGGACATCCTGGACGGCCCTGCTTCGCGCCCTGAGCAGGGCGCCTCCATGCCCCCAGGCACGCACGGCAGGCGGGCGGAGGCGGAGCGAGAGGTCGGGCTGCAGCTGGCGCCAGGCGGCTCGAGCTTTTTTCTTTCCTGCTCGCAGCAGGTGCCGGCCGAGCAGAGGCACCACGTACAGCGAACACCCCCGCACTCCGCCTCCTCAAGGTCACGCGGAAGCAGAGCGAGTCGTGGCACTGCACCCCCGCGAACGCACGATGGCGCGGGCAGATTTGGGAGCCGGCGCAGCAGCATGCTGGGCGGCACGCGCGGTGAAATCGAGCGCCCGGCAACAATCCGCCAACGTTTCACGCAGCTGGGATCTGACGAGCTTTGGCAGCTCGTGTTCCATCGCCCCCAACTGCACGAAGAAATCTGCCCAGGCGTTTGCTGTACAACCCACAGAGGGTGCGCTTTGACCACACATAATTTTCCATAATACACTACGCTAATACACTACGCTAATACACTACGCTAATACACTACGCTGAAGTATTAGCGCAGTGTATTAGCGTAGTGTATTAGCGCAGTGTATTCGCATAGTGCATTAGCGTAGTGTATTAATGCAGCGTAGTAACGTATGGAGATTGCATTGCCAACGCGCGGCTGCGCATTGCCAACCGGCGCTGTTTTTGTTCGGGTTCGTAGGATCTGCGGATTTTCGCAAGATGTTCGCGCGTTTGGATTTTCGTTGGATTTTCGCATGATGTTTCTAAGATCCGCGGCCCGACGATTTTCGCAAGATTTTCGGAGAAGCCGCGGCGGCCGAACGATTTTCGTAAGATCTTCATACGGTTTTCGTTGGGATTGTTTTCGCTGAGATTTTTGTTGGTTCGTGGGATCCGCGGATTTTCGTATGATTTCCGCCTGATTTTCGCTTGGACTTTCGTGGGATGCTCGTAGGATGTTCCTACAATCCGCGGCCCGACGATTTTCGTAGGATTTCCGCAGGATTCGCGGCGGCCCGACGATTTCGGAGTGTAGTGTATTAGCGTAGTGTAGTAGCGTAGTGTATTAGCGTAGTGTATTAGCGTAGCGTATTAGTATGGTGCATGAGCGAATGGAGATTGCATTGGCACCGTGCGGTTGCGCATTGCGGCGGTACTCGCAGGATTTTCGTCGAATTTTCGCAAGGTCCGCGGTTCGTAGGAGCCGCGACGGCCCGGCGATTTTCGCAGATCTCCCTAATATTTTCGCTGGGATTTTCATTGGTTCGTAGGATCTGCTGATTTTCGCAAGATGTTCGCAAGATCTTCGTTTGGATTTTCGAAGGATTTTCGCAGGATGTTTGCAAGATCCGCGGCCCGACGATTTTCGCAAGATTTTCGGAGAAGCCGCGGCGGCCTGACGATTTTCGCTGGATAGTCATACGGTTTTCGTTTGGATTTTGTTTTATTGGTTCTTGGTTCGTAGGATCCGCTGATTTTCGAAAGATTGTCGCATGATTTTCGTTTGGATTTTCGTGGGATGCTCGTAGGATGTTCGCACAATCCGCGGCCCCCCGATTTTCGCAAGATTTCCGCGGGATTCGCGGCGACTTGGCGATTTTCGCAGTGTAGTGTATGAACGTAGTGTATTAGCGTAGTGTATTAGCGGAGTGTACTAGCGTAGTGTATTTGCGTAGTGTACTAGCGTAGTGTATTAGCGTAATGTATTAGTGTAGTGTCTTAGCGCGTGGAGATTGCATCGGCACCGTGCGGTCGCGCATTGCGGCGGTACTCGTAAAATTTTCGTCGGATTTTCGTAAGGTCCGCGGTCCATAGGAGCCGCGGCGGCTCGACGATTTTCGCATACGTTCGTAAAACTGTCGTTTTTTTGTTCGTAGGATCTGCAGATTTGCGCAAGACATTCGCAAGATCGTCGCGTGGATTTTCGTTGGATTTCCGCGGGATGTTTGCAAGATCCGCGGCCCGACGATTTTCGCAAGATTTTCGGAGAAGCCGCGGCGGCCTGACGATTTTCACAGGATATTCATGCGGTTTTCGTTAGGATGTGGGAAAAAAACCGGGGACCGACTCTGACCGGGCAGGGCCCAGACCTCCGACGTCATGAGAAACTCACGACGAAGGTTTTTGACAATTTTCGGCCTCTGGAGGCCCTTGCCGAGCTTCGGGGGCGTGAAGAAACGACTCTGGATGAAGGTCGGTCCCAGGGAAGGTCTCCAGACCCCCGGGGGCCGACGTCGTGAGTTTCTGATGACGTCGCATGTCTGGGGAGCGGTGGGGAGAAAGCGCGCCCCCCCCCCTCCCCTCCTCCTCCCTCCTCGTTCCCTCCTCCCTCCTCCCTCCTCCTCCGCCCCTCCTCCCGGGCGGGCCGCTCGGCGGGCGGCGGGCGGCGGGCTCGGCGTCGACCCCGCGCGAAGTTCCGATCCTGGTCGTCGGGAATCCCGTGCCGGACTGCAGGGCCCCCCCTGACCTCCGACGTTTCGACTTTTTCGATGCGCGGTTCCTGGAGGCCCCGACGATTTTCCCGGGAACGGTTTTTCGTCCTGAATTTTATTTTGGCGCTCCCGAGGCTCGGCGAGGGCATCCGGAAGCCGAAAAGCGCCAAAACCCTTCGTCTCGAGTTTCTCGAGACGTCGGAGGTCTGGGTCTGGGCGCGGATGGGGCGTCCATCCGCTGAGCTCCCGCGGTCTAGCTCGGCCCTCCGAAGCGGAAGGGCATAGCGTCTCGGCGATTTTTATGTTGGTCGCCTTTGGCGTCTCGTCGTTTTCGGTCCCCGGGGGCCGTTTTCGGGCCCCGGGACCGTCGGAAACGGACCCGATGTGAAAAACTGCATCGAGTGGGCGCCGCCCCTCCCCCTCCTCCTCCTTCACCTCCCTCCCCCTCCCTCCTCCTCCCTCCTGCGTTCGCTCCTGTTCTCTCGGCGCCGCCGCGCGCGCGGTTGCCCAGGCCTCCCCCGCGCTGCCTGCTCGCAAGCTCGCGTGCCTGGGCCCGCCCGCTCACGCGAGCCAAGATAGCCCCATCGCAGCCCCGAGCAGCCCCCCTTTCAAGATACCCAAGAGACCCAAGATACCCCAGGCACCCACGATCCGCAAGATCCCCAAGATCCCCAAGATCCCCAATATACCCAAGATATCCAAGGCACCCAAGATCCCCAATATTCCCAAGAGCTCTAATATCCCCAAGATCCCCAATATACCCAAGATACCCAAGGCACCCCAGATCCCCAAGATCCTCAAGATCCCCCAGACCCCAAAGAGACCTAATATACCCGAGAACCCCAAGAACCCCAAGAAACCCAACATACCCAATATACCCAAGAGACCCCAGAGACCCAAGATCCCCAAGAGACCCAAGATTCCCAAGATCCTTCAGGTCCCCTGGGTGCCCAAGATACCCAAGGTACCCACGATCCCCTTCCTCCGAGCAGCGCGGGGGGCGATCTGGACTCGCAGGCTGGACTCACGCGCTGGCTGTCGGAGTCACTTCCATATGAAGACGAGGATGAGGACCCGGAGCTGCTGGGGGCGGCGGCGCCGCTAGCCTCGGCCGCCCGAGCGCCTGCTCTCGGCTGCGACGACGTCGCAGCCGCTGCCGGCGCACCTGCGCCCTCGGCCCTGCGCTCGACCGCCGCGGAGCTGCCGGGGGCGGCGGCGCCGCCGCTGGCCTCGGCCGCCCAAACTCCTGCATTGGGCCTCGGCTGCGACGACGTCGCAGGCGCTGCTGGCGCTGCTGCGCCCTCGGCCCTGCGCTTGGCCGCCGCGGAGCTGCCCGGGGCGGCGGCGCCGCTGGCCTCGGCCGCCCTGCGCTTGGCCGCCCCCGGCTTCGACGACGCCAACCCCGCTCGCGCGGGCCCCGGGTCCGGCGCCTTCGCTGCGCCAGCGCGAGCGCCGCTGCGAGGGGCCGCTCTGGGCTTCGCCTTCGGCTTCTGCTTCGCCCTGGCCTTCGCCTTCGCTGCCCTGCTCCGCCAGGTGCTGCCGGCGCCTCGCAGCGAAGACAAAGGCTTCTCATCCTCGCCCTCGCCCTCGCCCTCGGAGCTGCACCGCTGCCCCGCCGCCGCGCCGTCGCCGGCCACCCTCTCGCCGCGGCGCGAGGCCGCCGCGCCCGCGGAGGCCGGAGGAACCAAGTGGCCGAAACGGTTAGAGATCGGCCGCGCGCCAAGCTCCTCCACGGCGCACATGCGGGGGCAATGCCCAGTTCTGCACGAGCACCAACATGAAGGCGTCACTACGTCGCCCCGCCGGACGCAGACGCAGTGTGAGCCCCAGCGCCTCCGCAGGACCTTCAATGACACCTTGTGCGGGGCCCCGTCCACGGCATCCGTCGGCTGCAGCAGAGTTCCTGATTCCAGCCACAGCCGCCGGAGGCGGTCCACGCGGCCGGCCCTCAGCTCCTGCACGAGGCCCACGGCCATGGACTCAGAGACTGGCTGGGGGGCGCCGATGGCCATGATGAAGAAGTCCCGGCCCCTGCCAGCCACTTGGCGCATTGTGGCCTCCTCGCCGTCGCGGGTGGCAGCGTGAGCTTCCAAGATAGCTTCGACGCTCGGCAGGAAGATCTCGGCGCGCCCCCCGGGAATCTTGCGCACGAGACCGTCGTGCAACATCCAATCGTCGGGGCAAGAGGGCCTCAATGCAATCCTGTCAGGTGTTGCCATCAGCGAAAAGCTTTTCTCCCTGTCCACCGGCTCGCCCGTCCAGACTGCGACGCACTTGCCCACCTCCTCCACGACGGCTTCCATGCCGGCCTTGCACCCGACAGACTTGATGCCCCGCTTCAGGTGGGAGTGGCCGGCCTCGGGGGGCTGCTGGCTCGGCCCGCGGCCGCGCACGTGGCCCGCAGTCGCGCCAAAATGCCGCGTCGCCGTTGTCAGCGAGATCACGCCAAAAAAATCCTCGTTGACCGCCGTCGATCTCAGGTAGGTGCGTCGGAAGTATGACATCCACCTGCCGTCGCCCCACACGCGCTGCGCGCGCGCTTCCAACGTGCACCAAAGCAGATGGAACATCGCGCGGGTCGGCAAGGTGGAACTCTCGTGCGCATAAGCGACGGCAGCTGCAATTGACCTGCCCCGCAACCCTGGCGCCCCACGCCTGCGCGGAACGAGGGAGCGCACCGCCGCCCCCTGCGCCGGGGAGAAACTCATGTAATGGCGCGTACTAACGCATTCTCAATACAGGGATTCTTAGAATCATGTATCAATACAATGTTTAGTGTATTAGCGTAGCGTATTAGTGTAGCGTATTAGTGTAGCGTATTAGTGTAGTGTATTAGCGTAGTGTACTAGCGTAGTGTTAGCATAGTGTATCAGCATCGTGTATTAGCATCGTGTAGTAGCGTAGTGCATTATCATAGTGTATTATCATAGTGTATCAGCATAGTGTATTAGCATAGTGTGGGCGGGGCGGCGGGGCCGCGAGTTCCTTCCTCGTTCCAGCCTGCGACGGCCGGCCTGGTTGTGCCGAAGGTTTTTGAGCGTGTGCCCCAGCCCGTGACTGACGCGGCCAGCGGGATTACTCTGCAGGAACTCCTCCTGCAACCCTGGAAAGTGGTCGAGCCCCATCTGGCGTATGGCGAACAGCTCTCGACGGCGCATCTCGGCCTGGACTGCATGGAAACCGCGCCTGTAAATATACGCATCCTCGCGCGGATGAACAGCGATGGCCAGTGGCCAGGGTGTCTTTCTCCAGCGCCCCTGAATAAGCCGGTGCACGACGACGTAGATGATCCCGAAGACGTAGCCAAGCCACTGAATGCGGAATGTGCAGTCTGCGTTTGCCACGATGCACGGCCAGGAGGACGCCCCCGCCTGAACTAGAGCCTCGAAAAACGGCGGCAACAGGAGAAGGAAGGACGTTATGACTGGCTGCAAGGAACAGTGCAGGAAGCACACGGGTCCACCTTCAATGTCTCTGAGTCTGTCGACGTACGTCTGGAACGCTGCCGACCACGTCAGCCGTCGATGACCGCCTCTGGCGCGACGAGACCGCCGGCAAAGGAGCCCGCGCAAGACATCCGGGACCAGCGGCCGCTGCCCCCGAGCCAGCATCTCCTTGTGGACCTCGAAAGCGTGCGAAGCCTTGCCAGCGGCGGCGAGATCGTGGGCGACGGCGAGGGCCGAGTTCTTGGCTTCCTGCGTTAGCTGCGTGTACTGACTACCGCTCGGCGGGGGGCGCAGGCTCCGACGCAGAGGCGAGGCGCCTCCCGCGCATGCGCCGGCCGTGGCCACGTCTAATTGGTACGAGGCTGCGCGCCCACGGCCGCCATCCACTGCCCATTGCCCCGTGAACTGGTAGACTAAGCCGCGCCCCGCTTTGCAAAGCTCGCCTTTACTGCACCGAGCGTCCCCTTTCCACGAGGCTCCAGATTTCCAGGTGTGCAGTAGCCGCGAGGGGCAATGGTCCTTGTGTCGGCCCTTCCACGCAGCGACGGCTGCACGCAAGACAGTCTCGGGGTCGTCGTCCTCGCGCTCCAGCTCCCGGTCCTGGAACTCGACGGTTCCGCCATCGCCAACGGGCAAGGGCACGTAGGTAGGGCGCCTCCGCCCCTGACGAAGGGCCAAAGCAGGCGCGTTGACTGCGCCAGCAGCAACGTCGTCAGAGTCGGAGCACAAGTCCACAACGTCGCCGGCATGCGCGGCGCCAGCAGCCGCCGGTCCCGCGAGCGGCGCTCCGAAGATGGCGGTGGTGCCGGAGAAATCGCCGGCCGGAGATGTCGGAGATGGCGGCTCCGAAGCTGCCGGACATGGCGGCTCCAAAGCTGCGTATGCCCGCTGCCAATTCGGCTCGTTCGCGACGCTGAGGGCACCTGGAGGGTGCGCGAGCCGAAACTGCTGCGAACCAGCAGTGCGATAACGAATGAGAACCGACCGACCGCCGCCGCACTCGGGCTTCCGCCGCCGCACTCGGGCCCCCTCTACCATTACTCCCCTCCCCCTCCCCCTCCTCCTCCTCTTGCTCTGCTTCGGCGGCTTTCGACGGCCCTCGGCGGCCTTCAGCGGCCCTCGGTGGCTTACGGCAGCTCTTGGCGGCCATACTCGGCGGCCTTACGGCAGCTCTTGGCTCTTAGCTCATCCTCGGTCTCCATACCCGTCCGGGGGTCCTGGACCAGCCCGAACTTGGCGGCGGGGTGGGCCGAAGGCCTGAAAGCGTGTGCTTGAGACATCCTCCAATGATGCTCGCAATTGGCACGTCGGGCTGGCACGGACGAATATAGGACGCACGATGTGCCGCCACTAGCAAGGCACATCGGCGCGAACCAACGCCATGCACAAGGGATATGGCTCATCTCAGAATGCTGGGACAGATGAGGAGAGCGAGCATTGACATTCACGCACCATCATATTACAAGTATGGGGCGGAACGGTGGCTGGCCCAGGGGAACGCGCCAACAATGAGCAGGAGGACGAGGAATGCGAGCAAGCCAAGGCTGACTGATAGGGTGTGTACGAAAAGAGAGCTGGAGGAGGGTCGCCGTCGTCACGTGCCTAGCGCAGAGTTGCCACGCGTCGACGTGGCGCCCGACCCCCAGTTGAAGAGGCGTGAGTGTCCCGAGACCCAGATCGCATTTCCCGAGCCGATGGCTCGGAGCGCCCAGGATGGCCCACGACGGCCCCAAGATGGCATCAGATAGTGCAAGATGGCGCACGATCGCTCAAGACGGCTTCCAAGATGCCCGAACGGGCCTCAAGACCGCCCCACGATTGTTCCAGGCGGCCACCGAGCCCCCATAGAGACCCCGCAGAAGTTCTCGACGCTTCGCGTGTCCCCACCCGCCCATCCAGAACCGATCAGCAGGAGAGTCGGTACATCAGGGACAGCTGGCAGCATGCAAGGGCGCGGCCGACTTCAAAAACAAAAGAGTCGCACATAGCTTCCCGCATTGAAGTGTCAGATGGGGTTTGCTGCAATAAGCAGCCCCGCCCGACCCCCTCCGTGTGAGTCCGCCGTAGAATCGGATGCTCGTTTCCATGGGGGTCCCTTCGCACACGTGCTCAACTCCTGGATGCGCGGTGGGGGCTATCTTGAGCCGTGTTGGGGTATCTGGGGCAATGTTGGATGCCATCTTGGGCCAGCTAAGGCCCCCTCGAGACTATTGCCATCTTGGACGCTCTGGCCGAGCGACACTTGACCCAAGGATCGCCGATATTGAACGGCAATTGACCCAACGACCGTTTCCAGAAACTGTTTTTTGAAGGAGGGGGCGTACAATTTCCTGACTCGTTTTTTTATGAGGGGCCCCAAGGCGAGCTCCCAAGTGAGGCGCCTTGATGGGCGGAGGCCAATGTGGGGCGCTCGGGCTCCAGAAAGGGGAGAGCCACGAGGGGGGGCCAATCGGGGCCCCGTTGGATGGCGTAGCACGACACAGCTATGAACCATGAGTGGTAGTTATAGCGTTGGGTGGTAAGACAACAAGGCGATATACGCTAAGACAACAAACAACCCACGGATCGTCTAGATCGAGCGACGTCCCACACCGTTTCCAGGAATTGTGTTTTTGATTGCAGGGGCGATACAGGATCCTGGCTCGGCGTTTGGGAAGGGGCCCCAAGGCGAGCTCCCAAGTGAGGCGCCTTGATGGGCGGAGGCCAAGATGGGGCGCTCGGGCTCCAGAAAGGGGAGGCCCTGAGAGAGCCAATCGGGGCCGCGTTGGATGGCATAGCAGCACGGCATTGCTATGGGCCATGGGTGGTTACAGCGTTGGGTGGTAATGCAGACAGACGATAGACAATACGACAATACAGTAACGAAACCCACGGATCGTCGAGATCGAGCGGCAAATGTCCCACACACCGTTTCCAGGAACGATTTTCGATTGGAGGGGGGATGCAGAACCCTGGCTCGGCGGTTGGGAAGGGGCCCCAAGGCGAGCTCCCAAGTGAGGCGCCTTGATGGGCGGAGGCCAAGGTGGGGCGCTCGGGCTCCAGAAAGGGGGGGCCCTGAGAGAGCCAATCGGGGCCACGTTGATTAGCATAGCACGGCATAGCTATGAGCCATGTGTGCTAAGTGTAGCTTTGGGTGGTGAGACGACACGACGATAAGACGATACGACGATACGACGATAAAGACGCCCAAAGACCGCCGAGATCGGGCGACACTTGACCCACATACCGTTTCCTCAAACGGTTTTTGAAGGGAGGGGGAGGGTACGATTTCTTGGCTCGGTTGTTGGAAGGGGCCCCAAGGCGAGCTCCCAAGTGAGGCGCCTTGATGGGCGGAGGCCAAGGTGGGGCGCTCGGGCTCCAGAAAGGGGAGGCCCTGAGGGGAGCCAATCGGGGCACCGTTGGCTGGCATAGCGCGGCATAGCTAGCTATGGGCCAGGAGGAGGAGGGAGGAGGAGGAGGAGGAGGAGGAGGAGGAGGAGGAGGAGGAGGAGGAGGAGGAGGAGGAGGAGGAGGAGGAGGGGGAGGAGGAGGAGGAGGAGGAGGAGGAGGAGGAGGAGGAGGAGGAGTTACGATTTGATTCGGCAGCAGAGCGTCACATGTATAGTTCGTGCTTGCGACGCTCCGGGACTCCGTCCAACCACCCCACGCCGACAGCCGCCGACGGCGACCGCCGACCGCCGCCGCGGAGGAGGAAGAGGATAAGGTCCAGTATGGCATTTCAGCGGTTCCTGCGAGCGGGGTAAATGGCTCCTCTTCCTCTTCCTCTTCCTCCTCCTCCTCCTCCTCCTCCTCCTCCTCCTGCTCTTCCTCCTCCTCCTCCCCCTCCTCCTCCTTTTCATTTACCCCCCTCGCCGGGGCCCCTGATGAGATACTTAATAAGGAAGGGTGACAGACACTCCAAAGCCTGCCCAAGAAAAGAAGGGAGGATGAAAAAGGGAGGAAGGACGGACGAGGGAGGCAGGATCGGAAGCGGGGAGGAGGAGGAGGAGGGCAAAGAGGAGGAGGAGGAGGAGGAGGAAGAGGAGGAGGGGGAGAAGGAGGAGGAGGAGGAGGATTAGCAGGAGGATGAGGAGGAAGGAACGAGGAATGGGAGGAGGATGTGCAGGGCGACAGGAACCGCTACTACAGGCTTTGGGCGATATGCAGGGTGACAGGGCGCTGGCCACTGCCAGTCCTGGCCCGACTGAGCGGCGCGACTGCTGGTTGAAAATTTGCTGCCCCGCGATTGCACCATACGCGTTTCCCGCATCCTGAGTGGGGCTCCTGTTTTCTGAGAACACCCTCTCCTTTTCCTCCTCCTCCTCCCTCCCCCCCTCCCTCCTCCCTCCCCCTGTGCCGCTGCTACTCCGACTCCCGCTGTCACAGGGCCCCCCAGGTTGCAACTTGGACCATGCCCTGCCATGCCCACCACATACCTACCATGCGATGCCATGCCGCACCGACCATCCCATCCAATCATATGTATCACGTTCCGTGCCCTTCCCAGCCCTCCAGGGAGGCCCCGCCGGGCCCCGCCAGAGCGAGGCCAGCATCGGAACCCAACGAGATTTATCACGATCCGCGCCCCTCACGGTCTCTGGGGAGGCCCCGCGAAAGCGACGCCAATATCGGAATACCATGTTATTTATCAAGTGTCGCACCCCTCCCACCCGTCCAATGTTATGGTTCCGGTTCATTCGTATGGACTGTTAGTGTAGTGCATTAGGATGGCGTATTAGTAGTGTAGTAGTATGGTGTATTAGCGTAGTGTATTAGGGTCGTGCATTAGCATGGTGCATTGGCATGGTGTACTTGCGTAGTGTATTACGACGTCGGTGCATTCGCGAAGCCTGGCGCTGAGCATTCGCACTGCGCGCGAATCTCGAACATTAGAATCGTGCTTTGGCACGGTGCTCGCACGCGGAACCTACGGCGCGGCTGGCGCGGGAGGCGGGGCGCGCCTCAGCTCGGCCACCTTGCTGCGCACCGCCGCGAGGAAGGCCCGCCTGGCACTCTCGGGCGGCGGCGCGGGCATGGCGCTCTGCACCGCCCTGAGAGCCGTTTTGACAAGGTCGTTGTGGGCCTGCGCGTCGGGCTCTGCGATCTCCTCGCTGAGGGCCCACCCTGCGAGGGACGGCTGCGCCCCGCATCTCCACGGCCCTTTGAACCCCCCACTGCAGCTCAGGCAGTGCTGCTGGCGGCCTCCAACGAACGGCACCTTCCTCGCCCACGAACACGACGGACACAGCCGCCAGGCGCCAGGCCTCGCAATAACGTTCGCCGACCTCTGTGCTGCCAGGGCCCGGATATCCGCAGAATTTCCCCTGGGGGCCTGGGCCCCCCGCGCCCTGTGCGCAGCCCACTCGCCCTTCGCCTTCTTTGTTTTCGCCATCGCCACAGCGGACCCCCGCCTCTCGCCGGCCGGCTCCTCCCCGCGGCGGCGGTCCGCCAGCGCCAGGCGCCCAGGCTCGCCGGCCTCGCCCCGGTTGTTTCCGAGGGTGTTCGGGGCAAGAGCGGGATTTTACGTGTGAATAAAAATATATGTTTATAATTAGATGCAATGCTAAAGACAAGTAAATTAAATATGTTTCATAATGATGAATGCGCTGGGGCCTGCTGCTCGGGCTCCAACTTCACCTCCACCACGGCGGACGCCTTCACCTCGGCGGCCGGCTCCTCCCCGCGGTGGCGCTCCGCCGGCGCCGGATCTCCGGGTTCGCTGGCCTCGCCCCGGTTGTCTTTGAGAGTCTCTGAAGCAAAATCAGGGTTGCCTTTGAAAGTAGAGTCGCATGTAAATCAGCATCAGCGATGATACGCACATGTAAAAGTATTATTACGAGTGTGAATAGATTTCTAGATGCACAAGAGCCTGGCGTTCGCTCATCACATCCACCGTCTCCGCGGAGGACCCCTGCCCCTTGCCGCCCAGCTCCTGGCCGCGGCTGCGCCCCGACAGCGCCGGGTCTGCAGGCCCGTCGGCCTCGCCCCGGTTTCTCGAAGAATCTCCGCGTTCACGGCGCGATAATAGTTATAAGTGTACACCTATTTACATTGTTATGAGTCGTGACATGTACTGTCATGAGCACACTTATAAGTCCCACCAACCCTTTAGGGCGTAGGTGGTCTAGAGCGCTTCCTCTGCCAACGCCCTTCTTTCCCTCACCCCTCCCCACTGACCTGGACGGGGCCGGTCGCGGGTCGTTGGGACGTCCAAGATGGCCCAAGACGTCTCCAAGAGCGAAAAGGCGAGAACGCACAAAACATAGATTTTCATTCGGTTTGTCAACGATTTTGGCCCCTTGGGGGGGGGCAAGAAGCGATTCGAGGCACTCTCAAGGGGCAGCGCCAATTGGGGACCCCCCCTTCTTTGATGGATCTCCTCCAAAATGGCCCCAAGAGCGCCTCGAAGGCTCCCAATAGCGCCCTAAGAGCGCCCCAAGAGAGCCCCAAGAGGCCCCAGGCGGCCCCCAAGAAGCCTCCAAGAGGCCCCCAAGACCCCCAAGAGGCCAAAAGACGCTCCCCGAGATACGCAAGAGGCCCCCGGGACCGCCAAGAGGCCCCAAAGACTGCCCAAGAGGCCCCCCAAGAGGCCCCCCAAACTCGCCATTGTCCTCCTCCTCCTCCTCCTCCTCCTCCTATTTTTCTTCCTCCTCCCTCCTCCCCCTCCCCCTCCTCCTCCTCCTCCTCCTCCTCCTCCCCCTCCTCCTCCTTCTCCTTTTCCTCCTTCTCGTCCGTTGCCTTCACAGTCCTCCATCTCCTCCTCCTCATTTTCCCCCTCCCTCCTCCTCCTCCCCCTCCTGCTCCTGCTCCTCCTCCTGCTCCTCCTCTTCCCCCTCCTACTCCGACGACGACGGCTCCTCCTACATCCCCCCCCCCCCCCTCTTGGGGCATATGGCGGCTCACCCCGCCCTTTGTTCTTCTGCATGCTCCCCCGCTTCCCTCATTACTTCCACTCCCCTGGGACTCATTTCTGGACGGGCTGGTGGGGATACGCGAAGCGTTTAGAATACGGTTGCAACAATTAGATCAATGTTGTTGGATTTGGATCGTCATCCACTGAGACTCTCAAGAACTACCGGGCCTGTTGCGTCGCCCCGGAGGGGCGCTGCAACAGTCTGAGCCGCTTTGCCTGCGGCGGGCCGCCCTGCCGCAGCTCCTCGTTCATCCAGCCCCGGACCGCGGCGCAGACGCGCTGGCAGTAGCACTCCTTCGCAACCGCCCCGACCTCGACGACGTCTCGCACGGTGCTGTCCACGTCGCCCATGCGCTCCGGATGATTCTCCAACCACGTCAGGAGCTCTTCGAAAGCGGCCATGTTTTTCCCTATCTCCTGGCGGACCTCGCACAACAAGATCAGGATGGTGGTCCAGTTAAGCCCGCCCCCGTTGCCCAGCATGACGTTGGCTGTGTTCATATCCAAGCCGAACTCCGCCATGAGATTCCGAACGTCCTCTGTCTTGCGCTGGCAGGCAATCATCGGCTCCCACAGCGCAACGGAGAACTTGACCTCTGGAGCGCCCCACACCTCCGTAAGAACATTACTGAAGGCCCTGGTGAAATCCATCGCGTTGTACGATTCCGCCGACGTCGTCGGCGTCTTCTTGCCGCCGCCGCCGCTGCCCTCGCGACGCCTGCTCGCCGGCGTTGCTTTGCCGAGGATCTTGGCGCCTTCGTCCTGCACGTGGTAGTTGCCTGCTGAGAGCGCGATGGGCTCGCGGACGAGCTCTGCGTGGAACTTCACGACCCTGTCAGCGTCGAACTCCCCTGGGTTCAGGAACAAAGGCGCCAGCCGCACAGCGGCGCCGTTCTCGCCGAAGAGCCGCCCAACCGCGGCCTCATCTGCCAGCGTTTCTTCAAAGTTGCGACCAGAGAGGCCCGCGTGGTAGCCGCAATCCTGGTGGGCGAGCGCGCTGACCTGGCCGGTCCGCTTCACCTCCTGCTTCCACTTTTCGTCGAAAGTTGTGTAGAACTCTGCAACGAAGGCTGGGTTGGACCAATCTACCTTCTCGGCCTGCTTAACGAAAGCGAATACCTCTTTGACGCCCTCGCGGCCGCGCGCCCCGCGGCCCACCAAGAAGGTCCCTGCGACCTGTCGCGCGCTCCAACCTTGCTCCTTCCCGTAAGCGCAGAGGTCTTTGAGGGGGTGAAATTCTGATACGTTGTCCAACAGCGCCTTAGGGCATATGCGCAACTTCAGAATTCGCTGAAGCAGCCCCATGACGCACGGTCTGCCGCCGACAACAAGATTCTGCTGCAGAGCAGCCGAAGCCAAAATTGCAGCGGAGCCCCACCTGCTCTCAGGGCGTGCGCGGTTTAGCGCGTCTCCTTCCCGCCTCTCCCTCTTCCCCTTCGGGGGGAAGGGTTACCCATCGCCCTTTACCCCTCCCCTGGACCTGGACGGGAGACCTGGACGGGAGGGGGGGGGAGGGTCGCGAGGGGCTGGGGCGTCCAAGATGGCCCAAGATGGTTCCAAGAGGATTTCAGAGAGCCCAAGATAACCTTCAAGCCACAGAGCCTCCCAAATGAGGCCTCCCAAATGAGGCATCGTGTATTAATATAGTGCATTTGCGTTGTGTGTTTGCGTAGTGTATTTTTATGTGCGTAATGTATTTTTAGAATGAATATCGTGTATTGATTTGGTATATTTGCGTCGTGTAGTTGCGTCGTGCATTCGTATCGCGTATTCGCATAGTGTATTAGTGTAGCGTATCAGGGTAGTGTATTGGTTTGGGTGCATTAATGTAGTGTGCTGGTCTTGTGTATTAGTATAGTGTGTTAGTATGGTGTAGTTTGTTTGGTACTCTACTTGCGTAGTGTATCCGTATTGGGAACTAGTATGGTGTAGTAGCACAGTGTGCCAGCGTAGTGTATTAGTGTAGTGTATTAGCGTAGTGTCTTAGCGTAGTGTATTCGCGTAATGTATTAGCGTAGTGTATTAGCATAGTGTATTAGCGTAGTGTATTAGTATAGTGTGTAAGCATAGGGCATTTGCATAGTGTATTATTATAGTGTATTCGTGTAGTCTACTTGCGTCGTGTATCATAGTGTATTAATATGGTGTATCAGAATTTTGTGATAATACGGTGTATTTGCGTCATGTATTTGCGTAGTGTATTAGTATGGTGTATTAACAAAAATGTATTCGCGTCGCGTATGTGTGTACTGTATTAGTATGATGTTTTAACATAGTGTATGAGTATGATGTATGAACATGGTGCACTGGTGTCATGTATTTGCGTAGTGTATTAGTATGATGTACTAACAGAGTGTATTGGTGTCATGTAGTTGCGTAGTGTTTCATTATGATGTATTAACATAGCGCCTCAGCTCAGCTCAGTGTATTAGTGTAGCGTATTAAGGCATGAGTGTATTAGCATAGTGTATTAGTGTAGTGTATTAGTATAGTGTATTCGCATAGTGTATTAGTGTAGTGTATTAGTATAGCGTATTAGTCTAGTGGATTCGCATGATGTATTAGTATACCGTACTAGATCAATGTACTATGTACTAGTATAGTGTATGGGTGTAGTGTATTCGCACAGGGTATTATTATCGCGTGTTACGGTAGTGTATTAGGATATCGTATTACGGTAAAATATTACTAATGCGTATTACGGTAGTGTATTATACATTAGTATAGTGTCGGAGCGTATTCGTATAATGTATTAGTTTAGCGTATTCGTACAGTGTATTCGTGTAGTGTACTAGTATAGTGTGTTAATGTACATTATACGTGAAGAATATTATCATATTGTATTCGTATAGCGTATTACATTAGTGAATTCTGTATTCGTATAGTGTATGAAAGTACATTCGTGTCTTATGATGCCGTAGTGTGTTGCGCATTAGCGTATTAGCATCATGTACTCGTAATATGTACTCGCATAGTGTATTAGCATAATGTATTGGTATAGTGCGTTTGCAATCAGCATGACTACCGTGCATTAATATAATGCATTTGCGTCGTGAATTTGCGTAGTGTACTTTTTACGTGTATAGTGTATTATTATACTGAATTAACGCCGTGTGTTGATATGGTGTATTTGCGTCGTGTAGTTGCGTCGTGCATTAGTATGGCGTATTAGTATAGTGTATTAGTGTAGTGTATTAGTGTAGTGTATTGGTTTGGGTGAATTAATGTAGTGTACTAGTCTTGTGTATTAGTATACTGTATTAAGATGGTTATTGTTGTTGTTGTACTGTACTTGCGGAGTGTATCAGTATTGTGTATTCGTATGGTATACTCGCACAGTGTTTCAGCGTAGTGTATCAGTGTAGTGTATTAGTGTAGTGTATAAGCGTAGTGTATTAGCGCAGTGTATTAGTATAGTGAATTAGCGTAGTATATTAGTATCGTGCATGAGTATAGGGCATTTGCATAATGTATTACTATAGTGTATTAGTGTAATATATTTGCGTTGTGTTTTATAGTGTATTAAGATGGTGTATTAGAGTATTCGTATAGAGTAATCGTATAGAGTATTGTATAGAGTATTGGTATAGAGTAACCGTATAGAGTAATAGTATAGAGTAACCGTGTAGAGTGTTAGTATCGAGTATTCGTATAGAGTGTTAGTATAGAGTGTTATTATAGAATGTCAGTATAGAGTATTAGTATAGAGTATTCGCATATTGTATACTTATAATGTATTCGCATAGTGTGTTCGCATAGTGTATTGGCATAGTGTATTAGCGTAGTGTATTCGCATAGTGTATTAGCATAGTGTAATACCATGGTGTATTAGCATAGTGTATTAGCGTACCGTATTAGTTTAGCGTATTGGTGTAGCGTACTAGTGTAGCGAATTAGTGTAGTGTATTCGCATAGCGTATTAGCGTAGCGTATTAGTTTAGCGCAGTAGCAAAGCGTAATCGTGTAGTGTATTAGCGTAGTGTATTAGTGTAGTGTCTTAACGAAGTGTATTAGCGTAGTGTACTAGCGTAGTGTATGAGCGTAGTGTATTAGCGTATGGAGTATTAGTACAGAGTATTAACGTAGGGTATTAGCGTATTGAGTATTAGTATAGAGTGTTCGTATAGAGTATTCGTATATAGAGTATTCGTATACAGTATTCGTATAGAGTATTCGTATAGAGTATTAGTATAGAGTATTCGTATAGAGTATTCGTATAGAGTATTAGTGTAGAGTATTAATATAGAGTATTAGCATAGAGTATTCGTATAGAGTATTAGTATAGAGTATTAGTATAGAGTATTAGTATAGCGTATTAGTATAGAGTATTAGTATAGAGTGTTAGTATAGAGTATTAGTATAGAGTAATCGTATAGAGTACTAGTGTAGCGTATTCGTGCGGTGCATTCGTGTAGTGCATTCGCGTAGTGAATCAGCGTATTGTATTTGTGCAGTGCATTCGTGGTGTGCATTCGCGTAGTTAATCAGCGTATTCTATTAGCGTTTTCTATTAGCGTATTGTATTCGTGTATTCTATTAGCGTATTGTATCAGTGTAGTGTATTAGTGTAGTGTACTAGTGTATTCTATTAGCGTATTGTATTAGTGTAGTGTATTAGTGTAGTGTATTAGTGTAGTGTATTAGTGTATTCTATTAGCGTATTGTATTAGTGTAGTGTATTAGTGTAGTGTATTAGTGTAGTGTATTAGTGTAGTGTATTCGCGTGGTGTATTAGCGCAGTGTATTAGCATAGTGTATTAGCGCAGTGTATTAGCATAGTGTATTATCATAGTGTATTCGTGTAGTGTATTAGCGTAGTGTATTAGTGTAGTGTATTAGCGTAGTGTATTAGTGTAGTGTCTTAACGAAGTGTATTAGCGTAGTGTACTAGCGTAGTGTATTATGTGTGCTTTATGTATGGTTAACTACTTTCTATGTATGGTTAAGGTTACCCGTTCAACCCACAACTCTCAGCCCCCACGTCTCGCCGCGAAACGCCTGGTCATCAAGGACCTGCCCAACCTCATGGTGGGCTGGGGTCCAGCGGAAACCCGGCCGTTCAGCTTCCTGAGAATACATATCCAACACTTGCTTCCAACACGAGGCGGCTAGCCGAACCAGCGGCCAGCCCGAGGTCCCAGGACTGCCCCTCGTTGACCGCCGTCGGATGGTCCGACACGACCTCCCCAGACCCCCGACGTAATGATTTTTTCATTACGTCGACCTCCAGTGATCCCGACCCTTTCCCCATGACCGGCTTTGCATCCTGAGTCGTTTTTTGACGCTCCCGAGGCCCGGTGAGGGCCCCCAAAGGCCGAAAAGTAGGAAAAACCTCCCGTCATGATTTTTTCATTACTCGAGGGGGTCTGGGTCAGGACCCCATGGCCCGACGCGCAGCGCATGTAGTGTAGCCTGGCGCTCTGCTCGGGGAAGCGTCGGGATGGGCCCCGCGAGTGCCCCGCAGTCACCCCGCACGGGCCCGCCCCCATGAGAGAGCTGGCCACCACGGACCAGACAGACCTGGTGGCCTCGGGGCTTCCAGAGGCCAGGCCACTCTCCCAAACCCCCTCGAGTTATGAAAAAATCACGACGGGAGGTTTTTCATAATTTTTGGCCTCTGGGGGTCCTTACCGGCCCTCGGGACCGTCAAAAAACGACTCAGGACGAAGAAGCGGTCCGGGGGGATGGGTCCAGACCGCGGGGGGTCGATGTCATGAAAAATTCATGACGTCGGGGGTCTGGGTTGCCCGTGCAGAGACGGACATCCCAAGGAGCGGATGTCGCGCCCCAGCACACAAGAGCAACTGCTTCGGCCACAAGCGGGACCTCGACCGGGATGGAGGGCAACCCGCAAACCGACTCAGGGGTGCCGAAGTCGGGAGGGATCCCGTACGCCTGCCTCTTCAGCCATCTCCGATGCTCGAGAGAAGCATCGGCATTCCAGGACCTATATCTGGGTCGTCGCTTACAGCCCGAGCTGCGGAGGGTGGCGTCGGTGACGCCCGACACAGAAGCACCGTGGCTACCACAAGGCATGAGCCCCGTCCTGCAGAGCCCCGACACCGTTTTCTTCCCAGCAGCGCGACGCAAAGCTCGGAACCGCTGCTTTCGCAGGTCGAGCTGTTTACGACGTCTCGCCTGCATTATACGAAGCACACGCGTACCGTGCAAGTCATGACCTAGGTTTCGCATGAGCTTCCGATGCTGAACGTCAAGCGAGCGGCCAACCAAAGAAACTTTCGGGGCGACCTCACGGCACAGCTCACGGGCCGCAACAAAGCCCACCCTAGTTTCTCGTTTGTCGGGGCCGTCCCACTGCAGAGATACATCGTCCATCAGCGCGCGGGCGCTGACGGAAACGAGCGAGGATTGGAGGAGGGCAAACAGGTGGAGGAGGAGTAGGAGGAGGAGCAGGAATAGCATGGGAGTGAGGCGAGGTGATGCGCGGCGCTGCAAATTCAAACTGAGGACTCAACTCCAAGGAGAATTTGGGAAACGACGTTATTTGGGGAGAGGAGGAGGAGGAGGAGGAGGAGGAGGAGGAGGAGGAGGAGAAGGTAAGAGCGAGGAGGAGGAGGAGATGGAGGAGGAGGAGGAGGAGAGGAGGAGGAGGAGGAGGAGAGGAGGAGGAGGAGGGGGAGGAGGAGGAGGAGGAGGAGGAGGAGGAGGAGAAGGAGGAGGAGGAGGAGGAGGAGGAGGAGGAGGGGGAGGAGGAGGAAGAGCGAGGAGGAGGAGGAGGGAGAGGAGAGCGAGGAGGAGGAGGAGGAGGAGGAGGAGGAGAGGAGGAGGAGGAGGAGGAGGAGGAGGAGGAGAGTAGGAGGGGGGGGCAAAGATTTCCATGTCCGCTGCCTTCTGGGGTCCTGGGATGCTGGCTCCCCAGGTGTTGGATGTGTAAACTGGCGGCGAGCGCCGGGGGAAGTGAGAAGGAGGAGGCTTTCTCAGGAGGCGGCGTGACTTCTCAGAAAACCCTCGCGCCTTCTGAGAAAAGTTGTCCGTGTCTTCGGGGAGGGCTCAGAGGACTCTTCACAGGGGGCCGGGGGACGTCCGAGCCTCCCGAGAAGGCCGGCCCCTTCAGACTCCCCCCCCCTCGCTCGCCGCCGAATCAAGATTCTGGCATCGGCCCTGGAGTCTCTGGTGGGCTTGTTTGCCACCGCCACCGCCATAAGTAGGAGGGGGAGGGGGTCCTGCTCCTCCTTCTCCTCCTCCCCCTCCTCCTCCTCCTCCTCCTCCTCCTCCTCGTCCTCCTCCTCCTCCTCGTCCTCCTCCTCATCCTCCACCTCCTCCAACTTACACGGTGGTGGTGGTGGTGGAAGACAGGCCCATCAATCTCGCCGCCTCCCCTGGGACACGTCCCCGAGGGCACCCACGGCCCAGGCCTGGCCCCCCTCCGTGCCGTGCACTCGCGTGCCCGCCGCGCGGGGTCGCGCACCTCCCGCCCCGGACTCGCAGGGGGCGCTCTCTCGGACCAGAGCTGCGAGGCGGATCCGGCAGCGTGGCGACGAGGGCGACCCGCGCGCGCGGCCCACCAAGAGCCTGAAGTCTCATAGTCGCACCTCCAACTTTCTCGCCCCTCGAACCTCGGGGCTCCTTTTTCCCCTCCGTGCCCGGCCTGGACCACCATGAGGCCCCTCGGCGGTTCAGGGGTGGGGTCCTGAGGGATGGGGCCCGGAGGATGGGAAGGGATCGAAAGGGTGAATTTACGTTGCTTGAAGACCCCATCCCTCGGGACCCCATCTCTGAACCACCGAGACTCGTCGCAGCAGCTGGGGCGCTCTCTCCTGGGGCGCGCCGTGGCCAGAGCGGGGGGCCAGAGAGCCCCTGGCGGAATCAGCCGCGGCGGCGAGGAGCCCCCCCGGGAGGCCCCGAGCAGAGCCAGAGACAAGATCCCAAGCCTAAAGGGGCCCAAGGACACACTCACAAATGTACACAAATCCCAGGATCGTCCATCTGTTCCCATCGTGTTTGGACTTTCGCCTTCCCCCCACTTCCCATATATGAATTGTTCTGGAGGTTCGACGATGAATTGTGTCTGTGCTTCTTCCCTCCTGAAAGACAAAGCTAGACAAAACAAGATCCCAAACCGTCTGACAGAGCATTCGAGAACTGATGCCCCGCGACCCTGCAAGGACCCCCTCCACAAACGCATCGGACATCCGCGCGAATTTTAGTGGATGGGCGCTGTCTCCTCCTCTCTGGCGCGCGGCGCACACCAGGGGTCGCGCCAGAGGCATCGCCAGGGGATGTCCAGCGCCGACCGAAGAAATCCGCCCAGACATCCCACATGTCGTATGTTTATACTGCACTTGCCCCTCGAAGCACGACCACAAAACATCCAAAGCCTTTCAACAGAACCTCCGACCTTAGCGTTAGGTCGGGACTGTCCCCCTACAGGCCAAGTTTGGACGAACAATTATGCTAACGGAGTTCCCCACATAATGATGTTATTGGGATAGCGGAATCAAGGATCATTTTGTCATGAAATTGCCGACCTGCCCTCGCCCTCTCCATCCTTTTCTATCACATGGTTTGCGAATACCCTCCTTGCTCAGGCTGGGCCTCCCTGGAGGGGTGGGAGGGGCACGAAACCTGATTAATAACACTGTTCGCGAATACTGTCGTCGCTCAGGCGGGGCCTCCCTGGAGGGGTGGGAGGGGCACGAAATCTGCTAAAGAACACTGTTCGCGACTACAGTCCTCGCTCAGGCGGGGCCTCCCTGGACGGGTGGGAGGGGCACGAACCCTGATAAAGAACACTGTTCGCGAATAGCGTCCTCGCTCAGGCGGGGCGGGGCCTCCCTGGAGGGTGGGAGGGGCACGAAACCTGATAAATAACACTGTTTGCGAATATCGCCCTCGCTCAGGCGGGGCCTCCGTGGAGGGTGGGAGGGGCACGAAACCTGATAAATAGCACTGTTTTCGAATAGCGTCCTCGCTCAGGCGGTGCCTCCCTGGAGGGGTGGGAGGGGCACGAAACCTGATAAATAACAATGTTTTCGAATAGCGTCCTCGCTCAGGCGGGGCCTCCCTGGAGGGGTGGGAGGGGCACGAAACCTGATAAATAACACTGTTTTCGAATAGCGTCCTCGCTCAGGCGGGGCCTCCCTGGAGGGGTGGGAGGGGCACGAAACCTGATAAATAACACTGTTTTCGAATAGCGTCCTCGCTCAGGCGGGGCCTCCCTGGAGGGGTGGGAGGGGCACGGAACCTGATAAATAGCACTGCTTTCGAATAGCGTCCTCGCTCAGGCGGGGCCTCCCTGGAGGGGTGGGAGGGGCACGAAACCTGATAAATAACACTGTTTTCGAATAGCGTCCTCGCTCAGGCGGGGCCTCCCTGGAGGGGTGGGAGTGGCACGAAACCTGATAAATAACACTGTTTTCGAATAGCGTCCTCGCTCAGGCGGGGCCTCCCTGGAGGGGTGGGAGGGGCACGAAACCTGATAAATAACAC
>CAUYUJ010016897.1:35000-70000 GCA_963575745.1 Prorocentrum cordatum
GGCCCCCCCTAAGATGCAACGTGAACGGTCTGGACCAGAAGCCCTCGCTCCTTCCGAGCAGCTTTCTGTGTCCTCGGGGAGGGCCTTTCTCAGAAGGCTGGGGGGCTTCTGAGCCTTCTGAGAAGGTCCACCCCCTCTCACGCCCCCCCGGGCGCGCCGCCGACTCCTCGAAGGCCCTCAGCGGGGCCCTGAAGTCGGCGCGTGGGCCCCTCGCCCCTGCTCTGGCTGCTGCCACTGCCGCCTGGGGACCGGCTTCTCGTCATGCGCTGTTCTTTGATGGACCCGGGGCGCGGCAAGTGCCCCAGAGGCCGAAAGCCACAGAGCCGCCCGTCGTGGTACCCTCTCGGGGAGACGTAAGACTCGGGTACGGGGGACTCGGGTTGGCCTGACGGGGCATTCAGGAAAACGACGAGGCCCACTCTGAAATTTGACGCGAGCTCCAGCTGCAAACACCCCACGAAAACTGGACCGTCAAAATCCAAGACGCGCTCGCCAAAAAGACGTCGACAAACCCGAGTCCCAGCGCACTCGTGCCTTACGTTATGTCGGGCCTGTCCCTCTACAGGAGGAATATTCAAAAATAGTCAAAAAATCGTATGGGGACTATTGCTTATTATTTTTGATAAATGGTGAATATGTTGTATTCTCCTGCACAAGGTGTCTAGAGCTCCGACCAATTTATTCCGCGTCGCACCCCCCCCCTGCGTCCCCAGCGCCAGAGTGGGACCCCCGCGCCGTGCCCGAGCCCCCCCGCGTCCCCAGCGCCCCAGCGGGAGCCCCGCCCACTGCCCCCTCCGCTTCGGACGCTTTATTCCGCGTCCCCCCCCCCCCCCCCCCCGCGTCCCCAGCGCTAGAGTGGGACCCCCGCGCCGTGGCTCTCTGCCCCGAGCCCCCCCAGCGTCCCCAGCGCCCCAGCGGGAACCCTGTCCACTGCCCCCTCCGCCACGGACGCTGCGTCGCCCCCCCCCCCCCCCTCCCCGCGTCCCCAGCGCCAGAGTGGGACCACCGCGCCGTGGTTCTCTGCCCCGAGCCCCCCCACGTCCCCAGCGCCCCAGCGGGAGCCCCGCCCACTGCCCCCCCCGCCACGAACGCTTCATCCCGAGTCGCGACGCACACTACCTCCCCTAGCTCTCTCCCCGGGTCCCCAGCGCTTCAGTGGGGGCTCCGCCCCATCGCCCCTCCGCCCCGACAATGTTATTTCTTGTCGCGACGCACACCACCTCCCCCCCCTCCCCTCCCCGTCCCCAGCGCCCCAATTAGACCCCCGCCCCGTGGCCCTCTGCCCCAAGCCCCGTCCAGTGCCCCCTCCGCCCCGAATATTTTATTCCGCGTCGCGACGCACACCACCTCTCCCCCCCCTCCTCTCCGCGCCCACAGCGCCCCAGTGGGACCTCCGCCCCGTGCCCCCTCCGCTCCGAGCACTTCATTCCGCGTCGCGACGCACACCACCTCCCCCCCCCTCCCCACTTGGGATTTGGGCCCCGTTGCTGGGCCCCGAGGGGCGATGTCTTGCCCCCTATTCCCCCTCCTCCTCCACCTCCTCCTCCTCCTCCCCCCCCCCCGTTTTGTGCAAGGGCCATGGCTCACGTGCCACTTGCTCTTCGTCCAAGATCCCCCTGTGTAGGGGGGCCAGGCCCGACCTGAGCCCTACGCTTCCCCGGCCAGAGGGAGCCCCCCGGGATCTGGCGCCCACTCGCCCCCGAGCAGAAACTCCAGCGGGAGGCACAGTCCCGCAGGTCGGCGGCCCAGATGGCTCGGAGCACGGCCACTCGGAGACAAGAACGGACCTTCCTGGAGGGGCCCTGGGACATACAAATAAATTCGCACCAGTAGCAGGGTTCCCCCTGTTTCTCAATATGTTCTGGGTTTTTGTCTTTCCCCCCACTTCCCATGTTGTCCCATATTCTCCGGGGGATCGACGATTAATTGTGTCTGTGTGTTTTTTCCCCTCCTGACTTCCGCCGGGCCCAAGTCCGCTCTCCGCTCGAAATGCACCCCTCCCTGCAGGAAGCTTTCGGCGCCAGAGCAGCAGCGTCGTCGTCGTCGTCGTCGTCGTCGTCGTCGTCGTCGTCGTCGTCGTTGTCGTCGTCTTCGTCGTCATCGTCGTCGTCGTCCTCCTCCTCCAGGGTCGGCGGCACCGGCTGTACAACCTTCGCAATCGGTCCACGGACCCCTCCCCGGGGCCTTCCTGACCCGCTCTTCGAGGTGGATCCCGCCGTGGCGACGAGAGGCCTCCAGGAGGCCGAGAAAGGCCGAGCAACGCCATCGAGGGCCGCCGCTGCCTCTCCGGCCCCCCCCCCTCCAAGGGGGGGATCTGGAGTTCTGAAGGGGAACTGGGACACACAAATAAATGGACACAAATAAACAGATTCCCCATAGTTTCCCATATGTTTGGGGTTTTTGTCTTCCCCCCCACTTCCCATATCTTCCTATATTCTCCTGGACTTCGACGATTGATTGTGTCTGTGTGTTTCTTTCCCTCCTGAAGTTCACTCGCCCAGGCCGCCGAACACCAGCGAGAGGCACTCCCGCAGGTTGGCGGCCCAGATGCTCCTGAGGGGCAACGCCCCCGGGGGGACGGGCTCACGGGGAGAGGCATCGGCCTGGAATCGGCGATACGTCGCCGAGGAGGAGGAGGAGGAGGAGGAGGAGGAGGAGGAGGTGGGAAGAGGAGGGAGGAGCGAGGAGGAGGAGGAGGAGGAGGAGGAGGAGGAGGAGGAGGAGGAGGAGGAGGAGGAGGGGGAGGAGGAGGAGGAGGTGGGAAGAGGAGGGAGGAGCGAGGAGGAGGGGCTACGTGGAGCATGGCGAGTTCGCTCGAGTAGGAGAGCAGCTACAGAAGTGATGTACCCCAAAAGTGGTGTTGTTGTCGACTGTCGAAGGAATACGTAGCAGCCCACGAGCAGTTCATTTTTCGTTTACAGCTGCGACGAAAAATCAATTTCGGGGTAAATCGATTCTGCAGTTGATCTCCTACTCGATTCGCACGCTCCCAGGTGGGGCGGGCTATCGGGCTGCCCTCGGCGATCCATGAGCTATTTGGAGCCGATGCGCTCCCCCCTGAGCCCAGCCCCCCCGAACGTTGTCCTGGTCTTTTTCTCGGGCCACAACTCATCCCTCCGGCGGCCTTTCTCGGGAGGACCCGGGCACCCCGAGGCCGAGACCTCGGCGACGCGCAGCTGCCGGAGGGCATCCCGAGGCTGGAAGACCGCCGCGAGCCCGCGAACACACCCGAAGACCTCGAGCCTCGAACCTCGGCGATGCGCTCCAGCCTGCGGTCGGACACGTGTGCTCGGCGTGCCGCGGCGGCGGCCCCGGCGACGCGCCGTGCCCTGCGAGCGGACAGCGTGCAGCTCCGAGCCGTGGGGCGGGAGGCTGGGCTCGGGAGAGCTCGGGACGCCGCCCTCGGTGGCAACGCATGGGAGCATCCCATACCCTCTCGCTGGCTCCTGCGAATCGACGCTAACCGACGCTAAATCGACGCTAAATCGACGCTACATCGACGCTAATCGACGCTGGTCGACGCTCATCGACGCTAATTTGTCGCTAAATCATCGATTGCCAGACGCTGATGGCCGCTGGTGCCCTCTAAAGACAGAATTGCGAGGGTACACGCTGCTCCCACGATTTGAAGCCGAAGGACTAACGTGTCGCGCCGGAGCGCGGTGGGCCAGAACTGGCGGCGCGACACGCTCAAGCCAAAGCTCCTGGCCGCATCCCCCCCTAACCCAGACCCCCGACGTCCTGATTCCTCCACGGCGTCGACCACCAGAAGTCTCGGCCCATCCCCCAGGGCCGGTTTCTTGCATCCTGAGTTGTCTTTTGACTTTTGACGCCCCTGGGGCCCAGTAAGAAAGGCATCCTGACTGGGGTCGGAGTAGATAGGGTCGGAGGATCGCGCCGCATCGCCGATGCATCGGCGATGCATAAGCGATGCATCAGCGAAGCACTGGCGATGCATCGTCGACGCGGGCGATGCAGCGGCGACGTCGACGTGAAGCAAATCGGGCTCCGCATCGAGCCGCATCGCCGAGGCATCGGCGATCCAGAGCGATCCTCCGACTCCATCTCCTCGGACCCCATCTAAGAGGCCTAGAAGTAAAGGCCCCAAGAGGAGTAAGAATAGCGAAAAACCGACCGGTGTGATTTTTCAATGACTCAAAAGGGTCTGCCGGCGGCGAGTCCAGGGGGGAAGTGAGAAGGGGCGGGCCTTCTCAGAAGGCTCGGAAGTCCGCCAGCCTTCTGAGAAACATTCCCAAGCCTTCCCCGAGGGCGCGGAACACTTTTCTCAGAGGGCGCGGGGGCTTCTGAGAGAAGTCCCATCCGCCTTCTGAGAAGGCCTTCTCCTTCTCACTTTCCTGGGTAGTCGAAGCCAATCTGGCAGGCCCAATCGGGCAAACGGGGGCAATCTGGCGAGGGAGCCAACGCGAATCCAGTCTGTCGAATAACCCAAATCATCCAGTTTGGCCAGGCCAGATTGGCCCGTGGGGCCCAATCCAATCTGACAGTCTGGCCTTCGACTACCCAGCTTTCCCCCCCCGCTCGCCGCCGAGCCCGGGAGCGCTGCCCCCGAGCTCCGCGGGATCTTCGACGGCCGCTGCACCCGCTCCACGGCGGCGCGCAGCTCGCCGTCGGGGGCGCAGCTCGCCGCCGCGGCGCGGAGCTCGCCGTCGAGCTCCAGGGCGACCTCTGCGGGCACGCTTCGCGGAAGAGCCCGCCTGCGATCCTTTTTCGCGGGAGCGCTCGTTTTTGGTACTCCAGATTTCGTAATAAAGGGAGGGGGGTCTCATTTCGGGGGGGGGTCTCTTCCAGGCTATCTTGGAGGGCCTGGGGGGTCTGGGGACGATGTTTTGGAGGGTTCTCCCACGGGGGAGGTCTGAAATGGCTTGTCTTGGAGGGTCCAGACCCCCTCCCGTTTATTACGAAATCTGGAGTAGCAGTCTGTCGGCCCGTGTCAGAAGGACGCACGGTACGGTGCGAGGGGCCTTGGAGGGCCGCTTCGACGTTCTTCGAGAGCGCCACGCGGCCAGTGAGAGTGGCTGAGGATGGACCGAGGCGGCACGGATGCAAGGGTAGCTACACGTCGTTCCTTTCTGATCGTGCCCATTTCTAGTTGTGTCGGTTTCTCATTGTTTCTGGCCCCCTAGTGGCCAGGAAGGGGCCCAGGATAGAACAATTAGAAATGACAGGATCTCGACCCCCAAAAAACCAAAGAACTTTCGAATAATGAGAAATGAAAAATGTGTCCCCCTGGGAAGGCTGTCAATCCTTACTATGCGGGTTAACTGTACTGTTCTCGAGAGCGCCCGTTTTCTTTTAACTACTCGCGAGAAGCCCCCGTCCGCACAACCCCCTCCTGGCCATACCTAAAGGCCCTGGCCAGCACGAGTCGTCACGGGCCCGTCTGTGCCCGAAAAGGCGAGAACCCGAAAAACCTTCAAAACCTGGGGAATTCATGTTTTTGGACTCCTGAGGCCCTCTCGAGGGCCTGTGGAGCCGTTTCGAGGCTCCCTTGGACCGTCTGGAGGCCATCTGAGGCTCTCTTGGGGCCGTGACCGCCCGTCTCCCCCCCGAGACGAAGCCGGGATCCTACGAGGAGAAGGGAACAACAACTGTCATAACCATAAACAAAAACTCGGAGGTCCGCGCGGACTTCTCGGATCGGCGCTGGACCCCTCTGCATGGCGCGCGGGGCGCGCCAAAGGCGGCGCCGGAGGCACCGCCGTGGGGCCCAGCGCCGATCCGAGAAATCCACGCGGACCTCCGAGTGTTCATGTTTGTGTAACTTTTCTGAAGGGGAACTGGAACACACAAATAAATACACACAAATAAAAAGATTCCCCATATTTTCACATATTTTCTTGGTTTTTGTCTTCCCCCCCACTTCCCATATTTTCCGATATTTTCTGGGAAATCGAGGATTAATTGTGTCTGTGTGTTTTTTTCCCTCCTGATTTTCGTTCCCCTTTACGAAGGCAGCATCAGGAGAATCTCTGAGCTCCGACGGACCTGGGGGATGTGTCGGGCGCGGGAGGCAGGCCAGTCGAGGCCACAGCGACGCTCCCCCACACTCTTCGTTTCTCTGTTTTATAAGCCTTCCTGGAAGCTCCTCGTGGCCACGGCGGGATCTGCGCCGAAAAACGGGTCGGCTACACGCAGGAGTGACATTGGTGAGGGTTTTTTCAGTGTGGGTTTAAGTCGGGCCTCTCCCCTTACAAAGGGTTTTTGGACGAACCATTGAACATAGTCAACCAATACACCCAAATGGCAAAAACAGATCAGCCAACGTTGACTTCAAATATATTAGACGACTCAAATTAAGGAATCAGAGGAACCAAGCATGCTTGGAATCCGCAACTCAGCAAGCAAGCAAGCATGCAAGCAAGCGGGCAAGCAAGCAAGCACGCAAGCAAGCGTGCAAGCAAGCGCGCAAGCAAGTAAGCAAACAATCAAGCAAGCAAGCAAGCAGGCATAGGCATAGGCGTAGGAGTAGGAGTAGGAGTTAAGGGGGAGGCATCGGCATAGGCATAGGCATAGGCATAGCCATACAAATTAGGGGGGCATAGGGATTAGGGGGGGGGCACGGACCGATCAGTAGGGTTTGGTAAATATTAAAAAAATCGTCCCCAGATTATGTCTTGACTGTTGATAACTCTTCCTCCTGCAGAGGGACAGGCCCGACCTAAGCCTGGGTCAGAGTGACCTCTGGTGCGCGTTTTTTTGGGGGGGGGGAGGGCCGGGGGGGGGAGCCAGACGCGGGCACGCGAGGCGCTGCGATCGCACACCGCGCTCGGCGGGATCGGGGGGCCCCGCTGGGCCCGCACCAAAAAGTTCACTCTGGCGGAGGGCCACTCCTGGCGAGCCGCTTTTGATTCGGCGTTTCGGCAACGGCCGCCGACGGCCTCGGCCACGCTCGGGCCGTTTGGCACTCACCCGGTGGACGGCGGCATGCCTTGGGACGCGCGAGGACATGCTCGCACTGTGTGTCCTCCTTGGAGGCGTGCGTCCGACCCGAACAGAAAGTATAACGCACAGTGAGCTTTCTTTGATTCGGCGTTTCGACATTGGGCGGGAGGGGGGGGGGGATGGGGGGGGTCTGGCTCCAGACCTCTGCTTGGTGCGACTGTTTGCAGCGGTGCGTCCTGTGGGGGAGGCTCCACCCGCTCGAAACAGGCGCCGAAAAACAACCAAGATCTACTCCATGGGGGGAGGGGGTGCGAGAGCCCGCGCCAGTCGGCACAACGAGGAGAACAAAAACGATCACTCTTACGCGCAGCCGAAACATGTCGGGAAGGCCTCGGGGAGGGCCGGTCCAAGGATCGATCTTGAGCGGATCTGGGGCCGGGCGAGGCAGCCGCCGTCGTCTCAACTGGCCCATCTTCGAACTCTACCTCCAGGGCTCGACCGAAGCAACGTTTTCGTTTTCGTTTTGTGTTCGCTGTCCTTCGTTGTGTCTCCGACCCGCCTCGGCTGCAAAACGAACTCGACACGAAGACGGCCCACGAAGTCGCCCAAACACCGTTTAGGTCGACCCCTGTTCACCTCCACATCCATGGCGTTCTGGACGTCTGGGGAAGGGATGCCCCAAAACCGAGACGCGGCGGATACGGTATACAACAACTGGACTCTATGATTGTGGATGCCATGACAATGGACACTCTCACAGTCCTATCATTGAATTAAACATGCGATTAAAATGTAGGGAAAATGTCCCAACAGTGTTTCAAACATACTTTTTACATATTTAGCAAATGTTTGAAACATCTTTCAGACATCTGGAAAGTATTTGGCAACATGCTTCCTCTCCATTGATCGTCCTCCAGAACTCCATGAAACCACTGTGTCATCCATACCCTGCCCGCTGCGTCGGCGCAGCGGACATGGACACGAGCACAAGCAGCCCATCTAGTGAGGATGCGCGGTGGGGTTGCAAGTGCGGGGCGGGGATTTATCCATATAGGGAATCGAACTCTATACACCGACGCTTCTTCGAACGGATCCTGGTGTATACGGGACTCTGGTGTATACGTGTTCCGTTGTTTCCCCAAGACATCGGGGAACAAAGTATACACCACACCACCCCAGCGTCGTCCTCGACCCTCAAGAAGTCCTGGGATAGAGCAACAACCCGCCACTGGTAATGTATATATGTTCCAGTTTCCGACCATATCCACCGCCTGGGAACCGACATCCTGGTGCCCCGACGGGCGGTGCATATGGATGTAGTTTGGCCCCTGGGGGCCCGAATATGTCCTTATCCACCGCCTGCCGAGGTCCACGAACATTGATCTCCAGGCGGTGGTCATGTATATATTCCCGCCTCGAAACTCGAAGCAAGGGCCTCGGGCGCCTATGCCGAGGCTCTTCGAGCGGGGATGGCCGCAGAAATGACCGAAGAGGCAAGGATGCGAGGATGCCCTTGGGAAGTCTATCATCCTCACTACCAAGGCTGTCTGCATTGCCCGCGACCTCCGTGATGCCGTGGAACTTGTCCATGAGCACCCAGGACGGCCAGCCGGACAGGAGCCTCCACACCTGGAGGAGGAGAGAGCGGGGGCGACGGCGAAGACTGGCCGCGGAAGCGTCCTGTCGATCTTGATCAGCGCCAGTGTTTCGCGGCGCGCAGAGGGGGGGTTCGGGGGAGGGGGGAATGCTTCTTAGAAGCCTTCCGCCCTCCCCCCGAACCCCCCCATTCTGCCCGAGGCCGAATCTCGGCGGTGGAAAAACCTCCCTTGAAAAAAAAACAGCCCCTTAGTGAAAACGGCCTGGGACCGAAACCGACGGACCCAGACCCGCAAAAACGACGGCCGCGACGCCCTCTCGCGAACTGAAAACGGCCGATTCCTTAATCGACGTGTCATGGTAGGAGGTTTGTCCACCTCCGAGAGTCTTGACCAGCGTCAACTCGTGGGTCATCCTCGCGAAGCGGCAACGGCCAGATGGGCCCTGACCGCGGTCGGCGTCGACGAGATCCCGCGCCAGCGTGGTTTTTATGGGAGGAGGCCGCTCCTGGGAGAACAACCCTCGCCAGACAGACCACGGGCGAGTGAGTCCCGATGCAGGAGGCCACTGGGCCGGACTCGTGTGCTGGGGGCTCGGGTTGGCCTGGCGGGGCCGTCAAGAGAGAAAACAAGTGGTACAGTCGGACTTGATTGGACAGGACACGCGAGAGGACAAAAGACCCCTCCGAGGGCCACATTGCCATAGGAATGCAGGAGGCACGGGTCGCGAGACACGGGACACAAAGGTACCCTTGATTTGGCAGGGTCGACCTACTAATCTGGGCCGACTGTACGCGTGCCCTGGCTCTTGCACCGAGGAGCTGCGAAGGACAGGAGGCGTTCGCCTCCTTCCTCCAGGAGCTTCCCTCTGTGGCCGGGAGGGGGAAGGGGGAAGGACGAACCACGAACGAACGAGCGAACGACGACGAAAATTACTCACTTCGTGGAGCTCCCCACATGTGCATCTCATGTTTTATCTTATGCCGTAATGAGCGTCTGTTCATGAGCGTTTGACTACAATAGCCCGTCCACGTTGGCGACAGGCCCGACGAAGATCTCCTCCACCTCCACCTCTTACTCTTACTCCTCCTCCTCCTCCTCCTCCACCTCTTACTCTTACTCTTACTCTTACTCTTACTCCTCCTCCTCCTCCTCCTCCTCCTCCTCCTCCTCCTCCTCCTCCCCCTTTCCTCCATCCTCACAATCTGCGATGAAAGCCAAGGATGTTGGGCATGAAAATGAGCAAATCACCTGAGACATCCCCACAAACTGGCCGCGAACGGGCCCGTGATATACCCCCTGGCGGCTCCCCTTAGAGGTGCTGAAACCAGCGCCCCGCCTGAGACATCCTCACAATCTGCTATGAAAGCCAAGGAAATTGAGCATGAAAACGAGCAAGCCGCCTGAGACATCCCCACAAACTGGCCGCGAACGGGCCCGTGATATACCCCCTGGCGGCTCCCCTTAGGGGTGCTGAAACCAGCGCCCCGCCTGAGACATCCTCACAATCTGCTATGAAAGCCAAGGATGTTGAGCATGAAAACGAGCAAACCGCCTGAGACATCCCCACAAACTGGCCGCGAACGGGCCCGTGATATACCCCCTGGCGGCTCCCCTTAGGGGTGCTGAAACCAGCGCCCCGCCTGAGACATCCTCACAATCTGCTATGAAAGCCAAGGATGTTGAGCATGAAAACGAGCAAACCGCCTGAGACATCCCCACAAACTGGCCGCGAACGGGCCCGTGATATACCCCCTGGCGGCTCCCCTAGGGGTGCTGAAACCAGCGCCCCGCCTGAGACATCCTCACAATCTGCTATGAAAGCCAAGGATGTTGAGCATGAAAACGAGCAAACCGCCTGAGACATCCCCACAAACTGGCCGCGAACGGGCCCGTGATATACCCCCTGGCGGCTCCCCTCAGGTGCTGAAACCAGCGCCCCGCCTGAGACATCCTCACAATCTGCTATGAAAGCCAAGGATGTTGGGCATGAAAACGAGCAAACCGCCTGAGACATCCCCACAAACTGGCCGCGAACTGGCCCGTGATATACCCCCTGGCGGCTCCACTTAGGGGTGCTGAAACCAGCGCCCCGCCTGAGACATCCTCACAATCTGCCGTGCGTTGAGTAACTCAGACTATGAGAAGGTCTGAGTATGTGTGGGTCTGAGTATGAGTAAGTCTGTGTATGTGTACGTCTGGGTATGAGTAAGTCTGAGTATGAGTAGGTCTGAGTATGAGAATGTCTGAGTGTGCATAAGTCTGTGTATGAGCAAGTCTGGGTATGAGCAAGTCTGAGTAGAGGAGGAGAGGAGGAGGAGGAGAAGAGGAAGTAGGAGGCGTCAAAGTAATAACAAGAACCCCATCTTAGGATATGGGGAATAAAGAGGTCCGAGCTCTAGAACACAGCTGCGCAAGAAAATAGGACCCAATCTGAAAATGCGAAGCGAACTAGCGCTGCTAACACCCCACGACGACTGGACTGCCAGAGTGCAAGACGGCCCCGCCAAAAGAAAAACCATCGTCGGCGCTAAGGCGAGAATCATATTTTGGAGAGAATGTGCGCGGCGCTACAGCGAGAGGCCGAAATTGGAAAGATGTGGCTCCCAAGACCGCCACCCCAGAATCCCCCGCCCTCCGTCGGCAAGAACCCGAGCTCCTGCGAACTCTAGGCTCACGCTTCCCCGACGCAGGCCGTGTGAAGCCTGGGAGCAGGCCGGACCCAGCGGGACGACGCTGAATCGAGCGGGATGAAGCCGCTGGAGAAAGCGACCGCAACCCAAATCAGGCCAATTGTTTGTTTGACCTGGGATGTGCCAGCGCAGGCTCTGAATCGAATGAACCGGAAAAAGGACCCCTAGCCCTGAGGGAGGGGATCTGAGTTCTGAGGGCCACAACATTAAGGATGTCCTCCTTTCTGCAGATGTACCGAAACAGACCGACAATAATCATGATCCCTAGTGCGAAGACGGGGGCCTTAGTGAGGCCACGTCTTATCGTGTAAGTAGTTTGGGGGTTCTTTTGCTCTCGATGAAATACGACCTCCTAATTAGGCGCTGCGTCCGAAGACTGGCGGCGATCCATGGGGGAGAAGTCCGACGGGGCCGGGCCATGCTCGGAAGGCTCGGGAGGCCTCCGACCTTCCGGGAAGCTTTTCCTAAGCCTCGCCCAAAACCGCAACGACCTTCTCAGAAGGGCGCGGGGGGTTCTGAGAGACCCCGCCGCCTGCTGAGAGGGCCTCCTCTTTCTCACTTCCGCCAGTGGTAGGGAGGCCAACATGCACTTCTTTTCGCCAGCGGCAAGGCAGGGGCAGTCTGCTCCAGCGTGTGGCTACTCGGTTCCTCTCCACTTCCTCCCTTGTCTCGCCGCCGATAAGTCATCGTGTTTCCCCCGAGTACCAGCCCGTGCAGGTTCACGAACAGAGTGTGGGAGAACCCGGCGAGGCTGACGGTGAAAGCCACCAGCCGCGCGACGATGCCCGCCCGGCCCCCTCTTTGCTGGGGCGCCCTTGGTGTGACCAGGACGGGAGTAACCTCATGGAAAAATTCGCTCCAGACCCAGACCCCCTCGAGGAATGAACAAAAAACACAAGGGCAGGATTTTCGATAGTTTCGGCCTTTACCGGCCCTCGGGGCAGTGAAAAACGACTCAGGATAAAAAACCGTTCCCGGGGAAAGGGTCGAGACCTCTAGGGGTCGACGTTACGAACAAATCATGACGTCGGGGGTCTCGGGATACGACGTCCTCAATATCTACCGGCCCTCGTTTCTCCCGCCCGCGTGGAACATTAGAAGATCCGGAAAATCCTGGAAATATCTGGAAACTCTCTTTCTCATGCCCTCCTGCTCCTCCGAACAGTGACGCAACCGGACGGCGAACATGTCCGTATCCGCGCCCTCGCGGTCTGGATTCTGGGGCGCGATCCCGCGGATGTGCGGTCGCCCGGGTAATTACACTCCGCGCGCGCGGGGCATCCGCGAAAAAGAAACGCCTCGTACGGCGGGGGCGCGACACAGGGGCCGGCCCGCGAGGGCGCGGATACGGATATGCTTTTCGCCTACGATATTAGGAGACACCTTGCTTTTGTTGCAGCCATTTTTCGAATGCAATTTTGGGAAAACTGAAGGGAATGACAACGCGAACCGCTCCCGAATTGACTCCCGAGCGCAGTGAGCTCTGTGAGCAAAGCAACTCAACTCTAAAGCGAAGCTACGTAGAAGAGCCAATCGACTCTCATGAAGCACCTCCTGGGAGGTCTTCGTGAGAACGGGTAAGGGCTCGAGTAAAGGGCCACTAAACCAGGAAGGTCAGATTAAGCGAGGGATCATACGGATGAATGGGGATTAAGCCAGATTGGGCCCGTTTCCGAACACGGATATGCCGCGGATGCTGCATCCCACCAGCCCTTTAGGGCGTGAGTGGTCAAAGGAGCTCTTTCTGCTAACCCACTTCGTCCCATTCGGAGAGAGGGTTCCCCCTCCGCCTATCCCCTACCCCTGGGTCTGGACGGGGAGTTGCGAGGGGTTGGAGCATCGAAGATGTCCCCAGGTGTCTCCAAGAGGGCCCCAGAGAGCTCAAGATGGCCTCCAGGATCGCTCAAGATATCCCGAGTTAGTTTAATATAGCCTCCAACATGCCTCCCAAAGCCTCAAGACCGCCCCAGAACGGCTCTAACTGTTCGCAGAGCCTCCCAAATCGTTCAAAGATGGTTTCTCCCCACACCCAAAGTTAGGTCTCTGTTTTCTGGACACCCCCCGCGCAGTACACTCCTCACCCCCTCCCCTCCCCTATTCTGTTCTCCACTCACCGACTCGCAAAACCATCATCGTTAGCATCAGCATTAGTATCATCATCACCCCATTATCATCAGCATTATCATCACCACACCATATCCATCATTATCAGCAGCAGCATCATCAGCAGCATCAACATCATCAGCGTCATCACCACCACAACCACCACCATCATCATCGGCATCAGCATCAGCATCATCAGCATCGCCCTCATCTTCATCATCATTATCACCATCGTCAGCATCAGTAGTATTACGATTGTCATTATCAGTGTCATCATCACTAGCGTCCTCAACAGCGTCCTCCTCGCCATCATCATCAGCATCGGAATGAGCATCAACACCATCAGCATCTTCATCATCAGCATCTCCGCCACCATCACCACCACCATCAGCATCATCATCACCAGCACCAATGCACGCAATGCAGCTCCCGCCTGGAGCCCGAGCACAGTCAGCCTCCAGCATGGGTTCTCGCTCTTCGGCACACCTTCAGGTAACGCCACGCTCGCTCGCTCACCATCACCATCATTACCATGACCGTCATCATCATCATCAACAACATCAACATCACCATCATCACCACCACCAGCATCATCATCCTCACCATCATCACCGTCACGATCACCATCACCATCGCTCAAAATCATCATCATCATCATCTTCTTCTTCTTCTTCATCATCATCATCATCATCATCATCATCATCATCATCATCATCATCATCGTCTTCGTCGTCGTCGGCGTCGGCGGTCGCGGTCGGCATCGTCGCCATCATCACTCTCTGAAGCACTCGCTCACTCGCTCACTCACTCACTTACCCACTCACTATCATCAGGGCCCCCGAGGCTTGAATCCTCAGGAAGTCTCAGGCGGGAGTCCTCTCCATATGTGGGGCCCGTCCTTCGCATTTTTAATCCCAGAGGGCCACTCGAAACCCGGACCTGTCGTCACTTTTGAGCTCCCGAGGCTTGGACCTTCACGAAGTCTCAGTCGGGAGCCTTGTCTGTGAGTGAATTGCGAGGGCACTCTCAGGCGGAACCCCCCTCCATATGGGTGCCCGCAATTAATGCTTCAATTCCAGGATGTCGCTCGAAGACTGTACTTAGCCGTCGTCACTTTTGAGCTCTTGAGGCTTGAATCTTCAGGATGTCCCAGGCTGTGGCCTTGTGTTTCCGCGAATTGCGAGGAAGTCTCAGGCGGAAGCCCTCCCCCCATGGGCCCCGCACTTCATTGTTTCAGGGCACCACTCGACATCTGTAAGTCTTGTCCCTGCTGAGCTCCTGGGGATTAGTAGAGGGGAACGGAAGTCTTGAGGCGGAGACTGGTCTGTTAATAAGTTGTGGGGAAGTCTCGAGCGGGAACCCCCTCCCCATGGGGTCCGCACCTTATATGTTTAACGCCAGGGATGGGACGCAACGGAGGTGAGGATTATACCCAGGCCAACTACAGAGATCCACCGGCCCCCTTGTGGGGCCACCAGGCTGTAGGACGATTACCAGTTGAGGTCCCACGTCGGAGAAACCGTTCAATGGTTGTTGCCTTCTCACGTTTTCGCTTCCGATGGACTGTGGACGCCTCACGATGGTTCCAAGATGGCCCGAGAGGGGCCAAAGAGTGCCCAAATACGGCCCAGAGAGTGCAGAACGAGCGCCCCGAGAGGGCCCCAAGAGGCGACTTCGAGGGCCCGACGAGGGGACTCAGATCGACGCCGCGCCCTTCTTTGAACGACGGCTTCCGAGAGGACCCCACGAGGGCTCCACGCTCCACTTCACCTCTCGGAGCCCCCCCTCCCCTGGCGACTGCTCCTGGATGGGCCGGGAAGGATGCGCGCCAGCGTAGAGCACTGGACATCCCGGGAGTGGCACCACCATCAGACACTTGCGTCCTGTCCTCAACCTTTTGCCCCTTTTCCCTCCAGTCGCTTCTCTTGAGTGCTGCCGACTTTCGGCGGCCCAAGGAGGAAACCAAGGCTGCCTGGGGAAGCTTCCAAGACGGCCTCCGAAGGCCACGAGGCCCACAAGGTCCCAGGAGACCCCCAAGAAGCACCTCAAAGTCCCCAATGAGGGTTCCAGGATGCCTCTAGGAGGACCCAAGAGGGCCTCAAGAGAATCCTCTACCTCCTCCGCTCCCTCTTCTTCTTCCTCCTCCTCCTTTTTCCTCCTCTGCCAAGTGTTTCCCCAGGGGTTCCACAACGGCTGGCGGACCATTTATCCCAATAAGTTTGATCAGACGTTGGCCAAACGTGTGGCCGCACGGGCGTTTCCAAAAGGTAGGGGGAGGCGGTGGTTCGCTGTAGGCGTCTTCGCTAATAATTCGACGGCGGAAGCGTCCACCGCCGCAGTAGAACGACCAGCAGAAATGCGAAGAGGACGGTGCCATAGCACAGAAAGAGAACGAAAGACTTCAAATTCCGGAAGCCGACGCACTGCCCAGCGAAGTTGCAGTGGTGGTCCATCCAGAGGCAGCATGTGTCGCATACGGAGCAGTGGTGGGCCAGTGCAGGCTTCCACCTGTCGCACCTGTCGCACCAACCATCCTTAGCGTCGAACTTGCGCTTCCGGCCCCACCTTGGCATGAAGCAAACGTGTCCTGAGGGAAACAGGCCCTGGACCACAGGACCTGCCATTGGTCAATTCCTCATCTCGACTCGTTTCCTTCATGAACCTGGGGAAGGAAGGGTCATGGGAGCCCGAAAACAATAATCCGGGCGAAACACCCAACCATACGCCGTCGTGAGTACTGTCATTGATTGCGGGCATCGCCTTCGGAAGATCTCCTCATGGGGCCATGAAGCATGCGAAGGGTGCGCCGCAATGGCGCGTGGCTGCCACTGGGGCCTTCGCTGAAGCTCCCTGTGGGGCCACGAAGCGCTGTACTGAGTCGGAGAGACACGCGAACACAGCCACTGGTGCCCTCGGTGAAGCTCTCTATGGGGCCACGGAACGCTGTACTGGGCGGGGGAGGCGCAGGCGAATGCCGCCACTGGGACCGTTTGTGGAGCTCCCCATGGGGCCACGAAGCGCTGTACTGAGTCGGGGAGACGCAAGCGAACACCGCCACTGGGACCTTCGGTGTAGCTCCCCATGGGGCCACGAAGCGCTGTGCTGGACGGGGGAGACGCATGCGAACACCGCCACTGGGGCCTTCGGTGAAGCTCCCCATGGGGCCACGAGACGCTGTGCCGGGCGGGGGAGACGCATGCGAACACCGCCACTGGGGCATTCAGTCGAGCTCAATATTGGGCCGAGAAGCGCTGTGCTGGGCAGGGGAGACGCATGCGAACGCCGCCACTGTGGCCTTCGGTAGAGCTCCCCTGGGGGCCACGAAACGCTGAACTGGGCAGCCGACTGGGTGGGGGGGACACACGCGAACGCAGCCACTGGTGCCTTCGGTGGAGCTACCTGTTCGACCATGAAACGCTGTACCGGGTGGGGGAGATGCATGCGAACACTGACACTGGGTCCTTCGGTGGAGCTCCATATTGGGCCGCGAAGCGCTGTACTGGGCGGGGGAGACGCATGCGAACACCGCCGCTGGGACCTTCGGTGTAGCTCCCCATGGGGCCACGAAGCGCTGTGCTGGACGGGGGAGACGCATGCGAACACCGCCACTGGGGCCTTCGGTGAAGCTCCCCATGGGCCGCGAGACGCTGTGCCGGGCGGGGGAGACGCATGCGAACACCGCCACTGGGGCATGCGGTGGAGCTCCATATTGGGCCGCGAAGCGCTGTGCTGGGCGGGGGAGACGCATGCGAACGCAGCCACTGTGGCCTTCGGTGGAGCTCCTTAGGGGGCCACGAAACGCTGTACTGGAGAGCTGACTGGGTGGGGGAGACTTACGCGACCACAGCCACTAGTGTTTTCGGTGGAGCTACCTGTGGGACCATGAAACGCTGTACTGGGTGGGGGAGATGCATGCGAACACCGACACTGGGTCCTTCGGAGAAGCTGCCCATGGGACCACGGAAGGCTGCACTGGGCGGGGGAGACGCATGCGAACACCGACACCGAGGCCTTCGGTGGGGCTCCCCATGGGGCCACGAAGCGCTGTACTGAGTGGGGGAGACGCGTGCGAACACCGCCACTACAGGCCTTCGGTGGAGCTCCCTATGAGGTCACGAGGCGCTGTATTGACCGTGGGAGACGTATGCGAGCACCGCCACTGGGACCATCGGCGTGAGCCCCCTATGGGGCCACGAAGCGCTGTACTGTGTACGCTGCAACGGTGGACATGCGGAAGGCAGAAGCAGGAGGCAGGGGTTGGAGGATGGGGAGGAGGGAGAGGGGGGGGGAGCAGGAGAGGAGGAACGCGGGGCGCAGTCTGTTCAAAACGAGGACCCAACACCGCGGGATGTTTGGGAATGAACAACATCCGGACCCGTGTCCCTCAAGATCCGCTCCCAGTCATCCGTCGATGTGATTCCTTCCGATGCGCGGCTCCAGAAGAAAAAAAACGCTGTTTCAAGGGTAGTTTTAGGTCGCAGGTCTAATTCTTGATGGCCCTAAGGCCCGATAGCGGGCCCCAGAGTCAAAATCGAGGAAGACGCCGTTCTTGAAGATATCATTCTGTCGGAGATCCCAGGGGGACAAACCGACACCGATACCGCTACTCCCCAGACGTCTCCCAGGGTGCGTCCTCAGCCACGAAGGAGTTTCGATGTCAATCCAGCGGTGGTCACGAGGGCATCCTAGGAAGCCCAAGCATGCCAAAGCGAAGAGGAGTACTGTCAGACATGTTGGGGCAACCTGTCGCCCTGGCGGCCCCGGCGGCACGCCCTCCCTTGCGAGAGGATAGCGCGTCGCTCCGCTCCGCGGGGCGGGAGTCTCGGAGAGGCTCGGGACGCTAATGAAACCTGGGGACTGGGAAGGGCAAAGCGTGCCGCGCCGAAGCGTGGGCCAGAGAGACCCGGCGGAGCGAGACGGTATCCAAAAATTACCGACCGTAGCGGCATGGGTACCGTTTACCTCCTCTGCGATCTGAGCTTGCTCCACCGTGGCCCACCTGCCGACCTTTGAGCAGGGTCCGACCGTCCCAGCATTCCTATAGTCCTACCACGGAATGTTATTATCGTCTTAGAGCCCCCAAATGTTCTAAGAACAAGACCGATGTTCTTAGAACGTGAACCCGATGTGACAAAACAAGACGGCCTCCGCCCGAGATGCTCTAAGAACATCTCGTGGAAGCCACGAGAGGTTCTTGGAGCATGGCTTGGTAGGGCCATGGGCGAGCCAGGACGCTTCGCCGCTGCTCGAGACCTCCAGCGCGCGCCTGGCGCCCTCCGGCAGCTTCGAGCCCAGCGCCGCGGCCCTGGGCACCCGCCCAGGGCCGATGAGCACCACCCCGAGCCAGCTCGCGAGGAAGAGGGCGAACAGCGCGTGGCCCACCGCGCTCAGGAGCTGCACGGCCGGCTCCTCCGGCGGCACCACCTGGGCCAGCACTCCCTCGACCCCAGCCCGCCCGGCAGGGCCACTGGCGAGGCCCCTTGCTGCGCACAGACATCCCCCCTCCTCCTCCTCCGCCACCTCCTCCTCCTCCACCTCCTCCTCCTCCTCCTCCTCCTCCGCCTCCTCCTCCTCTCAGGTAGTCCTTGCTCGCCTCGACAGGCCCCCGAGTTGCCCGGGGCTCCCTGAGCACTCTGGCGCTGTCTTCGGCGGCGCCCCCAGGGCCGGGGTGTTGAGACCGGCCCAAGCTACAATTGGACCAAGCATCCTTCAAGAGCACGAGACCTCCCGTCGGCCAGAACAAACAGAACATCCAGGGGTACCCTCCCCACGGATGCACAAGAACATCCAACAAACACGAAAAAACACGAGGTCAGCCCCTCGGTCCGACCGCACTCGGGGGGGGCCAGCCGGGACTGCCTGAGGTCGCAGTCCGTGCGCGGCTCGATGGCTCAACACAGTGGCCTTGGCCCCAGTGGCCCATCCCCACCTGGATCGGGTGAGCTGCTGGGGCTGAGATGACAAGGCCTCGTGGGGATGGGGACCGGTTTGGCTAGAGGAGTGCCACTATGCTCAAAAATCCGCCGACCCAGTCGGCGTGTGTGAGAGGCCCTTCGACGCGAGGCCAGCCCAACCCGAACTGAAGTACGCCAGCCTCTTTGGAATCATCGACGTCGTAAGGGAGATCGAACAAACAAGGGTGAGCGAACAATGTCGTCAAAACGTCGGAAGGACACTCCTTCCCATTGTCCCTTCCTTGCCGGGGGGGGGGCTGGGGAAGGTCCAGGTGGGTGGTCGCGGGGGGGTCCCACGGATGGTCATGGGGATTGTGACCCCTCCCCCGCTGGGGGTTTGCCCCGTCGGTTTTCGCTTCAAATACGCCAGCCTTCTTCTAATCGTCGTCGTCGTGAGGGAGATTGAACAAACAAAGTGTATCGAGCATTGTCGTGATTACGTCGAAGCAAGGCCCCGTCCCTTTGTCCTTTCCCCGCGGGGGGGGGGCAGTAGTCTAACCCCAATTGGATGGGCTATACCCTGGATGGACGGACTATACCCTGGTTGACCAGGAGACACCACTCTGGAATGCAAGCTTCGGAAAACTTTCTGACATCGATTTCGATGTTTAGCCATCTCTCGAAAGTCTGGAGTGCAAATGGTGTACAAGGGAACACATGGTTTCTTGGGGTAAACAACCGGGGGGATGACCCATCCCGAGACATGATATATTGATCGGACTGCATATATATGAGTGGCCGATGTGAAACGTACACCCACGTATATGAGTGGCCGATGTGAAACGTTAACAATTCCTATGTGAAGCGCATACGAACCCGATGTGAAACGCATGCGTCTCCAGTGAAAACCGTGGACGACTACTAGGTGAAGCGTAAACGGTCCTTATTTGAATCGTACAGGAACTTGTGTGAATCGCATACGAATCAGATGGAACATCTATGCGGTTCTAATGCGACTCGTGTACGGCTCCAACGTGAATCGTATGCGATTCGTATGTGCAAGATTCCTACGTGAATCGTGTACGAATGCAGTATGAATCGTATACGGCTCCAATGCGCAGCGTGGACGGCTCCCATGTGCAACGTACACGGATGATATGTACACCGTACGCGAATCTTACGTGAGCCGTATACAATGCCAATGTCAATCGCATGCGCGTCCAATGTGAATCGTAAACACATTGTTGTGGATTGCAGACGATTTCTTTCTGAATCAGATACGGCTCCGATGTGCAGCGCAAGCGATTATGATGTGGATCATGTGCGGCTCATAAGTGAACCCTAAACAACTCCCAGGATAACTGTATACGGGGCCAACGAACATCACAAACGAATCCGATATGACTCGTATACGATTCCCACTCGAACGATTCACGCACCGATTTGATTTGACTACGGCTCCTATGTGAATCGCATTGCGAATCGTATACGAATCTCATGCTAATCGTATACGATCCCTATGGCAATCGTATGCGGCTTCGATGTGAATCGTAAACGGAACCAGAGCCAACCGCATACGATCTCAAGATGCATCGGGTAATGCTCCTATGTGAAGCGCACATGCGTGCTGTGTGAGTCGTACGAATCGTATACAGTTCGTATGCGCGTCCTATCCAACTCCAAGCTACAGAATCCGAAAGCACCCTGATAACACCTAAGACACCCTCAGGAACTCTGACAGGATCCGTGGGCCCGCTGAGGTTCCCTGAGCCCGAAAAAACAGCGAGCAACCTCCAGGACCAGTTTCCCTCAGAACCCTTTGCTACATGAGCCATCATGAAACTGACGTAGAGAGCAAAGGGGCTTTGACGGCCACGGCGAACCGCTGCCTCAACAGGGCCTCCAGACTCTGACCCAAGGAACGAACAGTTCGAGAATCACAGCCCCTCCCGAGCCAAAGGTGTTCCTCCGACTCGTCCTCCGCGTCCTCCTCCTCCCCCTTGTCCCCCGCCTCCTCCTTCTCCTCCCCCTGCCCCCCCCCAGGCACAACGTCCCAACTGCGGCCGTCGGTACGTCCCGCGACGACGACGACGACGAGGGAGGAGAACGACGAGGAATGAGGGAGGAGGATTTGGGTTTGGTGTTTGGTGCTTGGATTTTCGTGTTTGGGGTTTGGAGATTGGGGTTTGGTGTTTGGTGTTTGGTGTTTGGGGTTTGGTGTTTGGTGTTTGGTGCTAGGGGTTTGGCGTTTGGGGCTTGTTGTTTGGCGTTTGGGGGTTGGGGTTTGTTGTTTGGGGGTTTGGTGTTTGGGTTTCCGGGTTTGTTGTTCGGGGTTTGGTGTTTGGTGGTGCTTTGTGTGTGTGTGTGTGTGTGTGTGTGTGCGGGCGGGCGGGCGGGCGGGCGGCGGGCGGGCGGGCGGGCGGGCGGGCGGGCGTGCGTGCGTGCGTGCGTGCGTGCGTGCGTGCGTGCGTGCGTGCGTGCGTGCGTGCGTGCGTGCGTGCGTGCGTGTGCGGGGTTTTGCGGGGTTTTGAAGGTTCCAAGCGGGGTGTAGCCCAGCTTCGCAAGGGTATAGCTCGTCCAGCCAGAGTATAGCCCGTCCAGCCAGGGTGTAGAATTCGGCCAGGGGGAGGGGGATCGCGGGGAGTGGTCCCTAGGGTGGTCCCAGGGAGGTCGCGGGGGATGTCACTCCTCCCCCGCTCGGGGCCTCCCCCCTCGGTTTTCGCCTCCCAGACGCCCACCCCCGAGGAGACAAACGGTTCTCCTCCTCCTCCTCCTCCTCCCTCCTCCTCCTCCTCCTCCTCCTCTCCCTCCCCCCCCCCCCCTCCCCTCCCTCCTCCTCCTCCTCTCCTCCTCCTCCTCCTCCTCCTCCTCCTCCTCCTCATCCTCTTCCTTGTCCACGTCCTCCTCCTTTTGCCAGTGCTCGGACATTAGGGTTAAAACCTCCTCCTCCTCCTCCCTCCTCCTCCTCCTCCTCTCCTCTCATCCGCCTCCTCCTGTCCCTCCCACGCTCCCTCCTCCTCCTCCTCCTCCTCCTCCTCCTCCTCCTCCACCTCCTCGTCCTCCTCATCATCCCCCGTTCTCCCCTCCCTCCACCGCCCGCCCTATGTCCCGAGCCTGTGGCAGGGTCATCAGCTCGTCGTTGTCGTTGTCGTCGTGGTCGTCCTTCTGGGTCGACGGCACTGGCCGTAAGGCCTTCACAAAAGCCTGCCGGACTCCGCGCACATCTCTTGAGCCAGTGCTGGGCCCCCCGGGCGCTCCGAAAACTTCCGTGCATGCCGTCGTTCTTCCTCCCCGACAGACGACGCGGACCACCAACTCCTGCACCACGTACACGTAGCCGAGGGCCTTTCGGCCACACGCAAGAGTGACCCTGGGTAGGAGTGACCTTTGGTGCGCGGCTTCTTGGAGGGCCGCGGGGGGGCCAACCACGAGCGCGCAGGGCGCCACCAGATCGCAGCGCGCTCGGCGATCGGGGGACCCGCCCGTGCCCGCACCAAAGCGCCACTCCGGCGACGGGCCACCCCTGCGTGTGGCCGAGCCTTGCAGACCAGCACCACGGGCACGATCAGCAGGTCCCTGTGAAAACAGGGCCAGGATCGGGACAAATCGCTCCAGAGCGTTCCGGAGCGCTCCCAGAGCGCTCCGGGACGCTCTGAGAGCGGCCGCGGCGCCCAACACATCCTCCAAACCCGCCGACTCTCCCAGACCCCCGACGTCATGAATTTTTCATGACGTCGACCCCCAGCGGTCTGGACCCTTTCCCCGGGACCGGTTCTTCGTCCTGAGTCGTTTTTTGACGGTCCCGAGGGCCGGTAAGGGCCCCAAAAGGCCAAAAATAATGAAAAACCTCCCGTCGTGATTTTTTCACGACTCGAGGGGGTCTGGGTTCGAGGTATCCCCATCCGGTTTTGTCCCGATCTTCGCGCCGTTTGACCTGTGCCGCCGCTCCGCGAACCGCCACCACCGCTCCGCGCACCGGCCCGCGGCGTGCCTCCGGGCCTTCTCGCCCCCGCTCTCCATTGGCCGCGTGCGCCGGGCGGGGGCGCCCGCGGGCCCCGCGCGCCGCGGGCCGCAGGGGGGGCCCGAGGTGCAGCGGCAGCGGCGCAGCATCGCGAGCGGCGGGTAAATCCGTAGACTTCAGCCGGGCCTGCACGGAAACAGAAGAATATAGTGAGCAAGTGCCCGAACAGGGCGAAACAAGAACTCAATGAGAGCGTCCCCACTGTCTTTGTCTCTGGGGGGGGGGGGGGGCAATTTTTGAACATCCCTCCTGTCGACCCGCGCCCTCGTGGCCTGGATTCCAGAGCGCGACCCCGGGGAATGCGAAGGACGCGCGGACACGTTCCGCGCGGTGGGCATCCGCGGAGGAAACGCCCCCAGTTGCTGCGGGTTTGCGGCCTTGAAGTGCCCGGCGCGCGAGCCCGCAGATGCGGATATGTCTTGCGCCCACGAGCATCAGGTCGGGCGCGCCCCCCCACACGCGGATTTTGAAAGAAAAACAAAAACAAATAGCCCACCAGTGCCCCCAAGTGGTCAAACATAGTAAACGAAATCGCCCCCAGACTGTTTGTTGACTATTGCTGAATATCCCCCCTGCAGAGGGACATGCACGACGTAGCACGACCAGGAGGCTGGTGAGGAGGTGGCGGAGGATCGAAAGCAGGGGAGGGGGAGTGAGTGGTGGTGGTCGCTGCGCAAGAAGGACTGGGGCCACGAGCAGAGAAGAAGCACGCACCACGGCCACGGCGGCGGCGAGGACGACTGCGGAGACGAGGCGCGCCACCCTGTGAGGCTTGGTACACAGCACATGCCTTCATGAACAGGATCCAAGAGCGGGGCAAATGTGGAAGTGGGGCCGACGATTCTCGACGATAGAAACGACGCCTGCGTATGCTCCCGGATGGCTGTCATCTGGATGACCTGTGCCATTCCCGGGAAACGCGCGCGGGACAGCCACGTAAGCTCGAAGGGACGGACGTGATGCGGGGCAACAGAGCTGCAAGGCCAATTACCCCTATCCTCGTCGTAGTACTCCACGAGGCGGACTATGTGCGGATGATCCTCGCGCGTGCAATGCGAGCAAAGGGTCATGCCTCAAAGTTCGACCACCAGCGCGCAAATGCCATTCTAACGAAAGACCAACAGTCAACCATAAGAGGGCAAACCTGCATGGCAGTGGCATTTGCACAGCGATGTGTATTATTGATTCGCGAACGTATGGACAGTATGAGGCACTTCTCCCCCTCCCCTTGCCTTCCCTACCCCTCATGTCCTCTCCTGCCGTCATTCCTCCTCCGACTCGTCCGACTTTTCCGACTCCTCACTCCATGCTTCTCATTCCTCACTACTTCTGCTCCTCCTCCTCCTCCTCCTCCTTCTTCCTCCTCCTCCTCCAACTGGCTCAAGTCCTCGGCCTCTGGGGGCCGAGGACACCAAAGCATTTCACTCCTGGTCAGGTCCAGAAGCTTGGGGCTCGAACATTTCGTGTTCGCTTCCGCCCCCAGAGTTTTTCGGATCATTCCCCACCAGTCTGCCATGCCTGCCACTCTTGCGAAGGAGCACCTCTCCATCGTGATCTGCGGGCATGTCGACATCGGCGAGAGCACTACCACCGCCCGCCTCAACTACGACCTGGGCGGCCTTCCGCAACGCGAGCTGGAGAAGCTGAAGGAGGAGGCCGTATGCCTAGTACCAGGCCCCATCGCCTTCACGTTCTACATGGACCGTCAGAAGGAGGAGCACGAGTGCGGGGTGACCAGCGCCAGCACCACCCAAGACTTCTACACCGAGAAGTGGCACTACACGGTCGTCATCGATGCCCCAGGCCATCGCAATATCAACAAGGTCGCTAACCTGCAGAAGAAGGCTGACAACGTGGGCTGGTGGAAGAGCTGCAATGCCAAGTACGGCAAGGACTGCGCCACCCACAGATACAAGCAGTTCCGCTATGCCGAAATCGGAAACAACTGAAGTTCATGTTGGTCAAGGACGGGTGGTACAAGGACTTCGAAGAGAAGGAAACGCCTGTGATGCCAGTCTCCGGCCGGATGGGCGACTACCTGCTAACGAAGTCTGACAACATGGACTGGTGGAAGGAATGCGTCGGCGAGTACGGCAAGGCCCGTGCTACGCAAAACATCCATCATAAGTCTGGATGGTTTTACCTTTCTCCGCTTGCCGCCGGAGGCAAGCCATGCTGCAATTAGGGCTCGCTCCTGGCCTTTGCATTCCGCTGCCCATTGGTGCATAAGAATCGTGGGAGAGGCCCGTGGGATTAGTCTTCCCCGCTCTCCGTGATGAGCCGTGGTCTGCATCTGTGTTGCTTTGAATTTCTTGTCTTGTGCACTATTGCGGTGTGCACCCGTGCAGTCGTCTTGTTTCTAAGTGGCACTGTGCTTAGTATGTGTTGCCCAGTCGATCAAAGCTTGTAAAAGACAGACCGTAGAAGTCAGTAAATCAGGTTGAGAGCTTCCCAAAAGGGTGGTGCTTCCCTGAAAATCATGCACGGCAGCCCTGACAGAAGGGAGTGGCTCGGCGATTGGAGCTCCGCCGAGTCCTACGGCCCATCCCCACAGCGGGATCCCTGGCCGCGGGCGGCTAGTAGTCACCAGGCGAACGCCCCCTCCACCACGCGCTAATCCTCCTCCTCCTCCTCCTCCTCCTCCTCGTCCTCCTCCTCCTCCTCCTCCTCCTCTTCCTCCTCCTCTTCCTCCTCCCTTCTCCATCCTCACTCCTCACTCCTCACTCCTCACTCTTCACTCCCCACTCCTCAACCCTCAACCCTCACTCATCCTCCTTCTCCTCCTCCTCCTTCTCCTCCTCCTCGTGCTCCTCCTCCTCCTCCTCCTCCTCCTCCTCCTCCTCATCTCACTCCTCCTCCTCCTCCTCCTTCTTCTCCTCCTCCTCCTCCTCCTCCTCCTCCTGCTGCTCTTCCTCCCTCCCTCCCTCCTTCCCTCCCTCCCTCCCTCCGACGACAGCGGCGGCGAGGACGACGGCGGGGCAAAGCGACGGCGGCCAAACAACGGAGGGCGGGTCCAAAGCCATGAGCGCATCGAGCTCGTTCTTTCTGGACTTCCGCGGAGGGCGGGCGTCCCGGACGGGGCCCCACCCCCTCCTCCCCCCCCCCCCTCCCTCCAGCTCCCCCTCCTCTCGTAAGACAAGAGCCGGTCGAGACAGCCGCGGCCCGGTTGGGCGTTGTTCATTTCATTCTCTCGAGGCCTGCCAGAAGCCTCTCGTCGCCAAAGCTAGATCCAGGGGGGGGGGGGGGAAAGTCGGGGATTCATTATTTAGGGGAACAAGAAATGGCATAAATATAAAGACTTGGAGGTCCGCGCGGACCTCCGCCGAGATTCTATGTTTATGTCATGTTTCGTTCCCATTTTTCGGGGGGGGGGGGGAGGGGCGATCAGTGTGGGGGGGAGACACGTGCACCTCTCGTGCCCCCGTTGGGCGCAAATGGCCCCTGTAGGGCCCCTCTCGGGAACAAAAGGCGCACTCGTCTCCCCCCCCCCCCACACACACACACTTCATCGCACCCACCGCTCGACGCCCGAAAACACTGCCACGTGAGGGGTCAAGGGGCCGATCTCGAGCGGAGCTGGGCTGGCTGGAAGAGCCGCCGCTGTCTCACCCGGCTATGCTCCGATCCTCGCCCCAGAAGGGGGGGAGGCCTCAGGATGACATGCGGGGGGGGGGGGCGCAGGGGTTCTGGTGGCGATATCGTCCGCCGCTCTCCTCCCTCCCCCACTCTCTTGATGCCGCTCTTGCATGGCCAAATGCCGTGCAAATCAACTCTTGCTTGGGCAGGATGATTTGCAATCGGACCTGGGTCAGAAGAACATCCCTCAAGAACGTCGAACCCTCCGTCGGCCGAAACAAACAGAACATCTAAGGATACACTCCCCAGGATGCACGAGGGCATCCAACAGACACGAATAACATTAGGACACCCTCCCTGACCCGCCCTCGATCTTCTAATTACCTCGGTCCGGTTGTATGTGGTCGGTGAGGGGTGACATGACACCGGCCGCTCGCCTCCTCGACTCCCCCTCCCTTTTGATGCCGCTCCCGCATGTCAAAATGCCGCACTGCTGATGCACTGTCTCGGGGGGGGGGTTCTTCGGAGATTCCCGGAGGTCCTCAGGGGGCACACTTACAGTCGGACCCGGGCCAGGATGACATCCCTCCAGAACCGGAGACCCTCCGTCGGCCAAAACAAGCAGAACATCCAAGGGTACCCTCCCCAGGGTGCACAGGAACATCCAACAAACACGAAGAACATTAGGGTACCCTCCCCAAACGACCTCGATCGTATACCTCGATACGACTGTACACGCACAGTGACCTAGATCGTCGTCGTCGTTTCGTCTCCGACGTCGTCGTCGCCGCCACCGTCCTCATCCTGCCTCGTTAATCGCCCCCCTACCTCTGTTGGGGTGTGGCCTGGCCACAGTCCGGAGGCGACTCCGGCCGCGGTGAGCTGCAACCCCAGCCGCTGCCGCCGCCTGACTGCCTACCAGACCACCCCAACCCATCCCGAGGACCCGAATTTGACCCGAATTTCGGGTTGGGGGAAGGTACGGGTTCCATGTGTCTGTCCAATGTTCCCCGCCCCCCCCCCACACTGGAAACGGAGGGCAAATCGAGGCCTTCGGGTTGGGTTGGGGTGGTTTGGTGAGTGGTGACCGCCGCAGCCGCCGATGTAGCCGCCGTCCCAGCCATCGTCGTGGGCGCCCAAGCTCGGCACGGCCGCCGCGCCGAGCCGTGCAACCCCAGCCCCGCGGGGCGCCTCCGTCGACGGGGAACGGCACGGGCGGGCCAGCTCAAGGGGGCTGGGGCCCTGCTTCCCCGGGTCAGTGCTGACCGGGGTCGGTCGGGCTCTTCAGGAGATCCTGCAAGATCCTGCAGGATCCTGCGCCCTAAGCTGGGTCAGTGCGCCAATGGCTATGCAGGGTCCTGCAAAATCCGCCGCTCTGGATGGCCCCGTTTGCATTGCCCCCCGCCCCGAGGCCTCGCCATCGCACGGACGTCCATTTCCCGTGCATGCTTTGTCGAGGCCGTGCGTGTGTTTTTCTGTTGCTCGATGCTCGGAGGTGCACCTTGATGGCCCTCGCCGACAAAAACGCACGTCCGAGCTATGCCCAGAGGCTCCCGCGGGGAGACGTCGAGCGTGCCACCGGCGGTGCACCGCCGAGAGGTCAGGGACGGGCCCCCAGCCGAGAGGCCAGACGTCCCCGGGCAGGCCTTGGGGGCGCCCGGGCCCCCGCCGCCGGAGAAGAGCCTGGCGCTTGGGGCGTCGATGCGACACCCCCTCCCCGCGACGAAGCCAGAGGAGGAGAGGAGGAGGAGGGAGGAGGAGGAGGAGGAGGAGGAGGAGGAGGAGGAGAGGAGGAGGGAGGAGGAGGAAGGAGGAGGAAGGGAGGAGGAGGAGGAGGAGGTAGGAGGAGGGGAGGAGGCAGGAGAGAGGAGGAGGAGGAGGTCGCACGACGAGGATCAATCGGATGATGTCTCGGGCGCCGCGGCCTGCTCAGATTGGGTGCTGCCAAATCAAGGTGCCCCTGACAAATAAGTGTTCCTGGCTTCTCGCGCCGTCTGGGAGCTCCCTGGGGCCCTCCGGGCCGCGTGAAGGCTTCTCTGGAGGCCGTGGGCACATTGGGCCAGGGGCACTTCTAGCGGGCGGGTGGCGATGGGGGGTGAACTGACCCGAATGGGAAGTGAAAAAAGGGCCCTGCACGGGCCCTTCAGGGCCCCTCTGGGAGCCAGCAGGTGCCCCAAAGGGGGCCCCAAAAAGAGCCCCTTTTGGGCTCTCTGGGGCCCCTTTTCTGGCAGCGCCCGGCCGATTCCAGCAGCACCCGACAAGAGCGTTCCGGGACGCTCCGAGAGCGCTCCCGTGCGCTCTGGAACGGAATGCGAGCCTCGCTGTCCGACTTCCCCTTTGGGGCAATTCGCCCCGCCCCCCCCCCAGGGCTCCGACGTTGCGATCTCCTCCCATCGTGGACCACCTGGTCCGGCTTTTCCTCCAGAGTCGTTGTTGTCGGCGGCGAGCGCGGGGGGAATTGAGAAGGAGAAGGCCTTCTCAGAAGGGGGCGGGACTTCTCAAAGCCTTGATGCCTTCTGAGCAGTTCTCTTTGTTTTCGAGGGACGCTCAGACAACTTCTGAGAAGGCCAGGAGACTTCCGAGCCTTCTGAAAAGGCCCGCCCGTTCTCACTTCCCCCTTCGCTCGCCGCCGATCTTGGGCGGCCCTGGAAACAGGGAAAGGACCCCGCGAAAACCAAAAGCTATCAAGAACCTGCCGTCGTTAGAAGAACAGATGAACTGCATAGGCATAACTTCGTGGAGGTCCGCGCGGGTTTCTTGGATCGGCGCTGGACCCCCACCCCTGCCGCGCGGGGTGCGCCAGGGGCGGCGCCGGAGGCGCTGCCAAGGAGTTCAGGCGCAGATCCAAGAAAGCCGCACGGAGCTCTGAGTATGCCGTTTCTTCTCTTCGAGTCGCGGTACGGCCAGGAACTTTTGCATAGCGTGTCGCCGCGGCGGCCCCAACGACACGCTATGCCCTGTAAGCGGCTAGAGTGTCGCTCCGCTCCGCGGAGCGGCAGGCTCGAAAAGGCTCGGATTAGGTCGGGCGTGTCCTCCTACAGGGGGGTTTTGGACGATAAAACAAATCGTCCTGTAGAGGGACAGGCTCGGAACGTTGAAACCTGGTGATTGGCAAGTGGGTAGCGTGTCGCGACGGAGCATGCTGGGCCGGAACCGAGACGGCGAAACACGCTGTCCAAAAGCTCCCGAAGGAGGAGGAGGAGAAGAGGAGGAGGAGGAGGAGAAGAGGAGGAGGAGGGAAAGGAGGAATAGGAGGAGGAGGAGGAGGGGGATCAGGAGGAGGAGGACGAAGAGGAGGGGAGGAGGGGGGATGGAGGGATAGGAGGAGGAGAAGAGGAGGAGGAAGAGGGAGAGAAGAAAGAGGGAGGAGGGAGGAGGAGGAGGAGGAGGAGGAGGAGGAGGAGGAGGAGGAGGAGGAGGAAAAGGGGGAGGAGGTGGAGGAGGAGGAGGAGGAGGAGGAAAGGGAATAGGAGGAGGAATAGGAGGAGGAATAGGGGGAAGAGGAGGAGGAGGAGGAGGAGGATGAGGAGGAGAAGGATTCTAAGGATTCTGCCAAGGCGTAGCCTAAATGATACACAAGCCGTCCCCTGAGCTCGAAATTGAAGTAGACGAACCAGCAGGAGAAGGGCAGGAACCAGCAAAGAGCTGATGAATATTGCCAGTCGCAGGAGCCGACCCGCACACGACCTTAATAGCAATACAAAGGAACCACCAAGCATGCCCAATCTGAGAAAAAGTTTGGAACCAATTTGCCAAAACGACTCCACAATGACATGGCCAGTGGCTAAGCAGAAGTGAGGTTGACTCTCTGAGGCCCTAGCTGTGCCGACACGGCGACACTGTTGATCACTGGGCTAACTCAGTCCGATCAAAGAGCTCGCCTCGCCCACAAACCACCTCGCCCAGACCGACCAAAGGAAGTACCGCCGACAGCTGAAGTCCAATACCTGCATGCTCATCGAGACACTCTGCACGACGAGCGGGGAAAACTGACCATTTGACATAACCACGCTGAAATTGCAACAGATGCCACGACAACATATGAGTCCAAGCCATAACCCGCCCGAGCAAGTCGAGATGAGGAGGGCCGCCAGTGAGGGCACTGGCGGAACGGCTTGGACCAATATGATGCTGAGTCCTCAACAAGTTCGGAAACGGGTACGCTAGCCCATTCGAGCATGATAAATGAAAATGCTCCGATGGGGCCGCGTGCTGTAAAAACTGCTCGCCCTTCTCGCACGCGCCGATACCAGCACAATAGGAGAAAGGGTCAGGGCCCAAGGGCAGCAACCATAAGGCTCTAGGATAGCAGATGCGGCCGCACGTGCCGAACATGCACGGCAATACTCCGCACGGGATGACGGACGCGCCAACCCTGCAACCCGCCGGGGCCTGCGGCTCGATGCCTGGCACGCTAGCCCATACCAGCATGGTAAATGACGACGCTCCGATGGGACCGCGTGTTGTATAGACCATGTCGCCCTTCTCGCACGCGTCGAACCCAGCACGGTTGAAGATGGGGTCGAAGCCCAAAAACAACAACCAAAAGGCCCCAGGATAGCAGAAGATGTCGCAAGTGCCGAAGATGTGGCACCCACGCCGAAATTGCAGCAAACCTGGGCCTGCGACGCGAAGTACGCGGTGGGCGAGTCGTTGCGGATTGTGCAGCAGGCGTAGCAGAGCGACGTGCAGCAAAACTCCACCTCGATGAAGCACAGTGCTTCGCTCGCCAGGCACCCAATGTACCAGTCGTCGCTGAGGCAGCCTCCGTGGTTGCAGTAGCGCGAGTCCGTGACGACGATCGCGTGTCGCCGTCCCCAGACCCCCGACGTCATGAATTTTTCATGACGTCGACCCCCAGCGGTCTGGACCCTTTCCCCGGGACCGGTTCTTCGTCCTGAGTCGTTTTTTGACGGTCCCGAGGGCCGGTAAGGGCCCCAAAAGGCCAAAAATAATGAAAAACCTCCCGTCGTGATTTGTTCATAACTCGAGGGGGTCTGGGTCCAGCGCGGCGAGGACAATCCAGCATAGCAGCCACCGACTCATACCGGTTCACCCTGTTCTCCTCGATTCAGCCAACCCGCTCAGCCTGGACTCGCTGGCCCGGGCGTCGCGGGTGCCACTCGAGCGCCACGGTGAGGCATCGAGAAGCGACTGAGGACTTGCGATAGAGACGTGACAAAACCACAACGGAAGCCCTCGAGCCACATGTGCTTGAGAGGAGGAGAAGGAGGAGGGGGAGGAGGAGGAGGAGGAGGAGAAGACGACGAGAAGGAGGTCGGACGCACGGCGGTAAGCGGTCTGCCTCTCGTCCAGTCGGGCTGTCCGTCGAAACGGGGGATGCGGCCCGCCGCTCCAGGCGGCTGGCCTCCCAGCAGCGGCACGGCCGGCCGTGCGACGAGAGCAGCTTTGGCTGGGCCATCCGCCTCAAGAGGGGCCCCCGGGTATCTCAGGGCTTGCTCTGGATCAGGTCGCCTACGTCCTGGAGATCCCTCAGCTCGGCCGTCTCCTCGTCGTGCCAGCTCGATGTCGAACGCCTCCTCGAGGGCCATCACGGTTTCGACGGTGTCCCGCGAGCCCGCGCCCAGCTCCGAGAGCGTGGCCGGGCCGACCACCTCCGCCTCGTCGACGCCGAGCTGCGCGGCCACGACGTCCGCGAGCTTGCTCGTGGTCGCCTCGGTGGCCGCCGCCCCCGCCACCGCGGGCGCCCGCGCCGCGGCCCGCAGCTGCCCCGCCCCGGCGAATGAAAAAAAAAAACACAAAAAAGATGAAAAAAAGAAAAAGAAAAAAATAAGAAAAATAAAAAAAAACTAAAAAAAAAAAAAAAAAAAAAAAAAAAAAAACATAAAAAAAAAAAGAAAGGGGCGAGGCGGCCCTCAGCATTGCCAACCCCGCGGGGCGTGGCGGCCAACGAGGCGGGGCCGAGGTCACGCGTGGCGCCGCCGCCATTGGCTGGGCCGGGGCCGCTCGCGTGCTGCAGGGGCGAGCGCGGGGGCCGAAGCTGCATGAAAGGCTTGAGGGCCAAAATGGCTAGGCAGGAGGAGATCGAAGGGGAGGGGGAGGGGGTGGAGGAGGAGGAGGAAGGCGAAGAGGAGGAGGAGGCGGAAGGGGAGGAGGAGGAGGAGGAGGAGGAGCGATCGTACAGCCATCGTGCTGCCTTAAAAATCGCCTCCGGAGACTTTGATCGACTACCAGACGCTAGCGCACGCTTTGCACTCCAAAGACGGAGCTGCGAGGACACGCCAGGCCCCAACGAGCTGCTGCCGAAGCCGCCCACCGCGCGCCTCCTTGCGCCCGACGGACTTGTTGAGCCTGTGGGGCAAGCGAGGCGCCGCGCGAGCCGCGAATGCGCCGCCGGGGACACGACGGGGAGAGCCTCCTCAGAGGAACAGAACTCTACATAAGCATAACTGTTCGGAGGTCTGCGCGTTCCTCCTCCTCCTCCTCCTCCTCCTCACTGCTCCCTCCTCCTCCTCCTCCTCCCTTCCCCTCCTCCTCCTCCTCCTCCTCCTCTCCGCCTCCGCCTCCTCCTCCTCCTCTTCCTCCTCCTCCTACCTCCTCCTCCTCCTCCTCCTCCTCCTCCTCTCTCCTTTCCTCCTCTCCTCCTCCTCCTCCTCCTCCTCCTCCTCCTCCTCCTCCTCCTCCTCCTCCTCCTCTCCCCTCGGGACCAACGCGGGGGCTACACGCACCAACGTTGTTGGGCCCTGCGGCCTTCGATGCGAATTCCTTGCCGGCGCTGGTGCTTCGTGGCCGCGGGTCTGAGCGGCGCCCCCCTCGACTTCCTCGTGCCTAGACTTCGGTCGGGCATGTCCTCCTACAGGCGATTTTTGGACGACAAATAAACAACATAACCGAAAATAATGAAACATGTCAAACATATTCAAAACATCGCCCCAAGTATTTTTTAAGCTGTTTGGGAATATCCCTCCTGTAAAGGGAAGTGCCCGACTTAAGCCTGGAGGTGCCGGCGCCGCCTCGACTGCGGCGGCGTGCCCGAAGACATCCCCCCTTCAGCAGTCAAGACTGTGGCCGTCTTGCTGCTGTGCAGCTGGTGTGTATGACAAGTTCGTGTCGTGCCGACCCCGGCGTTGCTTCCTGACACCGCGGGGATCGTTCAATCTTGAAAGGACCGGCCCTTTTTGCAACGTCCGATCGCTCAACATCGAGCGACGCTGGCTCGCCGGCGGCGTTCGACGTTGAACGCCGGCGGCGGCGGCGCCGCCGGTCGACACGACGCGAACCTACCCTAAGAGCTCTGCGCGGATGTCTTGGATCTGCGCAGGATCCCCCTCCCTGGCGCGCGGAGCGCGCCAGGGCTGGCGCCAGAGGCGCCGCCCAGTGGGTCCAGCGCCGATCCAAGATCTCGCCCACCTCCGAAAGTCTATGGTCGGGAACGTTTGCTCAGGACGTCCCAGTGGGTCCAGCGCCGATCCAAGATTTGGCCGACCTCCGAAAGTCTATGGTCGGGAACGTTTGCTTATAGGGCGTCGCGGCGGCGGCCCCCGGCGACCCGCCGTGCCTTGCAAGCGGGCAGAGCGTCGCTCCGCTGCGCGGGGCGGGCAGCTCGGAGAGGCTCGGCACGATGACGCTTTTGGGGCCTCGGAGTGTGGGCAGTGGGCCGCGCCATTAGGCGCGGTGAGCCAGAACCGGCGGCGTGACACGCTGGGCCCATGTTCCCGGCTGATGTCTCGAGGCATCCCAGATGGGGTCTGGGCAGGTGGGCTCGGAGGGTCGCGCCGCATCGTCGCCGATACGTCGGCGATGCATCGGCGATGCATCGGCGATGCACGGTGCTGCCTCGGCGGCATCGGCGAGGCACTGCCGACGCCGGCGTGGAGAGCAGCGGGCCCCAAATCGAGCCGCATCGCCCACGCATCGGCGGTGCGGCGCGATCCTCCCCGCTTCCCCACCCACTCGGACCTCATGGCGGGGGACTTCCGCAGTGGGCTGGGCTGGGCTGACTGGCAGTTCAGATGTGAACCTCCCGCCCAATGTGCCCCCTGTCGGGGCCCTTCGGTCATGTTTAATATACCTATACGACCACCCTTCGGGTGATAATGAGGTTGTGGAGGGGGGAGGGGGTGCAACCAACATATGACTCGATCGAGCTCACTATCGATCTCACTCAACGGGACACCACGGGACATCACGGGACACTTGTCGATCTCACTATCGATCTCACTCAACGGGACACCACGGGACACCACGGGCCACC
>CAUYUJ010016897.1:75000-80000 GCA_963575745.1 Prorocentrum cordatum
TGCATGTATATATGTATGCATGTATGTATGTGTGTAGTTATGTGTATGTATATGTGTATGTATGCATGTATGTATGTATGTATGAATGAATGAAGGTATGCATGCATGTATATATGTATGTATGCATGCATGTATGTATGCAGGTATGTATGTATGTAGGTATGTATGTATGTATGTAGGTATGTATATATGCGTGTATGCACACATGTATTTATGTACGTGTGCATGCATGTACGCATACATGCATGCATGCATGCATGTATGTATGTACGTATGTAAGCATGTATGTACGTAGATATGTATGCATGCATGCATGCATGCATATATGTTTGTAAGCAGTCGTTTCTGTACAAGCATGGATATGAATGTGTGCGAGTGTGCGAGTGTGTGCGGCCCATCCAGATATCCACCTCTCGATATCGTCGTCTGTCCGCTGCTCGCCGACGTGCGTGTCGCATCCATCTCGCTGCTGGCGATGCTCATCCTCCCTTTTCTCTTCTTTCTCAATGTCCTCCTCCGTCTGTTCCTCGTGCTCGTCCTGCAATTTCTCCCGAGTGATGAGTTTAGTTCGGATCCCTTCAATAGCTTGCTCTCCCGGGCCCTCGGATTTCCAAGAACGGATGCCAGTAGCTAAAGATCACTAGCAAGGATCCGTTTATTAGGGGCGCCGTAATAAGGACTCCTCACTGTAATAAGCATCATGTCGTGAGGATCCCTATAGTGACGACGTCTTCGTAAGGATTTCTCTTCCGAGAAGAGCAGGTATTAAGGATGCCTTTCACAATCAACATGTACTTGCCAGGTTTGTTCCGGTAAGAAGCATGTGTACACTTGCAGTTGGTATGGAGCCCGTGCAAGGGATGACGTTGATGCGTTCCATCTGTAAGGATGCACGTCGTAACGGATCCTCTGCCAGGGGTCCTTCAGTACGGAGTCCCGAGCTGAGTAGTCGAAGCCAATCTGGCGCCAATCTGGCAGGCCCAATCTGGCAAACGAGGGCAATCTGGCGAGGGAGCCAACGCGAATCCAGTCTGGCGAATAACCCAAATCATCCAGTTTGGCCGGGCCAGATTGGCTCTTGGGGCCCAATCCAATCTGACAGTCTGGCCTTCGACTACCCAGCCGAGTAATACTGGCACGACTTACATAAGATTGTCAGATCGAAGCGGTCATGCTGACCCGCGGCGTTACAGTCCCAGGAGCGCTGTTCTGGGACGGTTGAAAATTCTCAGACAGTTGTCTTCTAATTGGCCACTTCCCGCGATGAGGATCAAGTGTCTTAGGGACCTGTGAAGAGGGAGCTTATAATGAGGGTGTCGTGTGACATCTTTGACGCGTCTTGGGTTTTGACTGGTCGTCCTCCTCTGTACCTCCTCCTCCTCTGTACCTCCTCCTCCTCCTCCTCCTCCTCCTCCTCCTCCTCTGTACCTCCTCCTCCTCCTCCTCCTCCTCCTCCTCCTCCTCCTCCTCCGCCTCCTCCTCCCCTCTCCTCCTCCTTTCTCGTCCTCTCCCCATTGTTCCCCCCCCCAGGCGTTACACAATGGCCAGTAGCTTGGCCAGACTTCGGCCCAACGTTTGGCCGCATGGGCGTTTACAAGAGGCAAGGTGCGGTCTACTCATTTCCCCCCTTCTCTTTTTTTCCATCCCGTTTCTCTTCATCTTACTCGTTCTCGTCCCTCCCTGTGAGCCCCTCATGATGCTCCTTTTATTATTCTCTGCGGAGGCTCCTTCTTGCAGGGGGCTTCTCGGCGGCCTCTCGAAGGCTTGCTGGGGGCTTCTTTGGAGCCTCTCGAACCATACCGAAAGCCTTCCGTTTGGTGGACGTATGTAGGCCTCTTGGGTTAGGACGGGCGTGTCCCCCTACAGGCGGATCTTGGACGAGAAATAACCAATATCCCAAACACATCAAAAGTGGTCAAACATAGTCGAAAGATCATCCCCCGACTTTTTGATTATTTTTGCATCTACCTCCTGTAGAGGGACAGGCCCGACTTGAGGCAATGTGGCCAATCGCCGCCGCCGCCGCCATCGTCGGCGTCGTTCTCGGAGCCGTTGCCAGTCGCTGTCGCCACCAGCGTCGTCACGGTCGTCTCGGGCGTTGATCCTATTGTGCCCCTTGTGGGCCCCAAGGGACTCCTCCAGGGCCCCTTTAGGGCACAAGAGGTGCACCTTTCCTCACTCCCCCACCACTCGTCGCCCCCCCCGCTTCCCCCATCGCGTGCAGCCATCGTGCCACCAGAAGGAGCGCCAAAGAAGGAACGAATGGGGCTTTCCTGGTCACGGCGCACCTCCGCCAATGGACAGGCTTCTAGATCTAGAATCTAGATGTGATAAGGAGCCCACCAATGACGTCCGCGCCCAACCACATGTAGGAGCACGACCCTCCAATCCGCGAGACCGGCCGCGGGATGCGCAGTGCTCACTCCCGAAACCAACGTGGATTCATGTATAGAACAAGAGAGGACGCCATAAATATAAACTTGTGGTGCTCCGCGAGGATTTCTTGGATCTGCGCTGGACTCCCCCCCTTTGCCTAAGCGCGCGGAGCGCGTCAGGGGCGGCGCAGGAGGCGCCGCCAGGGGGGTGGGGGCCCAGCGCGAATCCGAGAGACCCGCGAGCAGCGCCAGAGGTTTGAGTGTATGGTGTTTTTGTTTCTCTTCGCTTCAGGCACGTGTACGTCCTCCTGTCCCTCCTGAGCCTACGGGAGCGGCCCGAGAAGCAGAGCCCCTCCAGAGCCCCAAGGATTAGGTCGTGCCTGTCCCCCTACGGGCAGATTTTGGAGGAAAAATGAAAAATAGTCGAACAACCCTCCGCAAATGTTCAAAAATACAGGGAAGATCGTTCCCGGAACATTCTTTTCACTATTTTTCCATACTCCTCCTGTGGAGGGTCAGGCCCGGCTTAAGCCTCAGGTCGCTGCCCGCGAACCACAGCCCCTCCAGAGCCCCAAAGGTGGCCCGTGCTTCCGCGCCCTGGCCGCCGCCCGCCGCCGTCGCCGCCCACCCGCCGACGTCGCCCCGGGGCTCGGGCGCCGCCAGGGCAGCCAACGGCCCGCGAGCCCTCGCGGGCAGGTGCAGAGGCCTCCCAGATAGGGTCCTCCTCCTCCTCCTCCTGCTCCTCCTCTTCCTCCTCCTCCTCCTCCTCCTGCTCCTCCTCCTCCTCCTCCTGCTCCTCCTCCTCCTGCTCCTCCTCCTCCTCCTCCTCCTCCTCCTCCTCCTCCTCCTCTTCCTCCTCCTCCTGCTCTTCCTCCTCTCCTCCTCCTCCTCCTCCGTTCCTCCTCCCGTTCCGCCTGTTCCTCCTCCTCCTGCTGCTCTCCTCCTCCTCCTCCTCCTCCTCCTCCTCCTCCTCCTCCTCCTCCTCCTCCTCCTGTAGGCGGCGAGCCCTGGGCTGAAGTGAGACCTCTCAGACCCCGCTAACAGAACCCCACGCTCCTGGGCGGTGTGGGCTATCAAGCCCTCATCGGTGACGATCAATGGGCGATTGGGGGTCGATGCATCCCCCCTGATCCTATCCCCCCGCCCCTTAGCGTTGCCCCTTGCCCCCCCCCTCCCGGGGGAGAAGGCCTCCTCAGAAGGCGGCGGGACTTCTCAGAAGCCCTCTGGCCTTCTGAGAAGAGGTAGTCTGCGTTTTCGGGGAAGGCTTAGGCATCTTCTCAGGAGGTTCGAGGCTTCCCGAGCCTTCTAATAAGGTCCGCCCCTTCTCACTTCCTACCCAGACTCGCCGCCGAAGATGGGGTCGGAAGGATGCTACGGAGATGGATCGGCGACGTCGGCGATGCACTGGCGCCATTGGCGTGTAGGGAATCGGGCTCTACATTGCCGATGCATCAGCGATGCGGCGCGACCTTCCGTCCCCATCTCCTCGGATCCCATCTGGGAGGCCTAGAGTGAGGTCGGGCGTGTCCCCCTACAGGCGGATTTTGGACGAAACATCAAACACACCCCCAATATACTCCAGACATACCTAAAAAAAGTAAACCCAAAATCGTGCCCAGACTATTTGTTGATTATTCTTGAATCTTCCTCCTGTAGAGGGACACGCCCGACTTAAGACTCGAGACATCGGATCGAGTCAGAATGTTCGGGTCGGGCGAAAGGGGGGCATAGCAAAGGGGGCGCTTGAGAATCAGCTCACGTAGCTGCTTCTCCTGTCGCCTCCCGGCGCCGGGAGGCGCCCATGTATATCGAGGCATGGGCCGGGCGGCGCGGGGCCGAAACCAGCGGCATGCCGCACATTTCGTAACCCCCCTTTCCCTATCCCCCCCTGTCGCTCGGCCAGAAACGTGCGTCGGATCGCACCGCGTCGCCACGGAGGCGGGCACATCGCGCCGGGCGGCTGCGGCTGGCCGCGCAGGCGCCGCCCCGCGGGCACCGGGCCGCGGCGGCTCGCGGCGGCGCAGGGGCCGACGTCGGATCGGGCCGATCGGAGCTCCATCGGCCCGCCCAGGGCCCAGGGGGGAGGGCCTTGCTTCGTGGGTGCCATGCCAAGGGACACTCTAACCAATCCGATCATGGAATTACATGTGCTTAACTTGTGTGCAACATGTTCTACACATGCTTCAGACATGTCATTTACGCGTTTGAGCCATGTCTGACACAGCTTTTGGACATCTGGAAATGATCTGGCAGCATGCTTCCTCTCCACTGATCACCCTCCACAGGCCTTGCCGAACCCGCCCTCGCCGATCTTGCGCCCGACGGAGTAGGTCGACGCGAAGGTCTCCCCGCTCTTGAAGAACTGGCGCGGGCGAGGGGGGGGGGGAGCGGCGCTCTCGCCGCGGCTTGGGGTGCTCGAGGCGGGGAGGAAGGGGGGGGGCGGGGGAGGGCTGCGCGGCGCTGGAGAGGACGCAGGGGGGGGGGCAAGGGGATGGGCCTGTTTTCCACCACCACCAACATGAGTTGGAGGGGGGGGGTCTTCCTACTCCTCCTCCTCCTCCTCCTCCTCTTCCTCCTCCTCCTCTTCGTCCTCCTCCTCCTCCTCCTCATCCTCGTCCCTCTCCT
>CAUYUJ010016897.1:85000-257799 GCA_963575745.1 Prorocentrum cordatum
AGGTGGCCAAGGCCGTGGCAAAGGCCGAGGCCGTGGTGGCAAGAAAGGACGAGGAGGCCGCAAGAGTGGAGGCAAAGCATCATCGTCAGACGGATGCACGACCTGCGGCTCTCCACTGCACTCAAGCGTGGACTGCCCGATCGTCAAATCTTCGTCGAGTTCACCTTCCAAGACAGGTGACTACTACGGCAAGAAGGGCAAGTACCGCAGCAACAACAAAGGCAAGTATCGCAGCAAGTCCAAGTCCAACAAGAACGGCAAGGACAGCCGCTCGAGTGGCAAAGGTTTCGGCAAGCCGTGGAGGAGTACCAGCAACGGCAAGGGCAAGAGGAACGGCAAGAACAGTAGCTACTACGAGGACGACTTATCATGGCAATATGACGAATATGATGGAGAGAGCAGTTGGTTCACTCATGGCATCACGACCACATACGATGGAGACGTGACAGCTCCCAAGCCAGAACTCTTTACCCTGGGCTCGCCATCGGCATCGATTGCAGCTGGACCGAAGATCACGCTTCCAGTTAAGCAGACCGTCCAGCTGGGCACCAAGTTCGACGCGGATGCGGCAGTTGTTACGCCCACCGAGCAGACTACGGTCTTCAATTTCCCCTCTGATCAATCAGCAACGACGCCTGATACGTCGTCAGCATCGGGAGCAGCTCGACCTGTGGCAGGCCCGCTGCTCAAGAAGTCGATCTTCATGACGATGGCGACGATCAACATGGCGTACAACTACCCGGCGAGCAACGAGACGTTCGGCACCATGCATGTGGTTCGAGGTGTGGAAAGGCTGGGACTCCTAGTGGATACAGGAGCATCCTCAGCCCTGATGGGCACCGACACGCTGCGCGTCTACCTGGACAAGATCGTCGAGCCGCTGGGCATCATGAACGAGGTGCACTTCGGTCCCTCGACGTCCATGTTCACAGGAGTCGGAGGCAGACCCGAACCGGGACTGCGCGTGTGCACCATGCCTCTCGGAGTTCCTGGGCTACCAGGAGCTACATTCTCGACCGACCTGATCGGCAACAAGGGCTCATCATGTCCTGGTTTGATGCCGTTACCAAGTATGGTGGATTGCAGTGCGTTGGTAGCTTGCGGTGTCTATGACAACCGAGACGGCATCATGATCATTTCAGCTCCCGGCAAGCACAAGCAGGATCCTCCTCAAGTGGCATTGGTTCGTATTCTCTACACCGACTCTAATCACTATCTTTTGCCAACAGACAGGTTCGAACAGACTGCACTGGAGATTGCCGAGGAACAACGAGATCTCTGGAAAGTTCTGAAGGCCCACTGGTTTGACAAGTATCAACGAGGAGTATCGGCAAACATCGAGTGGGCATTCAACCTCGACAAGTCGGAGATCGAAGGTCCGCCACCCTCAGGCGTGGAAGCAGCTGTTAGAGACTCACCACGCCGACAAGAGGCTAAAAGGACAGGTATCGGACTCGTTCAAGATCCTCCGACGCAGCTAACATCATCATCAGGCAGTCAGGTGAACCATGACATCCATCAAGTAAAACTGTCGCCGGCAGCAGCTGCATTGTTTGCTCCAGATCGTCAAGGTTTTCAACGTCTGAAGCAGTGCCAGAATCGGACCCTCACTTCTGGCTGGATGAGTGTACCTGGTCAAACCTACTTTCAAGATCTCTGGCCAGAAGGTATGGACGAAAAGGAGAAGCAGCAGCTGGAGAAGTACTATGCATGCATGCCCGAGGAGTTCTACTATTTCAGCGGCCTGATTGTCATTACTCCAGACAATGCCGAAGAATGGTGTCAACAGATTTCCAAGATGATTCCAGAGCTGGACCTCATGGAGAGCATGAGCGGCTCTGGCAGGCTTTCATTATGCGCATATATGTCAGGTCTGACTGTCAGTTTTCCTCGGGACTTCAGATACGGCTGGGATCTTCGCAGGAAGAAGCATCGAGACCTCTTGGATAAGATCGACAAGATCCTGGCCAGTCTGGCAGAATTCTGGTCTCCACGATGCTCACCATGGTCGGCGTCAACAGTCATGAAGGAGGCCACGAAGCTCCAAGCGTCTCGACAAGCGGAGTGTCCCAACCTGCAGTGGGTTGCTCAACGTCTTCGCAAGGTACATCGAGATGGACGAGCCAGTGTCCTGGAGAATCCAAGGAGTTCGGTTATTCTCAAAAGTTCTCCATTGAAGTCGATCGCTCAACTGGGCACGTTTGGACATCTCGATCAGTGTCAGCTTGGGGCATCAGATCCATCAACTGGAGTGCCAGTCAAGAAGCCGACCTTCCTGCACATGATCAACATCACCCTGCAGCGCGTCCTGCACAAGTGCCAGGGCGACTCGAAGTGCAGCGAACACTCCGTACTGCAGGGCTCATTTCCAGGCACCAGCATCAACAAGACAGCTGCGGCGGCTGTCTATCCATGGCCGATGGTCACGGCCATCGTTCACGACTTGCACGACTACCTGCGGACGGGCGTCGTCAAGGACGGCGACGAATCCTCGCTATTCTACACACACCTTTGGAACTGCGAGAGGTGCAAGCACGGCCTACACAAGAAGCTGGCCGACGGCACCAACACGCCGACGGCTCCACACACACGTGTGGCAGGATGCAGGTTTTCTCCACACCGTCAGGGTATACCACCTGGAGGTGTCCCAGATGCTGGCGGAGGTGCGCCAGCAGCACCGCCAGGGCTTCATCCGCCCTTGCCGGGAGTGGAGCCAGCAGCAGCACCACCGCCAGCTGCACCTGCGGCACCACCTGCCGCGCCTGCAGCACCAGTGGCAGCAGCAGATCTTCCTGGACCAGCCCAGGAGGAGGCGCCCGCTGCACCAGCAGCGGCAGCAGCGGCTGCAGCTCCAGCTGCGGACATCGAGCCTCCTCCAGAGGCAGTGGCACCGCCAACGTACATCGAGCCGAGCTTCGACCTCAAGGCCGCCAAGAAGGTGCTTCGTGATCCGAAGGCCTCAGTCAAGGAGAAGAAGGCCATCATCATGGGCATCCATGTCAAGTTTTGGCATGCGGCTGCCATGGAGCTCAAGAAGATGCTCTACCGGGCTGGCTATGGCAAGGAGGTGCTCGACTTAGTCGATGGCGTGATTGAGTGCTGCAAGGAGTGCAGCCAGTGGAAGCGCAAGTTGACTCGACCGCAAGTGAAGGCCATGTTGTCAGAGCACTTCAACTACAGGGTCCAGACGGACCTCTTCTTCATCTTCGACAAGACCTTCATCGTGCTAGTTGACGAATGCATTCGCTGGTGTCTGGTGGAAGAGCTTCCGCGCAAGACCGCCGACGAGTGGATGGCCGTGGTCTTCAGGAGCTGGATCAGGTACTTCGGCCCGATGACCTACTTGGTTACCGACCAGGAGGGCGCCATCACGAGCGACCTCGTCGGCAAGTGCTGCGAGAAGTTTGATATCATCCGCGACTTCGGCGGATCGCAAGGACACACAGCCGCGCCCATCGCAGAGAGAAGGATCGAGATCATTCGTACGGGGGCTCAGAAGTTGTGGGCAACAGTCCAGAAGACGGGCCTGAACACGACGCAGAGTCAGGTGGTCTGCGAGACTGCGATGTCCACCAACAGCATGCTCAGCTACAACGGCCACACGCCCAACCAGGGCTTGCTGGGCTATCGGCCCAGAGAGCTGTATGACCCAGAGGTCAAGACGATCTCAGCCGCTGCCGGAGCGCTGGAGACAGCTCCAGACGCCATCGAGGTGTCCATCCGCCTCCGTATGATGGCCAAGGAGGCGATACTACAGAGCATTGTCGAGGACCGACTGGCGGTGGCTCAGAACACCAAGATGCAGAAGTTCAAGCCCGAGGACCGTGCGAAGATCATCGACGGCGCGAAGGCAGATCTCTGGCGCGAGCCAGATTCAAAGGATGACCCTGGCTGGCGTGGACCATGCGAGGTGATTAAGGTTTACCAGGACGGTTCAAGAGCTGTGGTCGACTGGAGAGGCCACATCATGCTGGTGCCCATCAGGCACCTGCGCCCGCATATCGGCTTCGTGTGGCTCCTCCACCACAAGTCACATAGCAGCCAGGTCTACGCCACACAGCACGAATTCAACGACACGGTCAAGCAGATGATGGAGATGGTGGAGACAGGAGCGGCTTTCTCGTCGTACACCTACGGCCTGGTCTACTCGAGTGTGGACCACAGCTATATCGTCGTGCCGCCCGACCTTGAGCAGAATCCGCCACCGCTGTGGACGGTCGCTCAGAAGGTTTTCACGGGAGTTCTCAACGGCACGAAGTTCGATGGCATCCAGTTTGGCAACAAGTGCAAGAGGACAGATGCCATCTCGGCGGCACAGCGCGGACAGCTCATCACCTGGAACAACAGTCGCCGAGAGAGCTACATGATCCGCGATGTGGTGCCGGACAAGGCGCTGCCGCTCTCATTTTCAGGCCCTTGGAAGGACGAGAGCTTCATGCTATACTTCAGCTACAACAAGCCGAACGACGAGATCGAGGACACGCCCGAAGTCGACCTCAGTGGAGTTGGTGGTCCATCTCCCATTCCATGGACAGCATCACCATGGACGTCGTTTGGCGGCTCTTGGTTGGAAGCTGGCGACGATGAAGATGACCATCGTCAACAAGGAGATCTTCCAAGACCAGGTGGTCAGCAGCCTCAGCTGCCAGCGAAGGTTCCGCTTGCTGCCCGACAGACACCAGCTGAACCAACAATGCCAGCTCCACCAGTGAGACATGTGCCAAGGCCAACAACACAGTCATATGTGCCCAAGACGCCTCCACCAGCGAGGCGCAGGCCATTGTCTCCGAACGTGTCGTTCGACGTCATCCCTGAGGTCGAGGCTGACATCATGCGGCCGCCGCCGCCGCCGCCGCCAGGAGGAGGAGCAGCAGCAGTCGCAGGCTTCGTGCCGCCACCTCCTGCGCCGCCTGCGAGCACAGGCGCGATCGACCCAGACGACCAAGCGGACACCGACATTGTCAAGCTGTCGGAGTCCTCCAGCAATTCACCAGCTACGGCAGATCGGTCAAGATCAAGAGTATTCGAGCGGGCTCCCAGGCCGGAGACACCCTCAAGACGGGTGCCGATATCGGGCGAGAACGTGGCCGTACCGAAGACTCCGCAACCAGAGGTGGCAATCTCAGCATCACCTCTGAGATCAGCCACGCCGCCTCCAGCGGCCAAGGCCTCGACACCGTCTTCACCAGCTAGTCAGCAGGACAAGCTGGACTACGGCAACACGCATGAGCCTACTCTCGACTATGGTCAGCCAGAGGAGCCGATCTTGGGACCTCTGCCGGAGATACCTCTACCAGGAGCAAGTCACGAAGGACCATCGCCAACTACATCAGAGTTGGACAGATCTCGCACGAGAGACTATGGACCTGCTCCAGATCCACGAGCCCAGCACGATAAGCATGACCGACAAGTTCGTCAAGAATCTCTAAGGCATCGATCATCAGCATCGCCGATTACAGCCAGAACACAACCGCATAAGCGAGAAGCACCAGACGCTCCGCCCGACGATCGAGTGGCGCCTGGAGTTCGCGCCTCAGCAGCATCGGCATCATCGGGAGCCCTGGCTCCACCAGAGCCAGTCCTGCCCATCGCTGAGCCCGCCGACGTCGACGAGACTATCGACTACGGCCCGGCAACAAGCGAGAAGATCGACGAGGACAAGCAGGAGAAGCTCGAGATGCATAGTTACCAGGTGTGGTTCGATGTACACCACGCTGAGCACCGACTGGGACAGCCTCTGCGTAAAGTGGCTCCAGTTGGCTTCAAGCCACATTTTGACGAGGAACATTTCACGCATGCCATTGCCGACGCAGAGCAGATCCTACATTTCAGTCAGCAAGCTGAGCGAGGCGAGCTGCCCTGGACGGCATCAGAGGCGTTTGCAGTACTTGAAGGGCCGATGACGAGGCCCATGTGCTTCTACTATGACATTCGCGAGGACCAGTGTTTCTCGGTCTCATCTGATGATCTCCTCACGCCACAAGAGGTGATCGACAACTGGGATGTCGTGGAGATCGGTGACTACGAGGAGGCAGTGTCGCTGTACAGCCACGATGTCTTCGAGATCGACCTGTCCTCGAATGCCACGAACGTCGTGGACGGCATCTGGGTGCGCAAGTGGAAGAATCGGCAGAAGCGGATTGTCAAGTCAAGGTGCTGCGGTCGCGGTTTCCTGGACCGCCAGAAGACGACGGTGAGTCGCCATTCGTCAACAGCCTCGCGGCTAAGCCACAGGCTACTCTGCTCACTGGCCATGCAGTTCGAGTTGACCCTCGAAAGCTTCGACATCTCAACAGCTTTTCTTCAAGGGTTGAAGTTCTCAGAGGTGGTGGCCAAAGCGAAGGAGCTAGGCCATGAAGTCAAGGAGGCGCGCCAAGTCTGGTTTCGCCCGCCAGCGAACATTTGGAGGCACTGGAGGAACATTCCGAAGAGCAAGATCACAGTACTGGATGGAGATATTCCACACTTCATCCTGAAGTGCCTCAAGGCGCTATATGGCCTGGTGGACGCTCCGCTGCTGTGGCAGCTGGCGCTGTTGCACTACCTGAAGCTGGACATCGGCTACAGGATGAGTACCCATGACGAGTGTTTCCTGATGATCATCAATGGCTGGCAGGTTGTATCGTTGTGTATCATTCACGTGGACGATCTTCTTCTAGCAGCGACGAAGGACTTCCTCGACCATATCGCCAAGAAGCTCGGACAGAAGTTCGGGAACCCGAAGAGGACAGGCCTTCCGTTCACCTACCTGGGCACGAAGCACGAGATGCTCACCCCAGGACACCTGCTGGTTCACCAGCAGCACTACCTCGAGAAGTTGCCGGAGGCCAAGTTCACGAACGCGTACAACATCAAGAAGGACTTCCAGGAGCTGGACGAGTACGAGCACCACCAGTTCAGGTCGCTGGTCTGCAGTTTGCTATGGCTATGTCTCACGCGAGTGGATATTGCTCATGATGTGGTTTCGTTGCAGTCAGAGATGGTGTGCCCTCAAGTTCAGCACATGAAGATGGCCAATCGTGTACTTGCGAAGGCTCGCAAGACGAAGGAGATGAACGGCCTGCACTACCATCGAGTGTCGTTTCCACTGAGGCTCTGCAGCATACACGACTGCGGGCATGCAAGCAAGAAGAGCTGCTATCCGTACGAAGGAAAGTTCGTTATGATGATGCATGACGACCTGAAGACTGACACGCCTGAGTGGATCACTGGTCAGGATTTGTCTAAGGTTGGAGGCTATGCGCACACATTGTTCTTCAGTGCTCGCAAGGCCTCAAGAGTTTCTCACTCGACATCGCATGCGGAGACGCTTTCAGCCATCGGATGTACTCAGATGGGTCAGCTGATCGCGGCAAGGCTCACAGAGTTGTTCTGCCAGATGCTGCTGCCTCCGCGTGCCACGATCACCGCACATGACATGCTGGAGCTAAGCCAGAAGGACATCACGATCATACCGCATGATGCGGTGACAGATTGCATGGACCTCTTCGAGCTGATCACAGGTGGCCGTGGCATACCATCTGACAAGTCGCAGAGAGTGGCCATCATGGCACTGCGCGAAGATCGAGTTCATCATCGTATTCGTTCTCTACTACACGTTCCAACCAGGATCATGCTAGCCGACGGCCTCACGAAGGAAGGCTGGTTCGATCAGCTCTTGGTGTACTGCGCTACCGGCAAGTGGAAGATCACCCTCATCGAGGGCCAGGCAGTTCGACACAAGAGAGCAGCACAACACCCGGAAGCTACCGAGAAGGAGATCGAGAACCTCCAGGAGTAGCTAGATCACGACGTCTACTACGACATGCGTTGCAGTCGTGGGAACGACCCGCGAGAGAGAGAGATGAGTTGAGTCATGTGATGAGGAGAAATGAGCGTTTGCCCTTGCGTTGCTGCTCCTCACTCGTCCTACCTCCAGCTTCCTCGATAAAGCTCGAAAGCACAGGAGTTTTTCACGTTGGCCTAGCAAGCCAGCCTGATGTTCGAAAAGCATTGTTGCATGTCTTACAGAAGCTATCGAGATAGAGCTAAGCTGTATGTTTAAAGCAGTTGTGGATCGCTCCACGCTCCGCTGTGTTTGTTTTCCTACGGTTCTGTAAAGGACAGGCATCGGAGTTAGATTGTGTGTATGAGTTCGGGGTAAGAGGCTTCAGAACCATCAGAGATGTTTGAGATATGTTTGAATGTTATTGTTTGAGATATGTTTGAATGTTATTCGACTATCCGTAAACGGGATGGCTCAAGCCATCAATGGTTCGACAGCTCACGCTGGAAAACTAACTCTCTCTCCTTCCCCCCCCCCTCTCCTGTCCCCGCTCCCCCTCTCTCCTGTCCACCCCCCCTCTTCCTCCCCCTCTCTCCTGCCCCCCCCCCTTCCTCTCTCCTGTCCCCCCCCTCCCCCTCTCTCCTGCCCCCCCCCCTCTCTCCCTTCCCCCCCTCCCCCCCCTCTCTCTTTTCCAGGGCGCAGTGCAGGGGGGGGGGGAGCTGGGGAAAACAGAAGGTGCAGAGGCGGGGTGTGTGTGCAGGACGAGGGGGGGGGCATTGGGGAGGCCTTGCGTGTCAATTTTTCCGTCGTTCGCGTGCCCCCCCCTTGCAGAGCGAAGCTTGAGCGAGCTCAAGCCCACGCTCTCAGACACTCACACGCCGCATCGGCGGACACACACACACACATATATGCGTGGTTTTAACAACGATTTGTGCAGGGGAAATGCGAGAGGGGCCGCACTGACTCGTCAGGGAGTTGCCATGCCGATGCTACGCCATCGGAATTGTGGCTCAAAGTGCAAGAGGCGTCTTCGATGCAGGACCTCGCCGCCTCCCTGTCAGGAGTCCTGCAGTACGGGGCGCAGGCCATCGGAGCCTCCGTGGTCGCGCGCGCGGCGGCCCCGAGCTGTGGCGCCTGCGCGCCTCAGCTTGCTTGCCCTGCCATCCCCTCCTGCGTCTGCGCAGGCGCTGGCGGGCAGGTGACCGAGCCGTCGTGCGTGGGCCTCATCGCGGCATACGCGGTGGCCGCGCTGATCGTCGGCCTCACCGTCGGGGCGGCGGGGGGCGCCTGGGCGGCCAGCGGCCTGCGCGCGGCTGGGGCGCCAGCGCCGGCGCCAGCGGCGGCGGGCAAGGTGCCGCAGGCGACCCTCTCGATTGAGGACGAGGCCCGGGAGCAGGCGGCGGCAGCGCGGGCTCGGACGACGGTCGCCAGCTCGCAATGATGGCAGCGCCAACACATCCGTTGGAGCGGATAGGGGTGCAGCCTGGTGATTTTGTCTTCATCCGCTACAACGTCGCCGGGCGCCGGCTGTGGCACGAGAGGCTCGTCCTGTGCCTCGCGGCGGCGGCCCCGTGGGGCGTGGGGATCCTTGCGCCCGATGGGGACGCGTACGTGGAGATCTTGATCGGTGGCGCCGACATCGCAGAGTGCATCGTGTGTGACCGGGGCGCGGCTGGAGGCGGAGCAGCGGCTTTCGCAGGCGACGCCACCTACCGCTTCAACGCGATCCCGCTCGGCCCGGTGATCGCGCAGGGGGTGCAGGACACCGCCACGATGCTCGGGCTCGGGGTGCAGCCGGCGGTCGTGCCCAACACCGTCGGGCGGGCGATCGTGCCGGTGGGCGCTGACGCGGCAGGAGGAGCCGCGGCCGCGGCCGGCGGCGCGGGCGCCGCAGGAGGCGTGGCCGGGCTGGCTGCGGCCCTCGCGGGCGGCGGCATTGGCGCCGCCGCGGCCCCCGTCGGTGGGGCCCTGGTGGCCGCGCCGCCCGCCCTCGTGGGCCCACCTGCCGGCGGCGCGCTGGTGGCTGCCGCCCCGCAGCCCGGCGCCCCGGCGGCGCCGGCACCCGCGGCGCCGCCAGTCGCCGCGCCCGTGCCCCCGGCGGCTGCAGCGCCTGCAGGCGCGCCCTTCATGGGCGCTGCCGCGGAGGCTCCTGGCGGCGACCTCAGGATTATGGCGGTGCAGACCGACATACGTGGGCAGCGTCACCGGCCCTTCACAGAGGCGGCGCGTCTGCTGGTGGAGGTGCCTTTCGCGGACTGGCCTATCGATGGGCCGCGCACGCTGATCTGGGTTGTGCTCTTTATCTTGAGGGTCGCCGGGACGCCGCTCGCCTGGCACCAGAAGTTCCGCACGGATGGGAACTTGGACGATGACGAGCCTGGCGTCGGCAACCACGAGATGATGTGTCGGCTGCTTGAGATTGGGCTCTGCTACGACCAGCTTCACGGCTCGAACCTGGCCTCGATGGAGCTGGTCGCGCGGTCTATCCAGACTGAGAACGAGCGCTACAGGCACCGTTTCGAGAGCTCGGAGGATGCTGACGTGAACCACAACCTGATGATCAGGATGACCCACAGGCGTGGGCACGTGTGCGTGTGCCCAGCCTTGCGGGGCCACGTCTCTGCCCAGCTCCAGAAGGAGGCGTCTATCGCCAAGGAGAGGAGGAAGGCTCGTGAGGAGCGGGCCCTCGCCGGCGGCGGTGCTGCTGGGGCTGGAGCTGGAGGAGGCGGCCGCGGCAAGAAGAAGAAGGGAGGCAAAGGCGGCGGCCGTGGCAATGCGGCCGCCGCGGGGGAATGATCGGCGATGAATGTGGCAGCCTGGGGGACCGGCAGAATGCTCGCAGTAAGGACACCACCGGCCAGGCGGCCGCCTCCTGGCCGCCCGAGGCAGGGAGACAGCGCGACCTGTTCCCGATGCCTCTTGTGGGCGGCGGCAGCGAGTGCGGCAAGCCCACGCTCAGTCGCCGCCCGCTACGTCGTCGCGCCGTTCGCCTTCGCCACCTGCATCGGCTGAACGCTGCCATTTCTTCATTGAATTCGCCTTGTGGTTGTCAAAGTGTTGTCGGCGACCCAGTCAACGAGAGCCAGCGGACAGCCATCCAGAACATGAACACCGCTCTACATCGGCTTGGTCGCCAGCCCGAGCAGCATGCGGAGACGCGTGAGTGCGAGGGCGGAGCCCTCTCGGAGCTCTTCCAGGGCGTCGCCATGTATGGAGACGGCGCCTGCAACCCGTCAGTTCCGTACCGCCGAGAGCAGATCTCATGGCCATCTTCGAGCACGCCACCAGTGGGGCTGTCCACCATCTTGGGGCCCTCGGAGGCGGCGCGCCTGAGACCACCGAGGGGGGCAGAAGAGCTCATGGCCACGGCGTGCCCGAGGGGGGCGTGCTGCGACCAGGGGCTAGTCGGCGACCCGCGGACCTATGCTGAGTTCTTGGGCCAGCTCTACGGCAAGGGGATGGTTCACTTCTCCGCCGCCGTGGGCGCCGAGGGAACTGTCAGTGTGTTCTTCGTCCCGAAGAAGAGCGGGGCGCAACGCGTCATCTTTGACACGCGTATCGCAAATTGTTTTTTTAAGGCGCCTCCGAAGACCAGATTGTCGACCGCTGCTGCCTGGCGCGCAGTGGAGGCCCCCGCGTCGGGGGTATTCGTGGCGACGGCGGACTTGGGGTGTGCGTTCTACCACGTGAAGCTGCCCAGCGGCATGGAAGAGTACTTCTCGCTGCCCGCCGTCGACTCCACCTTGCTGGAGGCCGGGCTCGACGACTTGCCTTTCGGGCCGGGAGTGATGGTGGCGGCTCGCGTGTTGGTGCTGCCGATGGGGTTCACCTGGGCCCTTCACATATGCCGAGATGTGGCCGCAGCCTGCCTGCTGCGGAGCGGGGTCGACCCGTCCAGCATCGTCGTGGACGGTCAGGTCGGCGTCGCCCTCGGACCGTCGCGTCCTGTCGCAGCGGGCTCGTACGTCGACAACGTGGTCACCATCGGCACCAGCGCCGAGGTGGCGAACTCGTTGATGCATTCCCTCGTGCGGCGCTTTGAGGACGCCGGGCTCGTGGTTCACGAGATTGTCGAGGCGTCGGCCGACGCCCAGTTCTTGGGGCTGCAGCTGCACGCGGGGAAGGCGCTCACCGTGAAGGCGGCTGCGGGCCGCGCTTGGTAGCCTCTTGCGGCGGAGGTGGGTCACTGGCTACGCGCTGCGGGCCGTCCTTGGGCACATCACCTGGATGGGCATGCTGCGGCGCGAGGCCCTGGCGACCTTGCACGCCTGCTACGCCTTCGTCGAGGTGTTCGGAAGCCGCCCTGGCCGCCTGTGGGACTCAGCGGCGCGGGAGCTGATCACGGTTCGCAACCTGCTGCCGATCCTGCAGGCGGACCTGACCGCCGGCTGGCACAGCACTATCGCCTGCAGCGATGCCGCGCCAGGCGGGCTCGGTGTTGCGCGCCAGCGGCTGGAGGCCGCGGTCGTCGCCAGCTGCGCCCGGTTCTCAGAGCGCTGGCGGTTCAAAGTCGCCGGGGCGCAGGCAGCTCGCGAGCGGTCCCTTGCTTGCGGATCTGCGTCGGAAAAGATGGCTGCCACCAAAAACTGATATCGCGCTGCTGACGCTGACCCTGATGCCGCCGAGACCCCGCTCAAGCACGTGGAGCCCTTCCCGAACTATATTGTGGCGCCCCTCGCGGACCCCATCCTGGACTCTGGCGGGGTGCTCGCCGAGGCGCCCGAGGAGGCCTCGGAGGACCCGGAGGGCTTCGCGGTGAGGTTCGAGGAGGTCCCAGCAGACATCACCGACTCCCCAGCATGGCGGCCCCCCGCGGCCGTCCAGGTCTCAGGCGGGGCCAACATCCTCTTCTTGGAAGGTGAAGGCCTATGCTTGGCTTACCGTCATCTCTTGCGGGACTCGAGCAGCCTAGGGCCAAGGGTGATGATCATAGTCGACAATCTGCCGCTTGCTCTTGGGGTCGTGAAGGGTCGGGCCAAAAGCAAACACCTCCGCCGGTGCCTCGGACGGGTATGTGCGTTCTCAGTCGCCACCGGCTCGAAGCTGTACGTCAGGTGGGTCGCCTCAGAACGGAGCGCATCGGACCCAGTCAGCCGCGGGCGGCATGGCTGGTTCAGCGGGCGGCGCGTGCTGCGCGGGCCCGCAGTGGGCGCTCCTACTGGCCGTCGCGGTGGCCGCCGCTGCGGGCCCCGTGGGCGCCGACGCGGCTCGGAAGTCACGCGTGCCCAGCGCGGGGGCCGCCGTGGCGCAGCGGCAGAAGCTGGCTCAGCAGGCGCGGAGCTCGCGGTCGCTGCTGGCGGGGCTGACGCTACTGGAGACGCTGGCCATCCGCGCGAACACCGAGCGGAGCTACTTACAGATGCTGACCAACTTCGTGCAGTGGTGCCAGCAGCACCACCAGGACTGGAGGACGTACGAGGAGCTCGACCTGGTGCTGTCGAGCTACTTCTCGGACCACTACTTGCTGGGGGCGGCGTGCAACATCGGGAGCCAGACGCTGGCGGCCATCGCGCACGTCACGCCCTCGCTGTTCAAGCAGACGGTATCCGTGCTCCCCCGGGCCTCGAGGGCCTCGGCTGCCTGGAAGCGCCGCGCGCCGGGCAAGACCCGGCTGCCGCTGCCGCGCCCTGCAGTCTACGCGATCGCGGGCTGGCTGATCAGCCACGGGCAGCTTGGTGGCTTGCTGGGTGGTCCTGGCTTTCGCAGCCTACATGCGGCCGGCCGAGGCGCAGGGCCTGACGCGCGAGAGCCTGGTGCCGCCGGCCCCGGCAGCCGGCGCGGGATACTCGTGCTGGGCACTGCTGATGCATCCGCTGGAGCGCGGAGTGGCGGGGAAGACTGGGCACTACGACGACGGCGTGCTGATCGACCAGGCCCCTCTGTGGCCGGTGCTGGCGGCGATGCGGCTAGCGACGCCGCCCGGGGCCAGCCTGTAGAGCTTTTCGCTGGACGAGCTCACCGCGCAGTTCAGCAGCGCGTGCCAGGCTCTGAAGCTGTCGTCGCTGAGGCCCCACCTCTACAGCCTCCGCCATGGGGGGGCCTCGGACGACCTGACGGGCCGCCGCAGCCCGGTCGAGGTGCAGCGTCGAGGCAGGTGGGCAGTGGCGTCGTCGATGCGGCGCTACGGCAAGGAGGGCTCCCTGCTGGACGAGATGGCGCGGGTGAACGCGGATGTCTTCGCCTTCGGGGCCCTCGTCGAGGCGAACCTCAGCTCTCTCCTCGAGCGCGGGTTCAGCAGGATGAACCAGTACGGCCAGGTGCCGGCGACTGTGCTGCCGACCCTGGGCCCAGTGGCTGCGGCGTCAGGCCGGCGGGGCCGCAAGCGGCCTGCCGCCCGCCGCTGACCGGGGCCTCGGGCGTCATCGCCCCGGGCCCACCTCAGCGACCAGCAGCGGGGCCCAGCAGCGCCGACGACGGGGTGTTCAGCCGGCATCTCAAACGGCGCCTTCGGCGCGCCTTGCGTTCGCAGCGGGCGCGGCGCGTGGTGCTGGAGCTCTTTGCTGGCTCGGCACACCTCGCCGAGGCGGTCAGGCGGCGTGGGCTGCCTGCGCTGGACCTGGACCTGTGGCGGGGTCCAGCTGAGGACCACCTCAGCCGCGAGTTCCGAGCTGCCGTGAAGGGCTGGCTGGCAGGCCGGGTCGCGGGCGCCGTCTGGTTGGGCACCCCTTGCACCACTTGGGCACAAGCGCTACGACAGCCGCTGCGGACACGAGCGCGGCCGATGGGGCGGGCTGACCTCTTGCCTCACGAGGCCGCCAAAGTTCGCATGGGGAACCGAACTTCCCACTTTTCTTGTGATGTAATCGAGCTTTGTCTGGAGCTGCGTACCCCAGTGTTCATTGAGAACCCGGCGGGCTCGCTGATATGGAAAGCGCGACATCTGCAACGATTGCTTCAGCATCCGTCTTGCCAGCTGCTGACTTTCGACTGCTGTCAGTACGGCGCCCCCTGGCGTAAGCGGACGTCGGTGGCTGCCTGGAACGCCGTCGACCTGTCCCGCCTTCAGCGGCGCTGTGCTGGCAGGCGTGGGATGTGCTCTCGTTCGAACAGACCTCGCGTGATCCTCACCGGCCACGCCGGCGGTGTGCACCTCGCGGCGCAGGCGGCTGCCGACCCTCCTCCTTTTTGTCGTGAAATCGCTAAGCTCATTGAACACTCTATGCGAGTCCAGTCTCACAAGCATCGTATACTTACTTTTTCTGACGGCCTGCCGGACAGGTTTCTCTCCGTCGGGATTTGGGAGTCAGTGGGTTCTGTTCGCTGTTTCTGTCTGTGCGCTCGTGTGTCGACGTCCGGCCCAACATGGGGCCCGTGCGTCTGCCTGGCTCCGACCCACACAGATAGGCCTTGCTCGTATGTGAAAACGTCCGGGGAGCGCTCTGTGTTTCGGATGGCTATCGCCACTCCGTCGCCCCCGCACCTCCATCGTGCCAGGCCGTTCAAGAGCTGGCCCTCGGGAATGGAGGCGGGCTGCGTGGTTTTAACAACGATTTGCGTAGGGGAAATGCGAGAGGGGCCGCACTGACTCGTCAGGGAGTTGCCATGCCGATGCTACGCCATCGGCATTGCGGCTCAAAGTGCACCCGCCCGCGTGCCACCCTGTCAAAGAACCTTTTTTTCCGTGCCTTTGAAGCCCCCTAATGAGGGGAGTCAGTGGGTTCTGTTCGCTGTTTCTGTCTGTACGCTCGTGTGTCGACGCCCGGCCCAACATGGGGCCCGTGCGTCTGCCTGGCTCCGACCCGCACAGATAGGCCTTGCTCGTATGTGAGAACGTCCGGGGAGCGCTCTGTGTTTCGGATGGCTATCGCCACCGTCGCCCCCGCACCTCCATCGTGCCAGGCCGTTCAAGAGCTGGCCCTCGGGAGTGGAGGCGGGCTATATATATATATATATATATATATATATATATATATATAATATATATATATATATATAAAAATAGATATTCTCTCTGTCTCTCTCCTCGTTCGGGTGTGTTGTGTTGTGTTGTGTTGTGATGTGATGTGATGTGTGTGTGTGTGTGTGCCTCTCTTCTTTTTTGGTTCCTCTTCCTTTCTCTTTCTCTCTCACAATCTCTCGCTTCGCCGAGCGCGCAGCCCCGGGGCCTCCCTGTTCGTCGGACCTGCCTGGCCCGAGACACACAAAAGAGTCTCCTGTCCAGGGTAAATGGCGCAATGGTTTGTTGTTGAACTGGAATCGTAGAACGATGGACGGCCGCGCGGTTGCGAGCTGACGATGTCCGCGACCGCCGCGGCTCAAACCTTTTCCTTGCCCGCCCGCTCCGTTTTTTTTTTTTTTTTTTTTTTTTTTTTTTTCTTCCTCCCCCCCCCTCTCTCTCTCTCTCTCTCTCTCTCTCTCTCTCTCTCTCTCTCTCTCTCCCTCTCTTTCTCTCTCCTCGTTCGTGTGTGCAGTGTCGTGTCGTGGTGTGTGTGTGTGTGTGCCTCTCTTCCTGTCCTTTCTCTCTCATTCTCTCTCATTTTTTTTTTCTCTCTCTCTCTCTCTCTCTCTCTCGCTCTCCCGACCCGCCTAGCGCAGCCCCGGAGCCTCCCTGTTCGTCGGACCTGCCTGGCCCGAGACACAAAAGGGTCTCCTGGCCAGGTTAAGTGGCACGATGCTGATGATGATGATATTGACGATGATGATGATTGTGGTGATGGTGATGATGATGATGCTGATGATGCTGATGATGCTGATGATGATGCTGATGGTGATGATGATGATGCTGATGGTGCTGCTGCTGATGATGATTATGATTATGATTATGATGATGGTGATGATGATGACGATGATGATGATGGTGGTGGTGATGATGATGATGATGGTGCGAACCAAGCTCGCTCCCCATGCAGTTTCTTTCCCCGCTCTTTCTCTCTCTCTCTCTCTCTCTCTCTCTCTCTCTGTTTGTATTTATCCCTGCTGCCGCTGTTTATTCTCGAAGGGCCCTTGGCCAGAGCTACGCCATTTGTTTTGAGCCGCGCTCAGCAAAAGAGACCCTCGGCGCTGTGCGCCGATCCATATCACAGTGGTAGTTTGGAGCAGGTCTCAGCTGCCTGGTGCTGCGCGCCATTTCATATTGAGCCACGACGAAGCCGTCGCGAGCCACGGAATCGACGCCCAGCGGCGTCCTGCGAGCCCTCACAGGCCTGAGCAATGCGCTCTACTCCGCCAGCGTCAGCGACGCCAGCATCTACCTGTACGAGTATTCCCCCGACGTCTGCGACGTCCATTTCAGCATCTACACATTCTTCGTTCGCGTCAGCGGCGCTGTCTCAGAGGACGTCTGCGACGTCCATTTCAGCATCTACACGGTCATTGATAGCGTCAGCGACGCTGTCCACATCCTCGACGTCCGCGACGTCAATTTCAGCATCTACAAGTTCAATTCCGCCAGCGTCAGCTACGCCAGCTCATACCTGTACGAGAATCAAGACGTCTGCGACGTCAATTTCAGCAGCTATAAGCTCATTGATCGCGTGAGCGACGCCGTCTACACCACAGAGAACGTCTGCGACGTCAACTTCAGCATCTACAAGCTCATTGATAGCGTCAGCGACGCCGTCTACACTACAGAGAACGTCCGCGACGTCAGTTTCAGCATGTACAAGTTCAGTGGTAGCGTCAGCGACGCAGTCCACAACTCAGAGAACGTCTGCGAGTTCAATTTCAGCATCTACATCGCAATGGCTGACAATCACAATTTCAACAGTAGCAACCAGGTCATCCCGACCTGGAATGGTGACCCTGCTAGGTGGCGCGACTTCAAGCAATAAGTGGAGCTCTGGAAGCTCAGCGAGAACCTGGAGATGACGCAAAGTTTCGCATCCAAGGTGGTTCTCCGACTCACGGGCACCGCCCGTTCGGCCGCGCCCAACTTGCCCGATGCCGACATGCGTCCGCCTGCCGACGAAGCGATTGAGGAAGCCAGCGAGAGGAGGCGCGACTGCAACCTCAAGGACATCAACAGCGTGCTGGCGCAGCGCGAGTCCCACTTGGGCCAGCAGAAGCCCGCGCAGAAGGGCGACGCGCTCGAGAAGTTCATCGAGTCGACGCAGCATCGCCGTCGCCGTCGAGAGCGCATGACAGATTGGCTCGTCCGCTTCGAGGCCGGGTCGTATCAACTGCGCGAGAACGAGGTGGACCTCAACGCGCTCGACGACGTGGCGGGGTGGTTCATGCTCTGGAAGGCCGGGTTGACGGCCGAGCGCCGCGAGCGCGTCGTGGGCAACTTGCCCGACGAGCGCTACTCCTACCAGCGCGTCCGCGGCCTGCTGGCGCGCGTGTTCCCGGACCTTCACGCGCCCGAGAGGCAAGCTAGCGTTCCCTCGCGCTCGTGGGCCCCATCGTCTGCGCGATTCAGTCGCAGCTGGCGTCGACCACCACCTGGTCGGGCCCGTTCCGCCAACATTGCGAGGGGGCCCGAGGGCGACGACGAGCCAGAAGGCGAGGGGGGTGACGACGATGCCGAGGTCGACGTGCAAGACATCGCCCGACATGAGCAGGAAGCCTTCAGCGCCGAAATCGGATCGTCCAACGTGGAGATCGCCGAGCTGTTCGACGGCGACGACTCCGCGAAGGTGGAGGCTGCCGCGGCTGAATTGGCTGGGGTCCCCGAGGCCATGGCCGCCATTCGGTCGGCCCAGGGCGCCCTCGAGGGCCGTGGGGCGGCGTTCCACCGGCGGCGCCCGCCTGCTAAGAACTCGCGGGGCCGCGTCGACCAGCGTAAGAAGTCCTCTCAGTGTTGGGGCTGCGGCGAGAAGGGCTACTGGGCCGGCGGCGCGGAGTGCCCTGCGACTGGATCCCGCAAGTTCGCGCCGCCCAAGGACAAGTCCAAGGGTGGGGGGCGCGGTGAACGGCCCCACCGACAGGCGAACATTACTGAGCAAGTCGAATTCGGGGACGAGGAGGTCGGCCTTCATCCCGAGGGGCCAATCACTCCGCCACCAGAGACCTTGGTCTTTGAGCGCGTGATTCCAGATCTGTCCATGATCAACGCCACCAACAACGGCATGGGCCCGAACGGCGACGGGGTCGGCGTCGTTGACGCCGCCTGCCTATTTTGCGTTGCCGGTCTCAAGTGGCACCACCGCTGCAAGGACGAGCTCATAAATATTGGCCTCGGCGACCAGATCCTGGAGGAGCCCGAGGCCGAGGTCAACGGCTTCGGCAACGGTGGTGCGTTCCCCAGCGAGCAGCGCATCACCGCCCCGCTCGTGCGTTGCGGCCGCGCGGGGCGCATTGTCTTCAGCGTCGTGGACAGCCCCGCTCTCGGGTTACTCATCGGCCGCGACCTCGCCGAGCCCTCCAAGATCGACATTTCGCTGTGGAAGAGCCAGATACGCATCGGCAGCGCCACTCAGAAGCACGTCACAAGCAGCGCGGGGCATCCCGCAACGCAGCTCCAGCCTGAAGACAGGAACGCCATGGCGGGCACAGGTCGCAGCGAGAGCTCGAAGACCGGCCCCACTACGTACACTAAGACGAACCAGCTGCCAATGGTCAACAATGCCAGGAAGGGCTCCACGCTTCAGGAACGCATCGCGATGCTGATCCCGAAGAATGAAATCGACGTACCTCGGCGCCTTCAGGCAATGCGTCCGAAAGGGTCGCGGCTCATGGCCGCCGTGACATCTGCCTTGGCCTGCTGCTCTACGGCAGCGACGCCCCCTACCGCGTCGCCCACCGTGCGGACTGTCTGCATTGCCGAGCCCACTGACGACTGCGTCGCCTGTGGAACCATACCGCACGAGGATTGCCTACATCTGGGGTTCTGCCAGGAGTGCGTTTTCGGCACCTCTGTTCCGCTCGGCATCGGGGGCGCCAAGGCGAAGGGGGTCAACGTCGTGGAGGAGGAGCAGCTCAAGGTACGCGCCCTCGAGAAGGGGGCGCGGCCGCTGCTTGCCGCAGGCAGACGCACTGCCATCGTCACCAACAAGAGCGGCATCATCCCAAATGTAGTCAACCAAGCCCTCAGGGCCGATCTAGCAAAATCTTCTGCGAGAACTAGTCCAATTTCAAGCCCAAGTTCTTCGGTGCTAGTTGAATGGCGCTGCTGACAGCAAAGTCAGCAAGAAGTGGTTTACCACGGGGGGAACTGCAGTTCGCTGCGGCCTCCCCTCACATGACCTCCCACGATCAGCAGTCGTCAACAATCCCGAGCAGGAGATTAGGGCGAAGCTCAAGAAGCACCACAGCGTACGAGCACAGGCTCCTCGTCAAGATCGGTCCCAAGAAGCGCCCTCAGCTCGAGGCGGGCCGACGGAAACCGCCCAGGATGGTTTCGCTACTCCTCGCCTCAATGCGACGCCTGCGAAGGGAGCTCGGCCCGTGCATCGCCGTCTCGTTCGAGTAGCCGCGCTACTGTGACGGCTGGAACTCCGCGATGAACCCAGCCGCCGCCGAACTGCGACGTCAACTTCCACGAGTGATCGACTTCGTCGGATGCGCTTGCAATCTGGGGGCCAAGATTGTGACTGGTCATGTCGGCATGGACAACTCACTCAGGAGGTTCTGCGATCGGACCCATCGACGCGCTGGAGTTCAGGTCGCGACGCGAAGAACAGCGATAACTACGCGAGCTCGTCGCCGCCCTCGCCCGGCAGCTGCGCAAGCCGAACGAGCCGGCCCCGCGGGGGGCAAATCTTGCCCAGCCGGCGCAGCCGACGCGGAGGAGGGCAGCCAGACGGACTGCACCTGCCCCAGCCGCCTCCGTCGAGCCACTTCTGACGGCAGCGGAGGAGCGCGCCCTGAAGGCCGCCGTCGTGCAGCTCCGCGTCAACGCCGGTCACCCGTCCAACGAGTCGCTGGCTCGGGCTATCCGCATTGCTTGTAAGGGTAACCTGCCTGATAGGCTGAAATCTGGAGTTAGGCTGTGGGACCTTGAGGCAACGCGCGCGGGTAATATATGCACAATGTAATGTTTACCAACCTGGAAAATCAACGCACAAGATAATCAAACCCCCCTCCCACCACATTACGAAAACAAAAAAACATAGGAGGAGGGAGAGGAGGGGTTTAGGTCAGGAGGGGCAACGAAAGGAGGGGGATCCACATGGCAAGACGGTCTTCTGAGGTCTGTGACTCCGGAACATCCAGTCGGAAAATGAGGGAGATGAGGAAAGGGGTTGGGCGGGAAAGGGAAAGAGAGGGGAACGGGATAATGGATGGTGCGCCTTTTGCATTGCAGCCATAACAATCAGGATCTCTGCCCCGCCCATTCATTCATTTCAAATCTTGTTTCTCTTTACCATTCCGCCCCTTTTCCACCTTCCCCTCTGGCCCCCCTTTTCCCGCCACTTGCCCCCCTTCTCCTCCGCCGTGTTCCTATTCCATTCCGCTCTCCGTATTTTCATATCACATATCCTTCTCATCCTCTGTCCCAGGCCCGTGACGCCCCCCCGCTTATTTTGTGCCTTCGAGGGGCCTCCTCGCTGCCACGGCTGGTTCGTGAAACTGGCGCGTTTGGGGCCCTTGCCTTGATGGGGTCCAGGGTCCAGGGGAAAATGTTCAGCCCGCCAGCCCTGCTCGCCCCGTCACCACCCGTCACAGCCATTTTGGCTTTGGCTGATGCTCGGGTTCTTGTACCTCGACGGTGGTGCTGAGCCAGCGCCAGCGTCGCCAGCAGCGCCCGCGGCGCCGCCAGGTGCAGCACCAGCGCCACACGGTGGCCACCTCATCTCTCGCCCCTCTTCCTCATCTTATCTTCCTGCTCATCCTGCTCATCCTCGCTCGTCGTCTTTCGTCTGATTGCTACCCCTCCTCCCGCCCAGGCGGCGGGCGCGGACGTGGCGGCGGCGGCCGCAGAGGCCGCGGTGTTCGTGGAGGCCGCGGTCGCGGCCGCGCACCAGGATTCGTTCGAAGTGCTTCGGAGGCTACGCGTCGGCAACTGCGGCAGCACGAACAACGTGCTGAACGGGTTGCTGAATGTCACTGTGCCCTGGCACCGTCCGAGGCCGCGCAGGTGAGCAGAGTGTTGGTGTCACCCGATGTGCAGCAGGGTCGGTCTCAGCAGGAGCCATTCTTGTTCAGCGACGCAGCGGTGATGGCGACGAACTCTAGGAATAGGCATGCAGCGTTCTATCGAAGGAGGGATCGGGGATCGGTATCGCATGTAGTAGCGCAGGCAGCTGGTGTTTCAAACTTGTTCTGCAGTGGTGACGTGGGCGTCGCCGATGCCCTCTGGACCATGAATGTGTTCGACGATGCAGATATGTGGGTGTGCCGCGAGTGCTGTGGCGACGACGACATATGCAAGCTACTCCATGGGTCGAGGTGGCAAGCTACTGCGAAAAAGTCTAGACGGAGAGGTAATTCCGTTCATGTGCCAGTGTTGACGATATGCGAAGATGTATTTCTCGTGCCGCTGTTGGATCACGTGTCATTGCTGTTGGCTGCCGTGTTCATTCGCCGTGCCAAGCTTTTCCAATACCTAACGCTGCCACCGTTCGCAATATATGGAAGACCTGGAGCGTTTTGACGGCGACGGGAGCAGACAACAAAGGTTGACCCACGCAGATGCGTTCAGCGAGCGTTGGGCAGAATACGATGGAAGACACTTATCGTGTGCAAAGACAATTTGGGTGTAAACGATTGCATCGTCGGCCTCGGGCGGCGGGAACTTTTTTCGTAACGGTGGCTATTGTTGACGCTTCGCGCATCCCCACCAGCCCATCCTACACCATATGCCCGAACGAAGAGCGCCGATCATCGGCAGTTGTTCTCCTCCTCCTCCTCCTCCTCCTCCTCCTCCTCCCCCTCCCCCTCCTCCTCCTCCTCCTCCTCCTCCCCCTCCTCCTCCTCCTCCTCCTCCGGGGCTGGTCGATCGAGGGGGTGGGGGCGGCTCTATTCAATCCCTGTCTGCATAAAAAGGTATACTCCGACAGGGCTCTCCTAGATGCTTGGTGCTGTCCTAGAAACCCCAAGACTATCTCGCGGACCTCAAGATCGCTAGAGGCTTAGAGGCCCCTGAGATAGTCTTGGGGCTTCTACGGTTCACCAAGCCTCCAGGGGAGCCCTGTCGGAGTATACCTTTTCATGCAGACAGGTGGCAGGGTGGGCCCTCTGACCGCTCGCGCCCCCCCCCCCCCCCCCCCCCCCCCCCCCGCACCCCCCCGTCCAGGTCAGTGTGTGTGTGTGTGTGTGTGTGTGTGTGTGTGTGTGTGTGTGTGTGTGTGTGTGTGTGTGTGTGTGTGTGTGTGTGTGTGTGTGTGTGTGTGTGTGTGTGTGTGTGTGTGTGTGTGTGTGTGTGTGTGTGTGTGTGTGTGTGTGTGTGTGTGTGTGTGTGTGTGTGTGTGTGTGTGTGTGTGTGTGTGTGTGTGTGTGTGTGTGTGTGTGTGTGGGGGGTATGGGGGAGGGGGCAAGCCCCTCCCCGAAGGGGGAGAAGGGGGTTGGAAAAGAAACGCCTTAGTCCACCTACGCCCTAAAGGGCTGGTGGGACTGACCTTTGATTTGGTTGAGCTTCCAATCCCACCAGCCCTTGAGTGCGTAGGTGGTTGAGGTCCCTGAGATAGTCCTGGGGCTTCGAGGGTTTCACCGAGCCTCTTGGGGAGTCCTGTCGGAGTATATTTTTTATGCAGACAGGGGGCGGGGTGGACCCTCTGACCGCTCGCGGCCCCCCCATGTCCAGGTCAGTTGGGAGGGGGTGGGGGGAGGGGGCAAACCCCTCCCCGAAGGGGGAGAAGGGGGTTGGAAAAGAAACGCCTTAGACCACCTACGCCCTAAAGGGCTGGTGGGACTGACCTTTGATTTGGTTGAGCTTCCAATCCCACCAGCCCTTTAGGGCGTGGGTGGTTGAGGTCCCTGAGATAATCTCGGGGCTTCTAGGGTTCACCGAGCCTTTAGGGGGGTCCTGTCGGAGTATACCTTTTCATGCAGACAGGGGGTGGGGTGGGCCCTCTGACCGCTCGCGCCCCCCCCCCCCCCCCCCGGGGGTGGGGGGGGGGGGGGGGGGGGGGGAAGGGGGGGGTAGGGGGGTCGAAGGGGAAGAAGTGGGTCGGCAAAGAAACGCCTTAGACCACCTACGCCCTGAAGGGCTGGCTGGGGCTGACGTTTGATTTGGTTGAGCTTCCAATCCCACCGGGCGTTTAGGGCGTAGGTGGTTGAGGCCCCCGAGATCGTCTTGGGGCTTCGAGGGGTTCACCGAGCCTCTAGGGGGCCCTGTCGGAGTGCACCTTTTTATGCAGACAGGGGGTGGGGTGGGACCCTCTGACCGCTCGCGGGGGGGTAGGGGGGGGGGTGGGTGGGGTGGGGGTGGGTGGGGTGTGTGTGTGGGGGGGGGGGGGGGGGGGGGTAGGGGGGAAACCCCTCCCCGAAGGGGGGGAAGGGGTTTGAACAAGAAGCGCCTTAGACCACCTACGCCCTAAAGACTAAAGAGCTGGTGGGATTCCGGATTCAGTGACAATGTTGGTGATGAATTGCACAGGTCGTTCGGCCGTTCTTTCTATGAAGCCCATGTGCGAGGTCGGGTCGTTGCCATCGACTCTAGTTCGACTTGCTCGCGTTTTGCAGTCTGGGAGGTCGGCAGCAACGTTCGAGGACGCAGTGGGCCATGTTCTTCGCGACCCCACCGACGGTTTCCAGTGCGCGAGGGCGCGCGAGCTGCAGGAATCGGCGCCGATCTGGAGGGGGCGAGCCCGCCAGATTTTGATCAGATCCAGGCCGGCAGGGGGCCTCGCGGAAGAGGGCGAGAAGTACATCTTGGACGCCGACAGCGGTGATTGGACGAGCAGGACGGTGACTCACTATTGCCTCGGCGAGCGCCTTTGCCCCCTTCATTGTTCATCGCCGCAGGCGGCGAGGCGCCGCGTGACGCATGCGGTCAAGCTTTCGGCGTGCGCTGACATGGGGGTGCCGCTTCTTTATCGTTGGATGGGTTTCGAGAAGGCCGCCAGCGTGGCTCCTCGAGGCAGGATGCAGCATGATTTGTCATTACGCGCGCTTTCTCATTGTTTCCCAGCGGCTGCCGTGAGAGATGCAGAGGCGCAGTTGGCAGCCGCGGCCGCGACCGTCACTGACAGCGACATTGCAAAAGCCACGAAAAAGGTGAAGGCTGGCCAGGTTATCCAATACATGACTCAGGACCACAACGGGGGATCCATTAACGATGCCATCGTTTGCAGTCGACCGCTTCAGCATTATTGAATCGCTTCGCTCATTCCGCCGGCCCGTGATATGGCATCGCTGGTTTTTGTATGTGTGTTCGTTGCCCATGTTGTGCTCTTGGGGGCGGGTGTCGTTCGGACGCGTTGTGTGGGGAGTTTTGATGGTGAAGCAGTTCCCTGGGGGTCGTCTCTCGATGGGGTGAAATAGGGTCGTCGTCAAGATGCTTCTTTGGGGGGCCTCTTGGGGTCTGGTGAGAGGCCGTTCGGGGGCGCCTGGGAGACATGTTTGAAGCCTTCTGGGGCTTCTTTTGGGCCTCCTGGGAGTCTCCTGGGGCCTCTTGGCGACATCTCGGGGCCTCTTGGAGGCCTCTTGGGGCCTCTTTGGGACCTCCTGGGCGCCTTCTGGGACGGAGGGCTCCATTTTTGAGTTCTCGGTATCCCTCCTGAGTCCCTCTTGGGCCCGTCTTGGGGCCTCTTGGTCCGTCTTGGGCGGCACTTGGGCCGTCTTGAGGGCTCTCTTGGGTCGTTTCGGCGCCGTCTTGGGAGCTTCGTGGGCCGTCTTGGAGCGGTCTTGGGGGCCTCTTGGGCCGTCTTGGAGCGTCCGGAAGCCGAAAAAGCCAGAACACAAAAAACATCGAAAAAACAATGAAAATCAACGATTTTGGCCTCTTGGGGCTCTCTTCGGAGGCCTCTTGGAAGGCTCTTGGGGCGTCTTGGAGGCCTCTTGGGCTGTCTTGGGAGCCTTTTGGGCCGTCTTGGGGTCATCTTCGGCGTCTTCGAGCGCTCTTTGGGCGTCTCGGGGGCCTCTTGGGCAGTCTTGGGGGCCTCTTGGGGCACTCTGAGCGCGCTCTGGGGAGCCTGAGAGGCCGCGCCCAGAAGGAAAACCATCTCTGAGTAGACTTGGTCGGGCGGCGGTCGGGCGGCGGTCGGGCGGCGACCGGGCGTTGGTCGGGGTGCTTTTCGCCGGGGGACCCCCAGGGGCCGCCCCGCGCGCGCGAACTAGAAATACTGTTAATACTGTTAATCAGTTACCGGAGATCTTAGCACGCCCTGGCCCGTTGGGCCGGCGAATTTGAATGCAGCCTTTGCGGCAGACACCGCTGTTGCCAGCTTCTGTGACGCTGTAGCTTCGACAGTGGCGGCCAACGCGGAGGAGCTCAGGGCCGATCAATTTCGTGACGCTGCCATTCAGAAAAATTTCGAATCCGTCTGTGGCCGTCGTGGCAGGTCTGTTCAGGTGGAGTTTGCAGATATGTTGCAAGATTATTCGTCTTCGAGCTGGGGTCAGATGCCTGGTGCTACGTTGGATGCTAAGTTTGCGGCGTCACTGCGAATTATGCGGGGGTCTTCTGATTCACATGTCAGGTTGGTCAGGTACTTCGAGAAGCCTCAGTTCGAGCTCTTGTCGATCGTTGGAGCCAGCGACGTTTGCGATGCAGGTGTTGTCGCACGTGGGTGCGGTCGTTTACGGGACAGGTACCGAGCTTGTAACCACTGTGTCGATACTCATTACACGAAGCCGTGGGTAGACGTTTTGCTCGATGGTGATGCTGCGACGGCTGAGAAAGCTTATCATGTATTGCGAGGGCACCTGGCATCCTTGCGGGTATCTTCCAGCATTTGTGAGCGCAAGCACCTCTCGGGCCAGGAGGCGCGCCCTCGGAAGCGAGGGCGGGCTTTGAGACTCCAGACCCTCGCCCAAGCGACTTGCTTGAAATCCGTCCAGAGGGGTCACCAGCGGGCGCAGGGAACCTTGAGGAGATCATCTTTGCCGCGTCCTGGGCTCAGGCGGAGGTTCGCACAGCGCCTGGCAATGTTCAAAGCCTTGCGGACCAGGAGGCCGTCTAAGAGGATGCCCCATCCCAAAGTCGACGAGCCGAAATCCTTCGCATCAGTAATTTTGGGTCTCGGAGCCCACAGGCCGGTTTTTCATGTTTTCCATTCGACGTTCCATGAAGCCCGATGTCATTCCGAGGCCGCGCGTCGAACGTTTTCGATGGCGCGTCGCGTTATGCGATGTCACGTGCGTTGGGGTCGTCAAAGGCTTGCGTGCTTGTTGCGGATCGGTTGATGTGGGCTGGGGTTTCTCAGGATTGTACATTTGCTTTGCGCTGGGGCGGTTTCGACCCCCATCCCTGGCTGATCCACCCCGCGGGTAACGTCGCAGGAAGAGTTCGATCATTTCGTTCGTAGTGCCAGCGATGCTGTCGCGGACATTGACCGCGCCACGGGGGTGGGTCGTCCAGAAATTTCCTACCATATTGCAGTGTTGGTTCTTCGTTTTGAAGAGACACCGCCCCGCGTCATTCCTTCCGGCCCCCTCCCTCGTCCTCCCTCTTCGCGTATCTGCCCCTGCTCTCCGCGTGTCTCCGTCGTCATCGTCCATCGTCATCGTCGCCATAACCATCATCATCAGCATCATCAGCATTCTCGCCGTCCCCATCATCAATACCACCACCATCCTCATCAACATCATCAAAACACCCCCCTTGTTCCCCCGCGTCTCTGCTTCGCCACGTCCCCCGCAAGCGTCGTGGCCTTGTGAGGTGCTCCACCGAAGGCCCCATCGGCAGGGTCCTTAGTGCGCCGCCCAGCCCATGTCGGCACGCCCCTCAGACGCTTCGTGCCCCCATGTGGAGCTCATCAGAGGTCCCGGCGGCAAGGTCCACATGCCGTCGCCCAGGCCACATTGATGACACCCTCAAACATTTCGTGCCCCTATAGGCAGCTCCATCAAAAAAATGGTCCCAGCGGCAGGTTTCCCAGGCCGCCGCCCAGCATCTTTCGGCATGCGTTTCACACGCTTCGTGGCCCCACGGGGAGCTTCACCGACGGCCCCACAGGCAGGGCCCACAGGCCGCCGCCCAGCCCATTCCGTCATGCGCTCACAAGCTTCGTGGCCCCATTGGGGAGCACCCTCTATGGCCCAAGCGACAGGGTCCACATGCCGTCGCCCAGCCCATGTCGTCCACGAGTGGCGCCCAGCACGGCTCCAAGAGCGCCCCAAGAGGCGCCGAGTAAGTTGCACCCTCATGCAAATAGTTTTTGTCACTTGTGGGGGTCCTCTTGGGGCCCTCTTGGAGCATTCTTGGGGCCCTCTGGGAGCGTTCTTGGGGCCTTCCCGGGGCCCCAGTGGGCCCTCGGAGGGCCCCAAGAACGTTCCCCGAGGGCCCCAAGAGGGACCCCCCAAAGTGGTACAAAGAATTCGCGCGAACGTGCAATCTGTTGTAGGCCTTTCGGGGCCCTCTGGGAGCTCTCTTGGGGCCCCCATTGGTGGCGCCTTGGGGCCTTGGGATGGCTCCAAGAGGCTTCGGGATTGCCCCAGACCGCCACAAGACAGCTCCGAGACGGCCGTCGAGCACCACGGGTGAAAGCAAGTGAGGCTAGGGAACAGGGCCTCTGGTAAGCCGCCACTGCGCCCCCTGGACTACCCAGACAGCGAGGGGACCTGAAACGCCCTGGGGCTCCAGGGGCCCCAGATTAGTGAAGTGAAGGTTTTTGCCATGCAAGCACCCCGAAATTCTTCACTTCACTAAACCGGACCCAGGACGAACTCGCTACGCTCCAGTCCCGCGGGAGATCCAAGACTCCCGCCGCCGCCCGGGGACGTTGCTGCATTGCGGTGCTCTGGTCACTGTTAATGGCTTCCGCGGGCTGCAGCGGCTCACTTCCATGACTACCCCGACTCACGAATCCAGTGGTTGGTCTGGCTCTATGGGTTGGTTTCGTTGTGTCGGTTGATTTTATGCTTGGTTGGCGGTCGGTGGATTTCGCGTTGTTCATTGGTGTCGTGAAGTGATTTGTCGTTTGGTTGGTCAGTGCCGTTTTGTTGATTCGTGCCGTTTTGTTGGTTGGTGTCGTTTCGTTGGTTGGTGTCGTTTTGTTGCTTGGTGTCGTTTTGTTGCTTGGTGTCCTTTTGTTGGCCGGTGTCGATTTGTTGGTTTGTTGGTTGGTGTCGGTTTGTTGGTTGGTGTCGTTTTGTTGCTTGGCGTCGTCCTGGCGGCGTGGCCGATAATCGGCGGCCTGCAATGGCGCCAGGATTTGTTTCGGGCCAGCCTTGATCGCCCTCATCATTCTCATATTCGTCAGCGTCAGCACTCGTCGCCCCCATCCGCGCACACATGCGGCCCTGGTACGGCTCTCACGCGGCCCTGCGAAGGCCTTCACTGTGCTCCCCAAAGCTTTCTGAGGGGCCCCCCAGAGGCCCCAAGAGGGCACTGGAAATTGTCGCTTCCAACTCCGCCAGGCGGAGGTCAACAAGGGTCTCACTGGTGCACTTCCAGGAATCGTCGTTCGATCCTCTTGGGGCCCTCCTGGGGCCTTCTGGAGCCGTCTTGGAAGCTCCGAGCGGCTCCATGAAGGCGCCGGGCAATATCGCTTCCAATTCCGCCAGGTGGAGTTAGACCAGGGGCTCACTGAGGCCCCTTTTTGCGCCCTCCTCTGCCTTTGAAAAAGCCCCGATGGGGTTCTTCAGTGCCGAGGGCCCCTAAGAGGCCTCCAGTAGGGTATTGAAGTTATCGCTTCCAACTCCGCCACGCGGAGTTGAACCCAGGGCGGCTCTCTATGGCCCTTTCGGGGCCTTCTTATTTCTGAGGCCCTAAGTGGGCCCTGGGAGGTGTCATTTTCACGGGCGTTGAAAGTGACACTGCGGAGGGCCCTCTTGGGCCCTTCTTGGGGCCTCTTTTGGGTCCCTCTGGGAGCCCTCTTGGTGCCGCCCTGGGGCCTTCTCGGGGCCTTCTTGGAGCCTTTCTGGTGCTCTTTAAGTGGGCCCTGGGAGGTGTCACTTTCACGGGCGCTGAAAGTGACGCATCGAAGGGCCCGCTTTCCCTCGTAGCGCTGCCCGTGGCCGGGGCATTGTGCAGCGCATCCCTCGTCGAACGTATTTTGTCGGACGCGTGGTCGAATTCCGCCAGTTCGGTCGAGATGGTGGTCAAGCGGTTCGGTTGCAATGTAGCCATGCGGATCTGAGCTTACCATTTCTTGCCATTTTGGCGGGGATCGCAGGAGCGTTTGTGTTGTGATCAATTGTGCTCGATATATCCAGCGGCAGCGTTTCATCCCAATCTATTATTTTGAAAAAGTCAGCAGGGGCCAAATTGCTGATGTGAAGCAACATAGGTCTCGTACAAAGTTTGCTCGGGTTCAGGTGAGATGAACCGAGCGAAGCGCAGGCGGGTGAGAGCTTACGATATCTTCATGTCGATCGGCGACGAGATGTACGCACCGCCCATCGATGGAGAGTCGTCGGGAGATCGTCTCAAGCGCCTTGCTGCGACTTGGCGTGACCTGCCTGATGAAAGGAAGGCTTTCTTTCAAGCAGTCGCTGATGGGGAGACGGAGTCGCTCGACAATGCTGCCGGCGATTTCGTCGGGGTCCGCGCCGCGGATGCCGTTGGTGCTTTGACGCATCGTCGCCAGAGGGCTCGAACATTGCGGGGGCGGTCAGTGGAGCGCACGTTCAGGGGCATGCGCGGGTCTCAGATTTGGCAAGCTGGCTCAGCTACGGGCGACTTCGAGTCGCCCTTGAGGCCAGCACTGGTATCAGCAGAACCACTGTCAACGATCAACGGCTTGATCACTTCCACCTTCGGCTACGACCACGTGCCGATCCAGAACCCAGACGGCGCCATGCGGGGTGATCCGCTCTGTTGCGGGAAGTACTTTGGACTCTGCGTGGAGGGCGGGTCTACGGGAGCTGCGCGCATTGGGACTGTGAGCCTGTATTCAGTTTTCAGAAGGTGGGCGGGGGCAGCAGCAGGAGGTGGGAGGAGACAGGGCAGTTTTTTCGTGTGCGCTCGGGTCCACGGTCCGGGGCCGAAGGGAAAAGCCCGGGTGTTTGCGACGTGGGGTGTCCTGGGGCGATGGGCAATCTTCGTAGCAGCTGCAGTGCAGGAAGGAGGGGGGGATGATCAGCACATGCCTTCATTGTAGTTTGTCGTCTCCCATCCATTATCCTCCCGCGCTTCTCAGCTCGACTCATCGCCTCTGCCCTCAGCCCCTCTCTCTAGAGGTCGATGCTCGTGATGTCCCTTTGCCGCCCGCGGGGAAGTGCTGGGGGGGCAGCGATGGAGGGTGGCAGTGCAAAGAGGGAGGGAGGGGGGGCGCAATGTTACATCGTTCCCTGCCTTGATCAGCCTGTGCGTGGACGGTAGCAACGCGGTGTTCTCCTTGCTTTGTCGTTTTTTTTTTTTTTTTTTTTTTTTTTTTTTTTTTTTTTTTTTTTTTTTTTTTTTTTTTTTTTTTTTTTTTTTTTTTTTTTTTTTTTTTTTTCCCCTCTTCTTCTATTCGGGGAGGGTGAGAGGTCGGACTTGGTGCGGATGGATGCGGAGGACGTCCCCGCTGCATATGCAAAGTGTCGTGTGACGATGCGTGTGCAAGATCGTGAGATTGTGAACGTCGCGTCGCATCAGGTCATAGCTCGATTTGAGGATGAGTCACCAGCTGCAGTTGGGGGATTGAGTTTGGCGTGCTACCGATTTTGGAGGGGCCCTGATACGTTTGACAGGTTTGCTGCGATTGTCGGCGCAGAGGCAATTTTTGTTGAACAGATTTCGCTGGCCGCGGCGATGACAGTGAAGGCAAAAGCAAGCGGTGGTCCCCCGAAAGATGTTGTCCAGCTTCCCTTCGGCATGTCCTTCGCAAGCCCCTTCGAAAGGCCGCCGGGCCCAGGCGGCGGCGGCGGCGAGGGTGCGGCAGATCCTAAGGGGCCCGTAGACGATGATCTCAGCAGCGATGCTGGCGATGGAAAGGAGGAAGATGGTGTATCAGAGCTGTTCGACTCGGCAGACTCGTCTGGCGACGACCCTGCCCCTCCCCCTCCTCCTCCGCCTGTCTTGCCGAGTGTAGGTATTAGGGTTCTTGATAGGGCAGCGTCATCACGAGGCATTTGCTGGGCGTGCGAGAATAAGATTTTGAAAGACGAGTGGCGAATCTGGCACAGGTTGAAACCGAGCTGGAGTATCAGTAATGAGGTCCGAGTGCATGCGAGGTGCGTGAGGCGCGACGCGTTTTTGCCAGCCACTCTCGAGGCCGATGTGGCCGCTTTAACACGCATGCTCGGGCAGGCCGCTGGCGAAGAGCACGATGTTCTTTTCGATTGTCTGCTCGCCCGCAGGGGCGTCTCGGGCGCCGCATCATCGCGCGGCGCTTGATTTCGCAACATTGCGTTTGCATGATCTACGCGCTGTGTCTTTTTCATGTCAGGGTGCCCGTCTATCTCGGCCCAGCGCAGTCGCATGCAGCGCGGGGGCCCTTGAACATTTGGGTGCGTTTTACTTCCGCAAGCTGGCTTGAAAAGATCTCCCAGCCACCCACCGGTAAGCAGACACGCCCTTGAACACTGAAGCTGTCGGCATTTTCGAGCCTTGCCCCCTCCCTCTGTTCAAGGGCACCCCTGTCGATGTTCAAGCCCCTCCTCCCCTTGAACACTGTAGCTGTCAGTAATTTTTGACGTCCTCGGATGCGAGGGTTGAAAAAAGCATGCCCCGATCGATGTTCAAGCCCCTCCCGCCCTGAACAAACCCTGTTCAAGCCCAAACTGGGCTTGAACATCGATGCTGTCGGTAGTTTTTTCATTAAGAACGTCGAAGCGAAAAAGCATACCCCTGTCGATGTTCAAGCCCCTCCCGCCCTTGAACAAACCCTGTTCAGGCCCAAGCTGGGCTTGAACATCGATGCTGTCGGTAGTTTTAAGAACGTCGAAGCGAAAAAACATACCCCTGCCGATGTTCAAGCCCCTCCCGCCCTTGAACATACCCTGTTCAGGCTTGAACGCTGTGACTGTCAGCAGTTTCTGAGCTCCGCTATGATTTCGATGCGCCCCTATCGATGTTCGAGCCCCCCCCTCCCTTGCACACTGTAACTGTCAGTAGTTTTTGACATCCTTGGGCGCGGGGGGTGAAAAAAGCGTATCCCTATCGATGTTCAAGCCCCTCCGCCCTGAACAAACGCATGACCGAATCATGCGTCGCAATCTGTGCCGGTGGTCGCTTGCTTGCCTGATCCGTCTGTGGGGGTCCTCAGGCCTCAGAGGAGTTCAAAGATAGTGGGCTTCGGGGGTCTTCGAAAAAAGATGGCGCCTGTCCGCCGTGTCTCGGTCTGGGCAATGCAGCATCCCGTTTCGCTAAGCGAAAACGAGCTTCCAGACCAAGTCGGGAAGTGGACGGACGCCATGCTTTTTTCAAGGCGCCAAGCCGCGCTTGCGAGGGTGCTAGGGCCCCAGCCGTGGAGCGCATCGTAGTCGATGCAATTGTTGACGTTTCGCGCATCCCCACCAGCCCATCCTACACCATATGCCCGAACGAAAGGCGCCGATCATCGGCAGTTGGTCTCCTCCCCCTCCTCCCCCTCCTCCTCCTCCTCCTCCTCCTCCTCCCCCAGGGCTGGTCGATCGAGGGGGTGGGGCGGCTCTATTCAATCCCTGTCTGCATATAAAGGTAAACTCCGACAGGACTCTCCTAGAGGCTCGGTGAAACCCTAGAAGCCCCAAGACTATCTCAGGGACCTCAAGATCTTTAGAGGCTTAGAGGTCCCTGAGATAGTCTCGGGGCTTCTAGGGTTTCACCAAGCCTCTAGGAGAGTCCTGTCGGAGTATACCTTCTTGCGCAGACAGGGGGCTGGGTGGGCCCTCTGACCGCTCGCGCCCCCCCCTGCCCAGGTCAGTGGGGAGGGGGTAGGGGGGGGGGGTAAACCTTTCCCCGAAGGGGAAGAAGGGGGTTGGACAAGAAACGCCTTGGACCACCTGCGCCCTAAAGGGCTGGTGGGACTGACCTTTGATTTGGTTGAGCTTCCAATCCCACCGGCCCTTTAGGGCGTGGGTGGTTGAGGTCCCTGAGATAGTCTTGGGGCTTCGAGGGTTTCGCCGAGCCTCTTGGAGAGTCCTGTCGGAGTATGCATTTTTTTATGCAGGCAGGGGGTGGGGTGGACCCTCTGACCGCTCGCGCCCCCCCCCCCCCCCCCCCCCCCCTCCCCGAAGGGGAAGAAGGGGGTTGGAAAAGACGCGCCTTAGACCACCTACGCCCTAAAGGGCTGGTGGGACTGACCTTTGATTTGGTTGAGCTTCCAATCCCACCAGCCCTTTAGGGCGTGGGTGGTTGAGGTCCCTGAGATAATCTTGGGGCTTCTAGGGTTCACCGAGCCTCTAGGGGAGTCCTGTCGGAGTATATTTTTTTTATGCAGACAGGGGGTGGGGTGGATCCTCTGACCGCTCGCGGCCCCCCCTGTCCAGGTCAGTGGGGAGGGGGTAGGGGTAGTGGTGGGTGGGTGGTGGGTGGGTGGTGGCGTGGGTGGTGGGTGGGTGGTGGGTGGTGGGTGGTGGTGGGTGGTGGGTGGGTGGTGGGTGGGTGGTGGGTTGGGTGGTGGGTGGGTGGGTGGTGGTGGGTGGTGGGTGGGTGGGTGGTCGGCGGGTGGTGGGTGGGTGGTGGGTGGGTGGTGGGTGGGTGGTGGGTGGGTGGTGGGTGGTCCTCCTCCTCCTCCTCCTCCTCCGTTTGATTTAGTTGGGGCTGACGTTTGACCCCTTGCCCCCTCCCCCCTGTCCAGGTCAGTGGGGAGGGTGCAGGGGGGGGGGGGGGGGGGGGGGTAAACCCCTCCCCGAGGGGGAGGAAGGGGGGTGGAAGAGAAACGCCTTAGACCACCTACGCCCTGAAGGGCTGGTGGGGTTGGAAGCTCAACCAAATCAAACGTCAGCCGTCAGCCCCGCATGACTCAAACCCCTCGGGAGGTCCACGCTGGTCAAAACCATTGGGAGAACCACGTTGGTCAAACCCCCAGACATTTCCTCCGCCCCCGTTGTCCTCCTCCGTCCAGCCATTGCCATTTGGGCTTCAGGTTGCCTTCTTTCACTGCGTCTCCGCAGGCTTGCCCCACGCAGCTCGACAGTGTATCCAGCCCGCAGAGACGATGCCGCCCAGGGGCGCTGCCAAACCCAAGAAGAGCCCGTGGGCAGTTTTTCCTCCGAAGACGTGCGCCAGTTGCAATCGGGATACGCGTTCTCAGGATCGGGGCTGTCCGCGCTTGTCTTTCTTGGCGTGGAACAAGAAAACTAACTTGGGAGGGCCGTCTGGTCTGGAGTGCTACAGGTGCTTCGACGCGCGTCGCACTTTCTTCTTGAACACCTTCGGCGAGCTCTCGGAGGAGCGCCAGAATGATTCGGAGCTGGATGCGAAGTTCTTGGCGATGCGCCGTGACAGAGTGTCTGGTGGCAAGGAGTTCCAAGGTCAGGCGAAGATCTGCGCCAAGAACTGGGTCCAGGTTTCCAAGGAGAGCTTCGGCGAACAGTTCGTCGAGGCGACTTGCGAGCCCATCTGGGATTTCGCTGCCACCCGAGGCTTGCCCAGGCAGTTCTACGACAAGGAGGTGCACTACGACGCCCTGGTGAATCACATCCAGACCGCGTGGCCACACATGTCTGTCTACGTGAACGCTCGGGTTGTTACCGTGGTGGAGATCCCAGACCAGAATCCAAACGCTTATCGAGTGAGACGCGGTATTCGCGAGGGGCATGCCAACGCCCGCACTGAGGACTATGGCTCGAACGGCGGCATGGCGCAGGAGGCCTTGGAGGCGGACGCCGAAATGACTGACGGCATCGGGCTCCCGCAGCCGATCGGGCTCGAGGGGGTGGAGGCGGCTCCGTTGCATGGGCCCGAAGCTGCTGACAGTGAGCCAACGATCATGGAGGGCGAGTCCCTCTCGTCGCAGCGCGCGCCAGCGGCGCCCGCCGCGACGAGGCCTCGAGCAGCGGCGGCCTCCGACGTCAAGGGCCCGCGCCCGCCGCCAGCTCCAGCTGCTGCAGTTGCTCGCGATGGGGTGGACTTGTCATCGCATGGCGCCGCAGCGAAGTCCATGGCGCGTGGTGGCGGGGTTGCGGCCCCTGCTGCGCGCGGCGTGGCGGCGGTGAGGTCAACCCCGAGCGGCGGCAACAAGCGCCGTGCTCAGCACGAAGGTGACGGCAATGGCGCTGTTGTAAGCGAGGACTACGCGGAGCAGCAGCGGGGCGTCCGACGCCGCACGGCTGTCGACGCAGTCATCGACGGCGCCGAGAAGGCCTTGAAGGAGTACGGACCTGCATGGGGCTTCAAGCAGCATTGGGAGTTGCGTTGCAGGCGCCGCGACTTCGATAACTTCGATAGCAGTCTGCAGCAATGGGGTCGCAAAGCTGGCGCCGTCACGAACAACGAGGTAGCGACGGACTTGAGCAACAAGTGCTTCGAAGCGTCGGAGAACTTCCAAGCCCGCCACTTCTTCTTCGAGAAGATACGGAACTCCTTCCACCTCGCGGTCATGAGTGAATTGTCTGAGGTAGAGCAGCGGCTGGTCAACGCGGCCCCTAAGGGCGTCCTCGCAAACATCATCGTGTCCGAGGCCGCGAAGCTCACGGGGAAGTGCAGCGACAAGGCGACGGTGCTTGCCTTGGCTGAGGTCCTCAAGTCGAAACGCAGATCCACTCGTCTGTCTCTTGGGATGTGTTCTGGCGTCGACGGCGGGGAGACGGTGAGCACAGCGCAGACGAACATCTTCCCTGCGTTCTGCGACCGCGTGTTCAGGAACCAAGATAGCCAGGGCATCATTCTGGTCATGGCCGCTTTCTTCGGGGAGATCCCTGAGGTTCCCGTCGACGTGTCCACCATCAAGACTCAGGATTCGGCATGGCCAACTCTTGGTGACGGTGAGGTGTGGTACTCCCAGATGGTCGTGGATCTGACGTGCGTCTACTTTGTGGCGAAGTCCCTGAGCGTCCTCAAGGGCGGCGCGACTGCGTTCAGTGCGACGGACATGCTGATGGCCAAGGCGCTAGTCCAGAACGAGAAGCGGATCAGCCTTAGGCTCCGTTCGCATTTCCGCGTCATCAACTGCTTGCAGGTCCAACATCCTCGAGAAGCTTGGGAGGCTGTCAAGGACGTCGCAACGAAGGCTGACGAGTCCCTTCGGGCTCACGAGAAGCTGAACGTGGAGTTGCTGACTGAGCGGTTGAACACGATCGACAGCGAGATCACGGCGCACAAGAACATCAAGGCAAGGGCATTGGTTGGTGACAGCAACGCGCTGCAACAGATGGGCGAGGCTTGGCGCGGCATCCACGACGCCATTGCCGACCTCCTCGAGGAGTCGCAAGACGACCTCAAGTCCGTCGCTAAGGTTAGAACGTCGTGACGGTCGACGCTGCGATGCCGTCGGCCACCAAGGAACTGATTAAGTGCATCGCGGCGCCCTTGCTCGACGGCGTGCTCATCGTGGGCTTCGAGACGAACTGTTGCGACCAGCTTCGGAAGGTTCTTGCACCGGCTACCCGGGTCATTCCCGTTTCTCTTCCGCCGCCTTTGGAAGAAGGCGAGGCCGAAGAGGGTTGCCCTGAGAACCCAGAATGCGTGGACAGGGCTCTGTGGATCGAGGCGGCCGTGAATCTTCTGAACACCTTCGGCTTGAAGTGCGAGAAGTCCAACCTCAAGCTGATGGAGCTGAAGGGGCACCTCAACGCAGCGATCGACCTCTTCAGCTTGCTGAGAGTCGTGACCGACCCCCGCGAGTACGACATCACCTTGGACTTGGAGCACTGGTCCGCGCCGTTCGAGAAGGAAGTGATGGTCAGGTCGACCCGCGAGAAATGTCCCATGGATAGGTCGACGCTCTTGGAGCCACGGTTGTGGGACTTCTGTCGGGAATGGAATCCAAAGATGGTCACCGACGCGCTGGTTGAGTTGCTGTCCATTCGCATGGCCGCCGACCTCGGCTGCAGCCAGCGGGCGCTGGATGCCGCCTCCACTTGGTCTTTGCCGAAGGTGAACGCCGACCTCGCGAGGATTGGAGTTCTTGCCGCTCGCGTCGAAGATGTCGCCAAGAAGCTGAAGGACAAGAAGTGGAAAGGTGGAGTCTTGGAGCTGACGAAGATTCTCTCGGACGCCTACGCTTCGTCGATGGCAGACTCCACCGTCGCTGAGCACATGCGCCTGTTCAACACGAGGCGCCCTTCATTCAGGGAGGCGCTGACAGAGTTGACTGCGGAGTGGGATAGGCTCTTGAGCGCACACATGGCCAAGTTCGACCTGCTGAAGACTCTGCCTGATCGGATGGCTGTGTTCAACGGCTTCGACGACGCCATCCAGAAGTGGAGTTTCGGGAAGTTCGATTGGGTTAACCACGATACGGACCCTACGATGACAGTGCTTGCCTCGGATATGCAGACCGTTGCCCTTCAGCTCCAGACTTGGTCTAGCGTAGTCGAGCGGGTTGATTCATGCGTGACCTTCGCTTCCGACGAGTGTCAGACGAAGATCACTTGTCTTTTAAGCTTGTTGCCAGAGTACCGCAAGCTTTCCTCGGCTGCCTCTTTTAATCTAGCCTGCGCGGTGCTGGTGACTGCGCGCCTCGAGATTCCAGCCGGCAGCGGCGCCGAGCGGGAGCTGGCCATTAAGGGCCTCGCGGCTGCCCGCAAAATGGTCAACCAAGTTTTGAAAGTCTCGGAGGAAGCGCTCCCAAAGACCCTGAAGGATAAGTTGAACGACTCGGAGTCGCAAGAGCCGACCGCGTCGGCGTCGGCAGCCGTGGGCGACGAGAAGGCAGACCCCGTCGCCAAAGAGAGGTCCAACGGTCTTGAGAAGAATACTTCTTCTCGGAGGCTGAAGGCCTAGAAGGCTCCAGAGGCCCAGGTCGCCAAGGCTCCAGTGGCCGAGGCCGCGGCCCCAGATGGCAAGTGGGTAGGAGTAGGTCGCTCGAAGTTCAGTGGGGCCAGGTGCCAGCGCTTCTGGCAGAAAACCTGGATGGGCAAGGAACGAGGAGGGGGATTCCAAGGGGGAGGGGGATGAGCTCCTGCCGCCAGGAACGTCACTGCGTGTAGTGCCTGTTGCTCGCGGCAGGGTGGCGCGGCCTTTAACGTTCTGGCGCCGATGCGCCCAGTTTGTTTCAGAGCAGAGGTTGAAAACGTCAAGTCAAGTCTTGGCGATCGTTGCTGCGGTTAGCATTGCCTCCTCCTCCTCCTCGCCTCTTCCTCCTCTTGATCATCGCCGCCGCCGCCGTGCCATCGCGCCGGCATCAGATGGGGGCGGAAGGTAGCGACAGAGACGATGACAACGACAGCGGCTCGGATGGCGATGAGAGGTGAGGACGGGGAGGGACGTGGTGGTGGAGGGGCGGGGGTAGAGCGAAGGCGGCGGCCGAAGAGGGAAGGGGGGGCGGAAGGGGGGGGGGGGTGGGGGGGGGGGGGGCAAAAAATGAGGGAGAGCGGCGGCGACGTGGGGCGGTCGGAATCGGTCGAAGCGGGGAGCGGCGCTTCGCGCGCCCGAGCCCGACGGCGCCGTTCAGGGCCCGCGAGCGGAGAGGCGGGGGCCCTCGCAGTGTCCACCCCCCTCCCCCTTCCTTACCACCCCTCTTCCACCGCCTTTCCCTCCCCCCCTCTGCCTCCCTCCTTCGCCCTCCCTCTCTGCCCTCCAAGCCCCCTCCTTCGTCTGTGTCCTCTCACTCCTCCTTCCCCTCCTGTCCCTCCTCTGGCCGTGCCCACTCGTTTTGGTTAGCAGGGTGGGCAAGGCTTGCCTTATGCGAAATGTGTTTCGATGTGTGTTGGCGATTCTTACTCGGGATTGCGTGCGCGACGGTGCATTCAGACATGCGCGCGCGTAGCTTTACACCTTTCCTGCATCCTGCCCAAGACATTTCATCATATCGGGCACATTGACATTACAACGCATTGCCGGCGGATCGCACCGTTCGGTCGAGATAGCTCTCAACCTTCATTGCGACGCTTGCGCCGCCCATCAGCGACCTCTACCGCGCATGCCTGGGAGAATTCGACTCGATAGGGTAAGCGATTCGATTGGCGTGGATTTATTTGCACTTGCTGATTATGCTGGGAACCAATTGGTTCCCGGAGTATCGTCGACCTTGCTGCCGGGCTTGCCCTGTGCGGAGCGGTTTCGACGCGACATCCGAGCGTGGTATTAGCAGGGCCCCCGCAGGTTTGGATTGCGCCGTTTGGGGCCCCACAACGTGTGATATTCGACGGGGAGGAGAGTTCGAGAGAGAGTTTTCAAAATAATTCTTCACGCTTCGCGGATCCCCACCGGCCCATCTCACAGCAGCAACGCATGCGAAGCATGCCGGCAGTCGTGTGTTTTTTTTTTTTTTTTTTTTTTTTTTTTTTTTTTTTTTTTTTTTTTTTTTTTTTTTTTTTTTTTTTTTTTTTTTTTTTTTTTTTTTTTTCCTCTCTTTCTCTCCTTCTCCTTCTCTCTCTCTCTCTCTCTCTCTCTCTCTCTCTCTCTCTCTCTCTCTCTCTCTCTCTCTCTCTCTCTCTCCAGGCGTGTGTCCGCTTGGCCCCGCATATCTCCCCTGTTCCTCCTTCTCCCCGCCTCCTTGCACATCCTCCTTGTGGGGGGAGCGGGAGAAGGACGAGGCGGAGGAGGAGGGAGAGAAAGCGCTCCTCGTGATTTGAGTCGTTTGGGGTTTCTCGTCCTGGTGTGAGTCGTTCGGGCCTTCTTCTTGGTGTGAGTCGTTCGGGCTCTTCGTGGTGTGAGTCGTTCGGGCTCTTCGTCCTGGTGTGAGTCGTTCGGGCTTCTCGTGGTGTGAGTTGTTCGGGCCCCTCATCCTGGTGTGAGTCGTTCGGGCCCCTCCTCCTGGTGTAACTCGTTCGGGCTCCTCGTGGTGTGAGTCGTTCGGGGCCCGCGTCGTGGTGTGAGTCGTTCGGGCTCCTCGTGGTGTGAGTCGTTCGGGCGCCTCGTCCTGGTGTGAGTCGTTCGGGCCCCTCCTTGGTGTGAGTCGTTCGGGCTCTTCGTGGTGTGAGTCGTTCGGGCCCCTCGTCCTGGTGTGAGTCGTTCGGGCTCCCTCGTGGGGGCCTCTTGGGGGCCTCTTGGGGCCTCTTGGGGGCCTCTTGGGGGCCTCTTGGGGGCCTCTTGGGGGCCTCTTGGGGCCTCTTGGGGCCTCTTGGGGGCCTCTTGGGGGCCTCTTGGGGGCCTCTTGGGGCCTCTTGGGGGCCTCTTGGGGGCCTCTTGGGGGCCTCTTTGGAGGCCTCTTGGGAGCCTCCTGGGGGCTTCTTGGGGCCACCTTGGGGCCTCTTGCGACTTCCTCAGAAGCGCAAATGAGCGCTGCCCCCTGAGAAGGACACAATGAGCCCAAAACCTTTTTGTAAAATCAGTGATTTTGCTATGAAGGAAGATGAGCGCGGCCCCCTTCAGAAGGCCAAACTCCGCCCTTCAGTAAAATCAATGTTTTTGGCTTCACAGAAAAGCAGAGGGGCCAAACTCCGCCCCCCCGTCGGGGCCAGAATCCTTGTGAGGGTCGTCGTTTTTTAGCCCTCCAAGGAGTCGAAAACGACTCCCCTGACGACGCTCGGCCCTCCCTCTCCAGGCCCAGGGGGAGGGGGTAGGGGGAGGGGTAAACCCCTCCCCGAAGGGGAAGAAGGGGGGTTGGGGGGGTTGAGAACAGAGGGAGCTCTTTAAACCATTCACGCCCAAAGGGCTGGTGGGATTCGAAGATATGGGCTGCCATCTCATGGCAACATCTGCCGCTGCACCGCAGCGGAATGCCGCTGTCGAGCGGCGCGGTGGTCTATGGGAGATCCACGCCCGTAAGCAGATCGACCAATTTAGTGTCAGGTTCGACTGGCCCGTTAACGCCCGAAAGATCCAGTGGCTGCTCGCAGCCGTGTGCTGGGCCATGCACAGCTCAGTCAACGCCGGCGGCTACTCGCCACCCCAATGGGTGCTGGGGCGTGGACTTCGCCTGCCCTATTGCCTGCTGGACAATGCTGGGCGTCTCTCTCTCTCTCTCTCTCTCTCTCTCTCTCTCTCTCTCTCTCTCTCTCTCTCTCTCTCTCTCTCTTCTCTCTCGTCTCTCTCTCTCTCTCTCTCTCTCTCTCTCTCTCTCTCTCTCTCTCTCTCTCTCTCTCTCTCTCTCTCTCTCTCTCTCTCTCTCTCTCTCTCTCTCTCGCGGCGATCCGCCTCGCGTTCGTCGCAGCAGAGCGGCGGAAACTCCACCTCTCACAGCAGCGACATCGAGACGTGGGAGCACATCGAGACGGAAGAGGAGCCGACCGCCTACCACGTCCTCGCCTTCCACGTCCGCGATGTGCGGGCCCGTGTGAACGCCCCTGGCGTCGAGGTCTGGCTTGACCCGGGCGAGCATCACGATGGCGCCTACCTACCGTGGGGGGCGACCGTTGTGGGCCACCGCGTTATCGACCCTGCGGTTGCGGGTCGCGACGGCTGGGTCATCCTTCACCATGACCATGGCGATGCCACTACCAGGCTCTGGGCACCGACCCAAGTCCACGTCAAGGCGGACGACACTTGGCGCACGGTCATGATCCCAGCGGACCTGGGGCCCCAGTGGATCGAGCGCCACGCTGACGACGCTCGCCTCCCCGCGGAGGTGGTCCGCACTACAGGCCAGTCCTGGTTCGCCGACGTCTGGCCCTTGTGGGATCGACCCCGACCCCACCCAGACGACGCAGTCACCGACGAGCAAGCCTTCCCGCCCCTACCAGGACGCTGGACTTGCCTACAGTGCCGATTCCAATGCTGTCAGTATTGTGCTGCCCGCCGCAACGCGCAGCTCGGCACCTCGGGCCAACCAACGTGCCCGGACTGCTCCCTCAGCGGACTACGGGCACCTATGGACTGGTCCACGGACTACTCTTGCAACAGCTGGACGTGTGCGTACAGCACCGACAACAGGGACTCCGACACATGCTGCCTCTCCAGCAGATGCCCGCATCCGCCTCGTCCGCACAGCCATTTCGACGTCCGTGCCACAGGGATGCCTCCGCACATCCTCGCCCGCCAATACGGCAACGCGCCAGCCCAGCACGACCTCAAGGACCCCCCCCGAGCGCCTTCAGGCCCCGGGGGGGAGCCTCCGCAACCAGGCCAAGCAGGATACCAGGGTCAATGGTATCTACCACCGAGGCCGCGTCGCGTCCTCAAGCAGGGATTGCCCGACGGCACGAGGCGGCCACCAGGGTTCACAGGAACGGGGATGCCTGAAGACCCGTCTTCAACAAAGCGGTCCGCCGACCTTACTCCCTAGCCATCACCAACATGCACAGGGATCGTGTCACAGTCAGGACCGTCTGCGAGTCTATCGCCGAGCGCATCCACACTACCCGCGCGCGCTGGCGAGATGTGGTACTGTACTGGGATGCCGAGGGCGGCCCTGGGCCTCAAGCTCTCGACTACGACATGCGCCTCTGTGACGCCATGGTGAGTCGTGCCACGACCGAAGCCGAGTTGAACCACGACCGCAGCAACCGTGGTAGCTTCTGTCTCTATGGACCAGCGCACCAGCGGGCTGTGAACATCACGGTGCTCCCCGAGCCGCAGAACATTGACTACGTGGAGCATGTGCGGCGCTACTCACCCGTCGGGGAGACTTACCCAGACCATGCCTTCGAGCACGTCTATCAGGGCTGGCGGCGGCCCGACGTGCCGCCCATCCTCCCCGACGCCCGCCCGCTCTCGAGAGCCGACCAGCAGCGCTACCAACAGCACCAGCAGCGCACCCAGCAGCGCGACCAACGCGACGCAGGTCAGCCGAGCACGCCGCGCAACCGCTCTCCCGCGCGCGTCCCGACAGGGGACAGCGCGGGGTACGGCGGGGGCGCCGCCTACCACCGTGGCCCCATTGGTGCCAGGCCCGCGGCGGCAGGAGCATCTGCCTCCAGCTACGACCACGCCCCCCACGCCAGGGTGCACCCAGCGGTCGTCGGCTACCCGCGTGCACTCGGGCAGGCTCCCCCACGGGCCACCTCGCCCGTGCCAGGGTCCACGCGTGCCTGGGGCCATTACCCAGGCCGCCACGACAGCACCGCCAGCAACCAGCCCGCAGTGGCACCCCCTGCGGCTTCAGCCCAGGGGGCTGCACCAAGCCGTGGCAGGACAGGGCGCCCGAAGGATGGCGCGAGGCGAACGTGCGTGCCTGGCAACCGCGCCAACACACGCCCCCGCCAAACGTGGCCGCAGCGCTGCGCCCTGCCCAGGCAAAACCTGCCCCCCCTGAGCGCGAGCGGCAGCCGCTCGTCCCGCTCGTCCTCACGCACACCCAGGCGCACCACAGCGCCTCCCCGCGGCACAGCGAGGGTAGTGCCCACCACGTCAGCCCCCGGCCCGACGCCGTCGACCCTGACCAGGCTGCAGCCTCGGCGGCGGGCGGCACAGGCGGCTCCCGCCCGCCCAGCCCATCACCCTGCGCAGCGCCGATCCGCTCCCCGAGCAGGGCGGACTCTGCGCGCGCTAACGCCCAGGTGACCTCGCCACGTGACCGCCACACGGGCGGGCGCGTCCCGTGCAGCCGGTCCTACAGCCGCCACAGCTCGTGCAAGCCCCCTGGGAGCTCCACGAGCTCGCCGCCTCGCGAGACTCAAGCTCACGGCCAAGCCTCAGAGGTGGTGCCACGTTTCGGTGCCAGCGCCATCGAACCTGGCCAGGTTGACCTCGAGCCGACGCCGTCCACGGACCAGGAGCTGCCACCGCCCACCCGCGTTGTCGTCGCCTTCGACGAGGCGCCGACCTTCGACCCCTACAAGCACAAGTACTCCGTCAAGGGCCTCGCGGCGGGCTTCGGCGGCGGCTCACCGCTGCCCCCTCCGAGCCACGGCGGCGGCCCCGCCATCTCAGCCGCTGCCGCGGCAGCGGCGGCCCCGCGTGGAGTCAGCCCTGTCCGCAACGCGTGCCTCACGGCAGCGGGCATGGACGAGGCTCAGCGCCAGGCCACCGACCGCGCCGCTCGCCACGCCCAGCTAGTGGCTGACGCGCTGGCAGGGCGTGCGCCGCCGCAGCCACAGGGCCCACTGCCCGAGGCGAGCGCGGAGGGTGCACGCGAACAACCTGTTCCAGCTGATGCTGCTCATCACGGCACTGACGGGGCGGGCGCGCCGCCGCAGGACGGACCAGCGGCGTCGCGTGCGCAGTATTTGCGCGCGCGCTGCGCCGCTGCCGCGCCGAGCTGCCGCCGCTGGTTTGCTTTTGCTCTTGTGCTCGGCAGGACGGATCGAGGAGTCGCCTCCCTCTCCCCCTGCTGCCGTCTCACCTCTCCTCCCTCCGCCCCCCGCGGTACAGGAGTGAGGAGGATTTTTAGAGGCAGTTTTGCCGACGTTTATGAACCCCCCCCGGCGCAGCGTCGACCATGCCTTGCCTATACTTTTGGCCCGCGGCGGCTTCAGCCCCGTCCAAGCCAATCTGCCGCGACGACATGAGCTCCTACTGTGGCCAAGCCTTCTACCTGGGTGACGGCCAGGCTGCCCTCCACCGTGCGGGGCGTGCTAACCCCAGCTCCACCGACGGAGATGGGCCAGGTCGCTCCATCCACCTCGTCAGCCTCAACATCACGAGTCTCCCAGCGAACTGGCCAACCATCACCGCTCTAGGTGTCGACCACAACGCCGCAGTCATAGCTCTGCAGGAGACCCGACATGCCAAGCCTACCAGGCAAGCCATCGCTACCAACGCCGCCAATCCACACCACGGAGGATACCAGGCCAGTCTGGGACCTGACCTGGATCTGGCGCGTGCTCAGCGCAAAGCTGCTCACGGTGGCACGGACCACACGGTCGAGGGCAACACCGGCGCCTCGGGTGGGGTCGCCATCCTCTCTAAGGACGCCATCGTCGACTCCACCGTCGACGACACTGCGACCTGCATCGCCACCCTCAAGGCCAAGAAACGATGGCACGAGGCCTTCCTCCCGCTCTGCACCCAGCACCGCCGCAGGCGGCGACGAAACAACCACGGTCCCGCTGGGATCTACATTGCGAGCCTCTACGGGGTCGCTGGAGGGGACAGCACCGATTTGTTTCGGCTTGCTGATTGCGCCGCCGCGAGGGTCGGCTCAGCCCCGTATTTCATTTGCATGGACGCCAACACGAACATCGACGACAATCCACATCTGCTGCACATGATGCAGCACGGATGGTTTAACGTCGCTGAAGGCACACCAGACCACACCATGCACACATATGGCAATATCCCTGACTGGGACCGCGTCACCAAGTGCCCCCGCACTTCGCGCATCGATTATATCATCGCCAACCAAGCTGCGCGATCCCTTGTCACCGACTTCTGCTATCTGCGTGACTTGCCAGCGAAGTCCCATGTTGGCCTGCAGGTCACACTCGACCTTAGCCGCCTCGACCACACGGCCCCACGCCTTCTGGCCCCCACGCCTTACCCTCCTAACGACGGAGCTCATGAGGACCACGAACTTCAGGCATTAGGGACCCTCATCGCAGGGCGATACCATGACCGCATGGAGCAGGCTGACACACGCGACGATGTGGAACGCATGTTCGCCCTGGCAAACGAGGCCAGCCATGAGTACCATCTCACCCGGCTGCGGGACCTGCCGCCCCCACCGCCAGACCACCCAAAAAAGAAGGCCCCTACCATGCACGGGCTCACACCCACGTTCGAGGAGCGACCCGCCGTCCCCCGCGCCTTTCCCACCTACGGAGCTTCCACGATTCACATGAACCGCCTTCGCAAGCTCCATCGGCAACTTTGCGAGCTTCGCTTCATCGGACAGCACCATCATATGGACTGCCGTGCTATCCCGCCGTACCTGGCGCAACGCATCGACTGCACGTGGACCGCGGCCCGCCTTCTCTGCCACAAGCTGCGCCCCACGGCCCTCCTGGCCTTTCCCGATGCCTGGACCCCCGACGTGCCAGCACCACGCGGAGAGCACCTAGACCGTCTGATCCAAAACCTAGACTCAGAGCTGGCGCGACGTGCAAACCGAGCCAAAGCTGAACGCATCAAGATCTGGGCTGAGGGTGTCCGCGAGCCAAGCGGGCGAAAGGCGGCCATATACGCACGGGCTGCCGACTGCTCGCCCACGGCGTATCTCCGCACGCCTACCACTCCCGACGATGCACAGCTCCACTGCGACACCACCGCCTTCAACCCTGACCAAGCTAGCACGGACGATAGTGATGCCGACACCGACGCCGGCGGCTTCAGCCCCAGCGACGGTAGTTCGCTCGACACGGACAACGACGACGGCCACACTCGTGACCCACCACCTGCCCAGGTTCCCGACGCCCTCCCCGCCAACGCTATTGTTGCCAACACCAAAGACATGCTTAAGCTCATGGTCGACACCTGGGGGCCCATCTTGGGCAGGTACCGCGCTCGCGCGGGCCATGACGCCGAAGCTATGCCGACGTGGGCGGACTTCTACGACGAATACCGACAAGAGCTGCCTACGCCATCACCAGCAGCCCCTTTCCACCTCACCGACGACCAACTCATCCACTTCATTCGCACCCGTTCACCGCGCCGCGCGGGGGGACTCGACGGCTGGACAACTAAGGAGGCTAAGGAGTTACCCGACGACATCCTTCGCCTCTTCGCCAGCGTCTTACGTGCTATGCAACGCACTGGCACCATCCCCGAGCCCCTCCTGCACGTGCCAAACCCGTGCCTCCGAAAAGGCCGAGGGGAACTCCCGACGGACCAACGACTTCTCTCGGTTCTTTCCGTATGGATGTACGCGTGGGAAGCGCCAGCCTACCGTAGCCTCACGACCTGGCGGCAAGGATGGACCCATGCCACGAGCTTCGGCGCTGTTCCCAAAGCCACCATTGGGGATGTCAGCACCTCTCTCGCCCTGCGCATCGAACACGCCAGGACTTTACTCCTCCCCTTAGCTGGAGCTGCCCTTGACCGACAGAAGTGCTTCGACTACCTCATCACGGACATCTGTCTAAACCTTGCGCTGCACGCGGGGTGTCCACAAGACATCGTTACTGTCCGCCGAAATTTCTACAGACACCACAAACGCTACATCCGCATGAACGGAGCGTACTCCAGGGACCTGGCCAGGACTAACGGTCACCTCCAGGGCAGCTCGTGGTCCCTGGATGACATCAAGCTGCTCATGTGCGTGTGGACAAAGAGGCAGCACCGATACGTTCCTCGATCACTCAGCACTACCTTCGTTGACGACAGCAACTCCACTACCCACACCGCTTCTGAGCTGCAGAAATCTCTCGACGAAACCGCCAAGTTTGATCGATTCTCAGGTCAACGCATTCACCCTGGTAAAGTGGCAGGGTGGGCGCTCACCGACGAGCTTCACGCCGCCGTTACCCAGCTCACACTGGCGGATCGCCCCCTACGTGTGGTCGATTCCTTCAAGCTCGTCGGGAGTTACATCAACGCTGAGGCAGCGCCGGCTCCAGCCGCGCTTAACCTCACGGCCACCGCAGACGCCCGTGTACGGAGGGCGACTATTCGCCTGCCGCGCATTGGCAAGCTCCCGTCGCCGATGCTTATCAAGGCGCGGCACGCCCGATCCCTGGCTGCCAGCGTCTGCACCACGGGCACCGACATTCAAGCACCATCAGGCCCAGCCAAGACTGCCTACAACCACGCCCTCAAGGCGGCTATCCGCCCCAAGGGGAACAAGTGGGTCGAGTTCTGGACTCTCATGGCCGTGTGCGTGCCGGGACACGCCCTTGAGATCGACGCCATCACGCAGCGTGAAGCATTCCTGTGCCTGCGGCGACAGGTTAACCGCGACGTTACACTCTGCGGGCTCGCCAGAGACCTCCAACACCACGTCCAGACCCTGTTTGGTGGAGGACCCGTCGGGCGACTCGTCCAGTCGCTCCAGCAGCTCCGATGGACCTGGCCCACATTTGGCATCATGTACGACGACTGGGGCTGCCCGATCAGCTGGCTGAATTTACCCCAAAACGCCTTCCTGCACATGCTGCGGGCCTCACAACGCAGGGCATTTCTGCGGAGGATCAAGCCACGGCGACACGACCTTGGCTACCTCGCCTCTGTCAGACAGGGCCTTGACCTCTTCGCCAGCACGTGGCTCGCGCGAACTAAAGGAGCAGCCAAATGCACTGCCTGGCAGCTGGCGCTCCTCCTGAACTACCTGTCGGGCGGGGACCACACCCAACAGCGACGATCCCGATCAAACACGTCGGCAGACCCCAGCCCCATGTGCCGCTACTGTGACGAGGAAGAGGAAACTCAGGAGCACACTGTCCGCGACTGTAAGTGCTGGGCCCGAGAAAGACTCCCTCTCACCACCCTCATCAGTGACGACCAGTGGGCCCGTCTTCCGCCGCACACAAGACACTGCGGGCTCTTCGACGAAGACCCAGCCCTCCTCGACCTGCAGGCCGACCTCGCGAGGGACCCGCTGCCACAGCCCATTCCGCGGCCCTCCCCCTGAGGGTGATCCTGCGGCTTCAGCCCAGGACACCTACACCACCTACCTTGACTACGACACTGGTTGGACATGGGTCTATGCTGCCACGGACGGTGCGTGCACCAACCAAGCCATCCCATTGCTAGCACGAGCGGGCTACGGCGTCTACTACGGCATCGACCACCGCATGAACTACAGTGCACGCGTTCACGGCCTAACGCAGAACGCCCAGGTTGCGGAGACCCTCGCCATTGTCCACCTTACGGCATGTGCCGAACGGCCCGTGCACGTTTTCGTGGACAACCAGGCGGTGGTCGATGGGTTCCAAAGCATCATCGACGGACATCCAGCGCCGCAGGGCACGCACGCGGAGCTCTGGGAAAAGATCCACCGATGTGTTATGGCCAAGCCCAACATGTTTCGCGTCGAAAAAATCGCCAGCCACCTGGGAGACCTGGGCATCGACCTTGGGCTCATCGGGCCCATCGCGGAGGAGTTCAACCGTCAGGCCGACGCCCTTGCCACAGCGGCGGCACGCACGCACAACCTTCCCGACGACATTGTTGAAGCTGCCAAAACACGACATCGCCAAGCGACCGTGCTTCATGGGGTCGCTGTCGCTATCTACGAGCGCAGACACCGTACTCTGCCGCTCCCACACCGCAGGGCTGGGTTTACAGCAGCGGAACTCAGCAAAATGGAACCGAACCCCCTGCTGTCGGACCAGGCACCACCCGCGGCTGGACCATACATCCCGCAGAACCCGGATGAGCTCTGGGCCGAGGCCCAACGGGCGATGCTCGACGAACAGGAGGACGACCCGTTCGGCTTCGGCGGGGGATTAGACTTCTTGGACGACGGCCCAGCCAGCGCCAACCCTGCCCCGTCGGGCAGCCTCTCGACGCCCACCTCGACTCCGCCACCGAGAGCGACATCGCACCCACATGATGACGTCGCTCACCGTCAAGACGCCGACGAGGACCTTTATGATCCCCTCGGATTGAGTGGCAGCATAGACGACGCCCCGCCGACACCCCACGCTGCCGACGATGCCGCTCCATCGAGACGCCACCCGACCACGCGGCCGACCTCCGAGCCCTCGCACGGCATCATGATTGGTCCCCCCGCGCCACCCACCCCGTCCCCCCACCAGCGCCAGCCCGCGGGGGCGGCTCCAGCCCCCCCGCAGGGCACCGAGCCAGTCAGGCCGTCGCACCCCGTCCACGCTTTTACTGTTGCTGGGTGCGAGGCTGCGGCTCCTCCGTCCTCACGGGGCGTGGCCCTAGCGGCTTCAGCCCTGGGACCGCGTGGTACCCTCCAGTCGCCTCTCAAGGGCGACGGCCGCCAGCACACGGATCGCCGCACCGCGCTGGTCCACCACCTGGCCAGGCGCACCGATGACCTCGTCCCTGCCACGAGGCCCGCGGCCGCAGGCACAGAGCAGCCGCCCCTCACCGACCGCGAAACCGAGCTGTCCCAGTCTATGGCCGCTCTTCAGCAGAGGTGTGCTGCTCTCGCCGCCGACCTTGCCGCTGCTCAAGCCCGTCAAGGCCCTCTGCTCCAGCGCCTCCACCGCGCCGGGCGTGCCTTCGCCGAGCTGCTTACACCCTCGCCCGATGGTGCTGCGCCGCCACTCACCCTCCATGCTATGCTGTCATCGCTCCGCGGCGCTCCGCCTGGTGCCCCGCGCTAATCTCCGCCATTCTGCCTGCCCGTGTGTACGCGTGGCCCCGCGTCCACGGTGTCAGGGCGTGGGGGCGGGGGGTGCCCCGTCCCTGCGCGCCGCGTTGCGGCCAAGCGCCCAACTGGCGGTCTGCCAAGCCGCCTAGCCACGTGTCAGCACGTCGCCTTTCTTGTTGGGGCCTTCTTCGTCACGCGGTCTGACACGTGAGATCTTCACCGTCTGTCCGCCGTCTGTAGCGTCTGTCGCATTGCGCCGGGGGAGGGGGTTTGTTGCCCGCCCTCGTATCTCAAGGCTGCACCGCCGCAAATAGTGTTTGGCGAGTTGTCGCACCGCAGTGCGCCTCGCGGACGGACCCTGGTCCGCCTACTTGTCCGGCTCTCTCTCTCTCTCTCTCTCTCTCTCTCTCTCTCTCTCTCTCTCTCTCTCTCTCTCTCTCTCTCTCTAGTCTCGGCTCGAGAGTGCTCTGCACTCAGACCGCAGCTACGACGCGAAGCGCCCCGCCTCGGAGTCAGACTCCCAGGCCTCGCGAGACCGGAGGGGCCCCAGCAGGACCCTACTGATTCGCGTCACCTCTCCGCACCAGAGTGCCCGCAGCAATGGCCCCCAAGAAGCCGGAGCGCCGTCACTCTTCAAAGCAGCCTCCGAGCTCCCGCCCCACGCGCCCTGCTGCTGAAGGGTCCCTCCTTCAACGCAAGCAGGACTGCATCGCAGCGTTCAGGCAAGCGGGGTCTGACCGCCCCACGGCCGCCTATAACGGGCTAGCCGAACTGAACGCGGACGAGCTCCAGGCAAAGTACGACATGCACAAGTCCAACACGAAGAAGCTTGGCAGCGCCCTTATCCGCATGTGCGCCGCCAACCAGATCAGCTACACGCTCGACCACTACCAGCGCAGCAAGCCTAAGCGCACTGGCGGTGACACATCGCACCCACCATTGGGCTCCGCACGTCTTCAGGCTGCGGACACCCAATTCATCGCCTTGGACCCTGCCTTTTGGAAGGTCCCTGTTCTTGCCGAACCCACCTCGCCTGACGACGGCAAGACGTACAAGCCCAGCATCAGCCTCCACGACTCCGAGAGTGGCGAATGGCTGCTGCAACACCACCTCGGGCAGGGCAAGCGAGCCACGGGCCAGCTCGCGATTGCTGTCATGGGCCCGAAAAACGACAACTACGTCGGTACCGAGCTCGCCGTCCCCGTCCTGAAGCGCCACCCCAAGGCGCCCAAAGTGGTCCACACGCACGTCCCCGTGATCGTGTACCAGCTGGGCACCAAGGAGGTCGCCTGCACGGAAAAGGTAGCCGTCGCCACCATCGACCCCGCCGACCACGTCTGCTGGATTCGGGCGACCATACACGAGACCGAGGCCATTGCCACAGTCCCCTCCATGCACCAGGCCTTCGAGGACCAGTTCTCGGGAGGTGCCCCCGTGAACGGTGGTCCACGCGCCAAGGGCCCTTTTCGAGGCGACTCCGCTCCACAGGACAAGGCGCGCCAAAAGCACAAGGAGTCCAAGAAAGACGCTCGCCGCCAGGAGCTCGATAGTCAGCTCCAGGACACCTTCAAGGCCCTCTTCCACGGCAACTTTAAAGCCGTCACCATCCTCGAACCCTGCAAAAGCCTAGGCAGGTTTGGATCGGGCGTCGGAAAGAGGTCCCTGGCTGCCACCTTCGGCGTCAGTCTCCAAGCGGTCGACAAGGTCCTGGCGGGATCAGGGCAACTCGGTGCCACCTACGACCTCAGCAACGTAGGTGCAGACGAGCCCACCGCCGACAAGTATCAGACCGTGTGGTTCCCTGAGGACCAGCCCATCACGATGGCAGACGCGTTCCAGAAGTCGGTGGAGCTCAAGGCCCTGGGAGTCGTCAGGCACGGCAAGTCAGGCCTGCTGGGGATCCGTGTTCCGCGGGGGTCTGACGTCGCCAAGGCCGCTGCTGTCAGCATCCGCGGCTGCGAGGCCACCCTCGCCAAGACGCGCTACCGCATCACTGGCATTGCGTCACGCCACGCCACGCTGACCCAGCTCGCCAAGACTCTCACGGGCCCGTCCGTCAAATGGGACTGTGAGGTCTACCACGCCGCCTGGGACCCAGCCACTGCGGCCCAGTTTGCCCTAGTGCGCGCCCTTCGGCCCCCACTCACCTATGCGGTGCAGGTCGCGGGGTGCTCCATCCCGTGGAGCATCGCCGAGGCCCCGCTGGCTGAGGTGGCGCCGAGGCGGGACAACGTTACCATCGTCGCGCCTACCACCATCACAGAGCCTGCGACGCCGCCAGCCGGTGGTGGCGGCTTCAGCCCCGCCGCCGGCACACTCCTCACCAAAGCGGCCCAGAGCCCCTACCTCCACGACCTCATGACTGCCACGCCCAAAGGCAAGGGCGTCGCACCGCTCCTGACCCCCAAGGAGGAGCCTTTAGCCAAGCGCCACCGCTCCTCCAGCGGGAAACGTGACGCCACGCCGCCCGCAAGGCCACCCCGCGCCCCAGGCCGCAGCTCTTCTGCGCCCCCTCACGGCACGGACGGAGCCGCTGAACCGACGGCCGCCCCAGGACCAGGTGGCCACGACCCCTGGCTTGGCACGGCGGCGGCGGAAGGAGGGGGCCACACCGAAGGCGCCGCTGCCACAGCCGCCGAAGTACCAGGTGACGTCGTTGACGTCGAGATCCTCTCATCAGGCGATGAATACAGCGTGGCCTCCCACGAACTCAACACCTTCGGCGAGCGCTTCGCATCGGCCTCTAAACCGCCCGATGCTGCCACGACCCGCATCCAGCACATGGAACAGCAGCACGAGCTACTAGCCACCACGGTGGATAACATGCAGATGCAGCTTGCGGGCGTTCTCTCCTCCCAGGCCACACTCACGGAGCACGTTTCAGGGCTGGAACGGGGGCTTGCCACCGTCGTCACCCAGCAACAGACGGCAACCGCCGACGCCGCTGCACTGCGCGGCGACATCCAGACCCTCCTCGGGCACCTCACGGGAGGCACCATCCACCTGCCACAAGCGGCCACTCTGGAAGCTAAGAAGGAGGAAGCCGCAGCGGCCGCCGAGCCCGCGGCAGCCTGCAGTGCGACCGACCAGCCAGGCCAGGCCACCCCAGGGACGGGGCCCCCAGGGGCCGACAAAGGCAAGGACAAGGGTCGGGCCACCCAGGACCCGTATTGAAGGTGCCTCAGAGAGCCCGCCTCAGCCCTCCGAGGAAGCGCCTTCAGAGGCACCGCTCCCCTCTTCGCGTCGTATCTCTTTCTTGTTACCTCATGTCTGTTTTGGCAGCAGCACGCGCAAGCTCTCTGGTGTAGGGACACCCGTAGTCTTGCAGGGGGCGTGATTGTAGCGATGTACATGAGCATTCAGGGGTGTATGAGGACGTGTGCTGCCACGCAGCTTTCGGCTCATCGCTCGCGCCGCCCGCCAGGCCTCGCCATCATGCGGCGCCTCGCCTGCGGCCTGGCCCTCCCCTCGCTGGCTGGAGCACACCCGTCTTCAGGCGGTGCGCCCCAGCACGGAGGAGAGGCTTTCCTGCGACATGCGGAGCGTAGGACGTTCTTCTACCTTTACGATGACAGCATCTACAAATACGATCACAGCGCCATTTTGGACCCGATCGTGAACAGCACCGCCGCCGCTGGCCCGTGCGGCACCGGGCTGCTGGGCGCCCCCGCGAGCGCCTGGCCTGAGCAGCACCAGGGGCCCTGCCCCACGCGCTGCCCCCCTGGGACTTCGACGGCTACTACTATGCCTACGCCGAGTACCAGCACGTCTCCTACGAGCACGCCCTCGTCAACTACGACACATGCATCGCAGTCGACCGCCGATTTTGCCGCAGCTGAGCTGACTCCTGCGTCCTCCGGCCACGCCTCGCACCGCATGCAAGTTCAGCTACGAGGGCTACCATCACTCAATACGACGCCTGCGGTCGACCGTCGTACAGCATATCCTCGATGGCACCCTGTCTTCAGCTTGTCCTCGACCGTCGTGCAGCATTTCCTCGACAGGGCCGCTGGCAAGGCCCAGGCACGCAGTGGCGGCTTCAGCCCCGCTGCAGTGCCCTGGCTGCCACCGCCCCCGCATGAGGCAACGCACGCCGCGCACGACCACCTGCGAGAGTTACCACCGACCACGACGCCTGCCGCCGTACGTCGCACCGTGTACCCTCCAGAGTGTCGCACCCCCACAGCGTGCCGACCTGACAGCTTCGACATTACTGACAGCGGTGGGCCGTGCCACGCTGGAAACCACGCCGCTGAGCCAGCGCCGCAGACGGCTCCACCGTGGCCCCCACAGACCACAGGCGCCTCGCTGCGAGCCATCTGGCTCCTCGCGCCCTACCTGTGCATCACCGTGGAGCCCAACACGCTATGTGGGCTGCTAATTCTGGCCGTGCTTAGCACCCACGCACACGGCCTGACTACCAGCAACACAGCGAGTCCCGCTTCCCCTCTGTGCGCCAGGGGTGAACCTGATGAGGACCCCGCCTTCTGGCACCTGATGAACATCCGAGCACGGCTCATCCCGTGCGCCGCGGCGTGGGCACCAGGTGAGGACCATCAGGACGTTTACTGGGCATGGCTCGAGGACTGCGTCCCGCACGTCCTGGCGACGCTCCATCTGCCACAGTACGACCACCTTTTCCAGGAGGACTCCGCGGAGAAAAACGACGCCCTGCGCCACCGCACCGCGGTCGACATGTGCGAGGATATCTGGCACAGAGCGGGCCCCGACAGACAGCGCACCAACCGCAACCTCACTCGTATTCAGGGCAGCCACGAGTACCCCACCCGTTACCTTGGCCTCCTTCTGGAATACCAGTGCGCTCGTGCCCAGCTCGTCGGCCCTGAGGCTTTTGCGGCACCACTGCCGCCATACCTCTCACGGGCCCACGCCTTGCTGCCAAGAGGCCTCCCTCCGCCCGACCAAGACGCCCTGGCGTATCTCGTGGATGCGATCCCGCACCACCCGCCAGACCTGCAGCCGCTTGTCGAGGCGGAGCTCGCCGCGGCACCGATGGAACCGCTAAACCTACCACCGCCCGCTGGCCCCCCCGCCCAAAACGCCACGTGTGACCAGCCCGCGGCCGACGCTGAACCGCTTCTGCTCCAGCACGCAGCTGCCAGCGATATCAGCAACATATCCCTGGACTCGTTCCACGTGTCGGACGATAGCCAGAACGACTCCATCCACGACACGGAAACCCAGGACCCCGACGGCACGCCACCGCCAAGTGACGCTGCCCAGCGCGACCGTGACAGCGATCCCCACACAGGGCGCTCCCTGTCGCGCAGCAGTGCGCCCAACAACTCGGCCCAGGCCGACCCCAGCGCACAGCTCAGCGACGCCGAAGGTGCCACCGCCGCCGACGAGCCAGGCCATGCCACCGCACCGCCAGCTCCCACCAGCCCGCGCAGTGGCGGCTTCAGCCCCGCTGCAGCACTGGCTGGACCTGGGCGTCTTCAGACCTCAGGTGGCAGGACCCCGTCCCGCACCCTTGTCCGCCGAGCTAACTCGACTGACTCCAACTCCAGCGCCGTCGACCACTGGCAGGCTGGCCTCGACAACGATCCCATCGAGGACGCGGACCCCGACGCCAGCGGCTCCCATGAGGCCCCGCACAGCGCAGCGGCCTCTCGACGCTGCGGCTGTCTCATCTGCCTCTTCGTGGTCACGTACGCCATCTTGGTAGCCATGCCGTACCAGGACCAGATCGACGGGTACCTGCCGACACCGAGCCGAGACCCCAGCTACCGGCAGCGACGACGCCGTGAAGCTGCGGCACCAGGCCCATCCGTGTCCACTACGCCCCGACGCACAATAGCATACGACGCCGCGCCCGCCTTGTGGGGTCTTCTCAAGTGGACCAGCGCCAAACTCAGAGACATTGTCTCGGGCGGAGCCAGCGCAGTCGGGTCTGGCCTCTGGGGCGCCCTGAAATGGGCCAGCGGCAAACTCGGAGCTATCGCCACAGGCGGAGTGGTTTGCGGTCTCCTCCTGGTCGGCGCCAAACTTCTCGCTCAAGGAGCCGTCGGACACGTAGGAGCCCGCATCTGTGCGCGCGTCCTGGACTCACCCACGGCCCAGTGGTGCCTCCGCTGTTGCCAACCGATCAGGAGCCCGCGCGATGAGGCCCCACACACGCTTCCGCGCACGCATCCCGACGACCCCGAGAGCCAGCACGTGCATCCCCTTCGACACCCGCTGCTACAGGAACACTACGCCGCTGCAGTTGCCGCCGCAGTCGCCGATGTCACCACCGCCACCACCGCCGCCATCGTTGAAGTCACTGCCGCGGTATCGCGAGCCTCGTCTGTCACGCCACGGTCGACCAGCCCGTCCCCGCGAGACGGCCCCACAAGCGGCGCGGCCTCTGGCAACCCGCCGACTCACGAAGCCGCCGCAGCTCAGGCCACCGACGCCGAGGCAAGTGAAGCACGTGAGCGCACCCTCGACGGCGACGGCGTGCACGGAGCGCCCGACGACGAAGCGGATGCAAGCAACGCCCGTGGTTCCTCTTCCGACATGGACACCCAACCACCACGACGGCGAGCACGCCACGCATCACCCGCCAGGCCCCAGGCGCCTTCAGGCCCTGGTACGCCCCACCCAGCCCTCTGGCCACCGACGCGCAACTTACGCAGCACCATCCAGCGCGACCCAGCGGTCCCCGTGCCGCCGACGAGCATCCTCACCTCCCTGTACCAGAACGGCTTTGCGCTTGGTAACAGTGGCGTGACTACGGAGGACATCGAAGACGCCCTGCGACTCTACGACCATCCTCGATTCACCCATGACCCAACGCTCCAAGCGTTGGCGCCGTGGACTGACATCATGCAGAGGCCCCCGAACCGACTCATTTGGGTGCTGGAAGACTCGGGCGGGAACTCAGGCGAGACGATCTTCCCCTACCTCACGTGGGACCTCCGTGCTCCTACCACTGACACGCCCACGGTCTTCTGGCACGGGACCCGCGGCGACCTTGCGGCCCGTCTCGCTTTCAACGGAGGTCACCTCCTGCCGGGCCCCCGCCGTGAAGCGAAGGGCCGAACCGCCACAAATGTCGGCCGCACGTACGTGGGTGTGCACCCGTCGCTGGCCGCGTGGTACGCGGTGCCGCCTCACCCGCCCCGCAGCCTCGAAGACGACACCCTCGCCTGGGGACCCATCGCGCTCTGGATGTGCGAGGCTACCAAACCGCCGCGCGGTGAGAATTGGCACAACTTCGTGAACGGGGAGGCTCACGGAGCGCGCCTCATCTACCCACGGGTCCTGGGCCTCCTCATCCGCATGGACTGGTGTGCCCCCACCGAAGCTGCCTCCAGGTGCCGTGCCCTCCCGCACACCTGTGGCATGGGCGACTGCACGCACGCCCTCCACATTGCCGGCTTCGATCACCCAGACCTCCGCGAGGCGGCTGAAGCCCGCGACCAGGAGGCAAAGATCTGGCGCCGGCTGGACACCGCGGCAGCGTGGCCACCGCCGCAGGCACTATACTCGCCAGAGGCAGCGCGAGCATGGGCTACACAGCACTACGACACCGAAGCAGCCACCAGGGCCGACCCCAACCAGCCCCGTCCGCGTGCCTCGCTTCGCAAGCTCCAGCTGGACCCGCAGCCACTGATCGACCTGGTGTACACTGCCACGGCGCAGGCTGTACCCGAGCGGTGGCAGTCTGACGTACGAGCGCCGCGCCCCAGCGGCTCCAGCCCTGGGGCCGCGTCTGGCCCATCGCACACCTCTCAGCCAGGTGCCGCCTCGGGACACAGTCCAGACCGCTCACCGACGGCATCGGGAGCCGACGACCGCCGTACGCCGTCCCTTATCAGCGCGGCCGCCGCCCTCGCCCGAGGCCATGCTCGCTCACGGCGCTCCGCCTCACGTTCGTCACGGCAGAGCGGCGGCAACTCCGCCTCTGACAGCAGCGACATCGACACGTGGGGGCACATCGAGACGGAAGAGGAGCCGACCGCCTACCACGTCCTCGCCTTCCACGTCTGCGATGTGCGGTCCCGTGTGAACGCCCCTGGCGTCGAGGTCTGGCTCGACCCAGGCGAGCATCACGATGGCGCCTACCTGCCGTGGGGAGCGACCGTTGTGGGCCACCGCGTTACTGACCCTGCGGTTGCGGGTCGCGATGGCTGGGTCATCCTTCACCACGACCACGGCGACACCACCACCAGGCTCTGGGCACCGACCCAAGTCCACGTCAAGGCGGACGACACTTGGCGCACGGTCATGATCGCAGCGGACCTGGGGCCCCAGTGGATCGAGCGCCATGCTGACGACGCTCGCCTCCCCGCGGAGGCGGTCCGCACTACAGGCCAGTCCTGGTTCGCCGACGTCTGGCCTTTGTGGGATCGACCCCGACCCCACCCAGACGACGCAGTCACCGACGAGCAAGCGTTCCCGCCCCTACCAGGACGCTGGATTTGCCTACAGTGCCGATTCCAATGCTGCCAGTATTGTGCTGCCCGCCGCAACACGCAGCTCGGCACCTCGGGCCAACCGACGTGCCCGGACTGCTCCCTCAGCGGACTGCGTGCACCTATGGACTGGTCCACGGACTACTCTTGCAACAGCTGGACGTGCGTGTACAGCACCGACGACAGGGCCGCCGACACATGCTGCCTCTCCAGCAGATGCCCGCATCCGCCTCGTCCGCACAGCCTGTTCGACGTCCGTGCCACAGGGATGCCTCCGCACATCCTCGCCCGCCAATACGGCAACGCGCCAGCCCAGCACGACCTCATGGAGCCCCCCCGAGCGCCTTCAGGCCCCGGGGGGGAGCCTCCGCAACCAGGCCAAGCAGGATACCAGGGCCAATGGTATCTACCACCGAGGCCGCGTCGCGTCCCCAAGCAGGGATTGCCCGACGGCACGAGGCGGCCACCAGGGTTCACAGGGACGGGGATGCCTGAAGACCCGTCTCCCGACCAACCGCTGTGGAAGGAAGGCTACGTGCTCTTCGGCCCGCACCAGGCCCTCAAGGAGGATTTCATCTTCAACAAAGCGGTGCGCCGACCTTACTCCCTAGCCATCACCAACATGCACAGGGATCGTGTCACAGTCAGGACCGTCTGCGAGTCTATCGCCGAGCGCATCCACACTACCCGCACGCGCTGGCGGGATGTGGTACTGTACTGGGATGCCGAGGGCGGCCCTGGGCCTCAAGCTCTCGACTACGACATGCGCCTCTGTGACGCCATGGTGAGTCGTGCCACGACCGAAGCCGAGTTGAACCACGACCGCAGCAACCGTGGTAGCTTCTGTCTCTATGGACCAGCGCACCAGCGGGCTGTGAACATCACGGTGCTCCCCGAGCCGCAGAACATTGACTTCGTGGAGCATGTACGGCGCTACTCACCTGTCGGGGAGACTTACCCAGACCATGCCTTCGAGCACGTCTACCAGGGCTGGCGGCGGCCCGACGTGCCGCCCATCCTCCCCGACACCCGCCCGCTCTCGAGAGCCGACCAGCAGCGCTACCAGCAGCACCAGCAGCGCACCCAGCAGCGCGACCAACGCGACGCAGGTCAGCCGAGCACGCCACGCAACCGCTCTCCCGCGCGCGTCCCGACAGGCGACAGAGCGGTGTACGGCGGGGGCGCCGCCTACCACCGTGGCCCCATTGGTGCCATGCCCGCGGCGGCAGGGGCAGCCGCCTCCAGCTACGGCCACGTCCCCCACGCCAGGGTGCACCCAGCGGTCGTCGGCTACCCGCGCGCACTCGGGCAGGCTCCCCCACGGGCCACCTCGCCCGCGCCAGGGTCCACGCGTGCCTGGGGCCATTACCCAGGCCGCCACGACAGCACCGCCAGCAACCAGTCCGCAGCGGCACCCCCTGCGGCTTCAGCCCAGGGGGCTGCGCCAAGCCGCGGCAGGACAGGGCGCCCCGCAGGATGGCGCGAGGCGAACGTGCGCGCCTGGCAACCGCGCCAACACACGCCCCTGCCAAACGTGGCCGCAGCGCAGCGCCCTGCCCAGGCAAAGCCCGCCCCCCCTGAGCGCGAGCGGCAGCCGCTCGTCCCGCTCGTCCTCACGCACACCCAGGCACACCACAGCGCCTCCCCGCGGCACAGCGAGGGTAGTGCCCACCGCGTCAGCCCCCGGCCTGACGCCGCCGACCCTGACCAGGCTGCAGCCTCGGCGGCGGGCGGCACAGGCGGCTCCCGCCCGCCCAGCCCAGCACCCAGCGCAGCGCCGATCCGCTCCCCGAGCAGGGCGGACTCTGCGCGCGCCAACGCCCAGGCGGCCTCGCCACGTGACCGCCACACGGGCGGGCGCGTCCCGTGCAGCCGGCCCAGCAGCCGCCACCGCTCGCGCAAGCCCCCTGGGAGTTCCACGAGCTCGCCGCCCCGCGAGACTCAGGCTGACGCCCAAGCCCCCGAGGTGGTGCCACGTTTCGGTGCCGGCGCCAAAGACCCTAACGAGGTCGACCTCGAGCCGACGCCGTCCACGGACCAGGAGCTGCCACCGCCCACCCGCGTCGTCGCCCCCGACGAGGCGCCGACCTTCGACCCCTTCAAGCACAAGTACTCCGTCAAGGACCTCGCGGCGGGCTTCGGCGGCGGCTCACCGCTGTCTCCTCAGAGCCACGGCGGCGCCCCCGCCACCTCTGCCGCTGCCGCGGCAGCGGCGGCCCCGCGTGGAGTCAGCCCTGTCCGCAACGCGAGCCTCACGGCAGCGGGCATGGACGAGGCTCAGCGCCAGGCCACCGACCGCGCCGCTCGCCACGCCCAGCTAGTGGCTGACGCGCTGGCAGGGCGTGCGCCGCCGCAGCCACAGGGCCCACCGCCCGAGGCGAGCGCGGAGGGCGCACACGAACAAGCTGTTCCAGCTGATGCTGCTCATCACGGCACTGACGGGGCGGGCGCGCCGCCGCAGGACGGACCAGCGGTGTCGCGTGCGCAGTATTCGCGCGCGCGCTGCGCCGCTGCCGCGCCGCGCTGCCGCCGCTGGTTTGCTTTTGCTCTTGCGCTCGGCAGGATGGATCGAGGAGTCGCCTCCCTCTCCCCCTGCTGCCGTCTCACCTTTCCTCCCTCCGTCCCCCACGGTACAGGAGTGAGGAGGTTTTTTCGAGGCAGTTTTGCCGATGTTTATGACCCCCCCCCGGCGCAGCGTCGACCATGCCTTGCCTACACTTTTGGCCCGACGGCGGCTTCAGCCCCGTCCAAGCCAATCTGCTGCGACGCCATGAGCTCCTACTGTGGCCAAGCCTCCTACCTGGGTGACGGCCAGGCCGCCCTCCACCGTGCGGGGCGTGCTAACCCCAGCTCCACCGACGGAGATGGGCCAGGTCGCTCCATCCACCTCGTCAGCCTCAACATCACGAGTCTTCCAGCGAACTGGCCAACCATTACCGCCCTAGGTGTCGACCACAACGCCGCAGTCATAGCGCTGCAGGAGACCCGTCATGCCAAGCCTACCAGGCAAGCCATCGCCACCAACGCCGCCAATCCACACCACGGAGGATACCAGGCCAGTCTGGGACCTGACCTGGACCTGGCGCGTGCCCAGCGCAAAGCTGCTCACGGTGGCACGGACCACACGGTCGAGGGCAACACCGGCGCCTCGGGCGGGGTTGCCATCCTCTCTAAGGACGCCATCGTCGACTCCACCGTCGACGACATTGCGACCTGTATCGCCACCCTCAAGGCCAAGAAACGATGGCACGAGGCCTTCCTCCCGCTCTGCACCCAGCACCGCCGCAGGCGGCGACGAAACAACCACGGTCCCGCTGGGATCTACATTGCGAGCCTCTACGGGGTCGCTGGAGGGGACAGCACCGATATATTTCGGCTTGCTGATTGCGCCGCCGCGAGGGTCGGCTCAGCCCCGTATTTCATTTGTATGGACGCCAACACGAACATCGACGACAATCCACACCTGCTGCACATGATGCAGCACGGATGGTCCAACGTCGCTGAAGGCACACCAGACCACACCATGCACACATATGGCAATATCCCTGACTGGGACCGCGTCACCAAGTGCCCCCGCACTTCGCGCATCGACTATGTCATCGCCAACCAAGCTGCGCGATCCCTTGTCACCGACTTCTGCTATCTGCGTGACTTGCCAGCGAAGTCCCATGTTGGCCTGCAGGTCACACTCGACCTAAGCCGCCTCGATCACACGGCCCCACGCCTTTTGGCCCCCACGCCATACCCTCCAAACGACGGAGCTCATGAGGACCACGAACTCCAGGCACTAGGGACCCACATCGCCGGACGATACCACGACCGCATGGAGCAGGCTGACGCACGCGACGATGTGGAACGCATGTTCGCCCTGGCAAACGAGGCCAGCCATGAGTACCATCTCACCCGGCTGCGGGACCTGCCGCCCCCACCGCCAGACCACCCAAAAAAGAAGGCCCCTACCATGCACGGGCTCACACCCACGTTCGAGGAGCGACCCGCCGTCCCCCGCGCCTTTCCCACCTACGGAGCTTCCACGATTCACATGAACCGCCTTCGCAAGCTCCATCGGCAACTTTGCGAGCTTCGCTTCATCGGACTGCACCATCATATAGACTGCCGTGCTATCCCGCCGCACCTGGCGCAACGCATCGACTGCACGTGGGCCGCGGCCCGCCTTCTCTGCCACAAGCTGCGCCCCACGGCCCTCCTGGCTTTTCCTGACGCCTGGCCCCCGACGTGCCAGCGCCACGCGGAGAGCAGCTCGATCGTCTGATCCAAAATCTAGACTCGGAGCTGGCGCGACGTGCAAACCGAGCCAAAGCTGAACGCATCAAGATCTGGTCTGAGGGCGTCCGCGAGCCAAGCGGGCGAAAGGCGGCCATATACGCGCGGGCTGCCGACTGCTCGCCCACGGCGTATCTCCGCACGCCTACCACTCCCGACGATGCACAGCTCCACTGCGACATCACCGCCTTCAACCCTGACCAAGCTAGCACGGACGACAGTGACGCCGACACCGACGCCGGCGGCTTCAGCCCCGGCGACGGTAGCTCGCCCGACACGGACAACGACGACGGCCCCATTCGTGGCCCACTACCAGCCCAGGTTCCCGACGCCCTCCCCGCCAACGCTATCGTTGCCAACACCAAAGACATGCTCAAGCTCATGGTCGACACCTGGGAGCCCATCCTGGGCACGTACCGCGCTCGCGCGGGCCATGACGCCGAAGCTATGCCGACGTGGGCGGACTTCTACGACGAATACCGCCAAGAGCTGCCTACGCCATCACCAGCAGCCCCCTTCCACCTTACCGACGACCAACTCATCCACTTCATTCGCACCCGTTCACCGCGCCGCGCGGGGGGACTCGACGGCTGGACGACCAAGGAGGCAAAGGAGTTACCCGACGACATCCTTCGCCTCTTCGCCAGCGTCTTACGTGCTATGCAACGCACTGGCACCATCCCCGAGCCCCTCCTGCACGTGCCAAACCCGTGCCTCCGAAAAGGCCGAGGGGAACTCCCGACGGACCAACGGCTTCTCTCGGTTCTTTCCGTGTGGATGTATGCGTGGGAGGCGCCGGCCTACCGTGGCCTCACGACCTGGCGGCAAGGATGGACCCATGCCACGAGCTTCGGCGCCGTTCCCAAAGCCACCATTGGGGATGTCAGCACTTCTCTCGCCCTGCGCATCGAACACGCCAGGACTTTACTCCTCCCCTTAGCTGGAGCAGCCCTTGACCGACAGAAGTGCTTCGACTACCTCATCACGGACATCTGTCTAAACCTTGCGCTGCACGCGGGGTGCCCACAAGACATCGTTACTGTCCGCCGAAACTTCTACAGACACCACAAACGCTACATCCGCATGAACGGAGCGTACTCCAGGGACCTGGCCAGGACAAACGGTCACCTCCAGGGCAGCTCGTGGTCCCTGGATGACATCAAGCTGCTCATGTGCGTGTGGACAAAGAGGCAGCACCGATACGTTCCTCGATCACTCAGCACTACCTTCGTTGACGACAGCAACTCCACTACCCACACCGCTCCTGAGCTGCAGAAATCTCTCGACGAAGCCGCCAAGTTTGACCGATTCTCCGGTCAACGCATTCACCCTGGTAAAGTGGCAGGGTGGGCGCTCACCGATGAGCTGCACGCCGCCGTCACCCAGCTCACACTGGCGGATCGCCCCCTCCGAGTGGTCGATTCCTTCAAGCTCGTCGGGAGTTACATCAACGCCGAGGCAGCGCCGGCTCCAGCCGCGCTTAACCTCACGGCCACCGCAGACGCCCGTGTGCGGAGGGCGACTATCCGCCTGCCGCGCATTGGCAAGCTCCCGTCGCCGATGCTTATCAAGGCGCGGCACGCCCGATCCCTGGCCGCCAGCGTCTGCACCACGGGCACCGACATCCAAGCACCATCAGGCCCAGCCAAGACTGCCTACAACCACGCCCTCAAGGCGGCTATCCGCCCCAAGGGGAACAAGTGGGTCGAGTTCTGGACTCTCATGGCCGTGTGCGTGCCGGGACACGCCCTTGAGATCGACGCCATCACGCAGCGTGAAGCATTCCTGTGCCTGCGGCGTCAGGTTAACCGCGACGTCACACTCTGCGGGCTCGCCAGAGACCTCCAACACCACGTCCAGACCCTGTTTGGTGGAGGACCCGTCGGACGACTCGTCCAGTCGCTCCAGCAGCTCCGATGGACCTGGCCCACATTTGGCATCATGTACGATGACTGGGGCTGCCCGATCAGCTGGCTGAATCTACCCCAAAACGCCTTCCTGCACATGCTGCGGGCCTCACAACGCAGGGCATTTCTGCGGAAGATCAAGCCACGGCGACACGACCTTGGCTACCTCGCCTCGGTCAGACAGGGCCTTGACCTCTTCGCCAGCACGTGGCTCGCGCGAACCAAAGGAGCAGCCAAATGCACTGCCTGGCAGCTGGCGCTCCTCCTGAACTACCTGTCGGGCGGGGACCACACCCAACAGCGACGATCCCGATCCAACACGTCGGCAGACCCCAGCCCCATGTGCCGCTACTGCGACGAGGAAGAGGAAACTCAGGAGCACACTGTCCGCGACTGTAAGTGCTGGGCCCGAGAAAGAGTTCCTCTTACCACCCTCATCAGTGACGACCAGTGGGCCCGTCTTCCGCCGCACACAAGACACTGCGGGCTCTTCGACGAAGACCCAGCCCTCCTCGACCTGCAGGCCGACCTCGCGAGGGACCCGCTGCCACAGCCCATCCCGCGGCCCCCCCCTGAGGGTGATCCTGCGGCTTCAGCCCAGGACACCTACACCACCTACCTTGACAACGACACTGGATGGACATGGGTCTATGCTGCCACGGACGGTGCGTGCACCAACCAAGCCATCCCACTCCTAGCACGAGCGGGCTACGGCGTCTACTACGGCATCGACCACCGCATGAACTACAGTGCACGCGTTCACGGCCTAACGCAGAACGCCCAGGTTGCGGAGACCCTTGCCATCGTCCACCTTACGGCGTGTGCCGAACGGCCCGTGCACGTCTTCGTGGACAACCAGGCGGTGGTCGATGGGTTCCAAAGCATCATCGACGGACATCCAGCGCCGCAGGGCACGCACGCGGAGCTCTGGGCAATGATTCACCGATGTGTCATGGCCAAGCCCGACATGTTTCGCGTCGAAAAAGTCGCCAGCCACCTGGGAGACCTGGGCATCGACCTTGGGCTCATCGGGCCCATCGCGGAGGAGTTCAACCGTCAGGCCGACGCCCTTGCCACAGCGGCGGCACGCACGCACAACCTCCCCGACGACATCGTTGAAGCTGCCAAAACACGACATCGCCAAGCGACCGTGCTTCACGGGGTCGCTGTCGCCATCTACGAGCGCAGACACCGTACTCTGCCGCTCCCACACCGCAGGGCTGGGTTTACAGCGGCTGAACTCAGCAAAATGGAACCGAACCCCCTGCTGTCGGACCAGGCACCACCCGCGGCTGGACCAGACATCCCGCAGAACCCGGACGAGCTCTGGGCCGAGGCCCAACGGGCGATATACGACGAACAGGAGGACGACCCGTTCGGCTTCGGCGGGGGACTAGACTTCCTGGACGACGGGCCAGCCAGCGCCAACCTTGCCCCGTCGGGCATCCGCACGACGCCCACCTCGACTCCGCCACCGAGAGCGGCACCGCACCCACATGATGACGTCGCTCACCTCCAAGACGCCGACGAGGACTTTTATGATCCCCTCGGATTGGGTGGCAGCATAGACGACGTCCCGCCGACACCCCACGCTGCCGACGATGCCGCTTCATCGAGTCGCCACCCGGTCACGCGGCCGACCTCTGAGCCCTCGCACGGCATCATGATTGGTCCCTCCGTGCCACCAACCCCGTCCCCCCACCAGCGCCAGCCCGCGGGGGCGGCTTCAGCTCCCCCGCAGGGCACTGAGCCAGTCAGGCCGTCGCGCCCCGTCCACGCTCCTACTGTTGCGGGCTGCGAGGCTGCGGCTCCTCCGTCCTCAGGGGGCGTGGCCCCAGCGGCTTCAGCCCTGGGACCGCGCGACACCCTCCAGTCGCCTCGCCACGGCGACGGCCGCCAGCGCACGGACCGCCGCACCGCGCTGGTCCACCACCTGGCCAGGCGCACCGATGACCTCGTCCCCGCCGCGAGGCCCGCGGCCGCGGGCACAGAGCAGCCGCCCCGCACCGACCGCGAAGCCGAGCTGTCCCAGTCTACGGCCGCTCTCCAGCAGAGGTGCGCAGCTCTCGCCGCCGACCTTGCCGCTGCCCAAGCCCGTCAAGGCCCTTTGCTCCAGCGCCTCCACCGCGCCGGTCGTGCCTTCGCCGAGCTGCTTACACCCCCGCCCGATGGTGCTGCGCCGCCACTCACCCTCCATGCTATGCTGTCATCGCTCCGCGGCGCTCCGCCTGGAGCCCCGCGCTAATCTCCGCCATTCTGCCTGCCCGTGTGCACGCGTGGCCCCGCGTCCACGGTGTCAGGGCGTGGGGGCGGGGGGTGCCCCGTCCCTGCGCGCCGCGCTGCGGCCAAGCGCCCAACTGGCGGTCTGCCAAGCCGCCTAGCCACGTGTCCGCACGTCGCCTTTCTTGTTGGGGCCTTCTTCGTCACGCGGTCTGACACGTGAGATCTTCACAGTCTGTCCGCCGTCCGTAGCTTCAGACGCAATGCGCCGGGGGAGGGGGTCTGTTGCCCGCCCTCGTATCTTAAGGCTGCACCGCCGCTAATAGTGTTTTGCGGGTTGTCGCACCGCAGTGCGCCTCGCGGACGGACCCTGGTCCGCCTACTTGTCCGGTCTCTCTCTCTCTCTCTCTCTCTCTCTCTCTCTCTCTCTCTCTCTCTCTCTCTCTCTCTCTCTCTAGTCTCGGCTCGAGAGTGCTCTGCACTCAGACCGCAGCCACGACGCGAAGCGCCCCGCCTCGGAGTCAGACTCCCAGGCCTCGCGAGACCGGAGGGGTCCCAGCAGGACCCTACTGATTCGCGTCACCTCTCCGCACCAGAGTGCCCGCAGCAATGGCCCCCAAGAAGCCGGAGCGCCGTCACTCTTCAAAGCAGCCTCCGAGCTCCCGTCCCACGCGCCCTGCTGCTGAAGGGTCCCTCCTTCAACGCAAGCAGGACTGCATCGCAGCGTTCAGGCAAGCGGGGTCTGACCGCCCCACGGCCGCCCATAACGGGCTTGCCGAACTGAACGCGGACGAGCTCCAGGCAAAGTACGACATGCACAAGTCCAAAACGAAGAAGCTTGGCAGCGCCCTTATCCGCATGTGCGCCGCCAACCAGATCAGCTACACGCTCGACCACTACCAGCGCAGCAAGCCTAAGCGCACTGGCGGTGACACATCGCACCCACCATCGGGCTCCGCGCGTCTTCAGGCTGCGGACACCCAATTCATTGCCTTGGACCCTGCCTTTTGGAAGGTCCCTGTTCTTGCCGAACCCACCTCGCCTGACGACGGCAAGACGTACAAGCCCAGCATCAGCCTCCACGACTTCGAGAGTGGCGAACGGCTGCTGCAACACCACCTCGGGCAGGGCAAGCGAGCCACGGGCCAGCTCGCGATTGCTGTCATGGGCCCGAAAAACGACAACTACGTCGGTACCGAGCTCGCCGTCCCCGTCCTGAAGCGCCACCCCAAGGCGCCCAAGGTGGTCCACACGCACGTCCCCGTGATCGTGTACCAGCTGGGCACCAAGGAGGTCGCCTGCACGGAAAAGGTAGCCGTCGCCACCATCGACCCCGCCGACCACGTCTGCTGGATTCGGGCGACCATACACGAGACCGAGGCCATTGCCGCAGTCCCCTCCATGCACCAGGCCTTCGAGGACCAGTTCTCGGGAGGTGCCCCCGTGAACGGTGGTCCACGCGCCAGGGCCCTTTTCGAGGCGACTCCGCTCCACAGGACAAGGCGCGCCAAAAGCACAAGGAGTCCAAGAAAGACGCTCGCCGCCAGGAGCTCGATGGCCAGCTCCAGGACACCTTCAAGGCCCTCTTCCACGGCAACTTTAAAGCCGTCACCATCCTCGAACCCTGCAAAAGCCTAGGCAGGTTTGGATCGGGCGTCGGAAAGAGGTCCCTGGCTGCCACCTTCGGCGTCAGTCTCCAAGCGGTCGACAAGGTCCTGGCGGGATCAGGGCAACTCGGTGCCACCTACGACCTCAGCAACGTAGGTGCAGACGAGCCCACCGCCGACAAGTATCAGACCGTGTGGTTCCCTGAGGACCAGCCCATCACGATGGCAGACGCGTTCCAGAAGTCGGTGGAGCTCAAGGCCCTGGGAGTCGTCAGGCACGGCAAGTCAGGCCTGCTGGGGATCCGTGTTCCGCGGGGGTCTGACGTCGCCAAGGCCGCCGCTGTCAGCATCCGCGGCTGCGAGGCCACCCTCGCCAAGACGCGCTACCGCATCACTGGCATTGCGTCACGCCACGCCACGCTGACCCAGCTCGCCAAGACTCTCACGGGCCCGTCCGTCAAATGGGACTGTGAGGTCTACCACACCGCCTGGGACCCAGCCACTGCGGCCCAGTTTGCCCTAGTGCGCGCCCATCGGCCCCCACTCACCTATACGGTGCAGGTCGCGGGGTGCTCCATCCCGTGGAGCATCGCCGAGGCCCCGCTGGCTGAGGTGGCGCCGAAGCGGGACAACGTTACCATCGTCACGCCTACCACCATCACAGAGCCTGCGACGCCGCCAGCCGGTGGTGGCGGCTTCAGCCCCGCCACCGGCACACTCCTCACCAAAGCGGCCCAGAGCCCCTACCTCCACGACCTCATGACTGCCACGCCCAAAGGCAAGGGCGTCGCACCGCTCCTGACCCCCAAGGAGGAGCCTTTAGCCAAGCGCCACCGCTCCTCCAGCGGGAAACGTGACGCCACGCCGCCCGCAAGGCCACCCCGCGCCCCAGGCCGCAGCTCTTCTGCGCCCCCTCACGGCACGGACGGAGCCGCTGAACCGACGGCCGCCCCAGGACCAGGTGGCCACGACCCCTGGCTTGGCACGGCGGCGGCGGAAGGAGGGGGCCACACCGAAGGCGCCGCTGCCACAGCCGCCGAAGTACCAGGTGACGTCGTTGACGTCGAGATCCTCTCATCAGGCGATGAATACAGCGAGGCCTCCCACGAACTCAACACCTTCGGCGAGCGCTTCGCATCGGCCTCTAAACCGCCCGATGCTGCCACGACCCGCATCCAGCACATGGAACAGCAGCACGAGCTACTAGCCACCACGGTGGATAACATGCAGATGCAGCTTGCGGGCGTTCTCTCCTCCCAGGCCACACTCACGGAGCACGTTTCAGGGCTGGAACGGGGGCTTGCCACCGTCGTCACCCAGCAACAGACGGCAACCGCCGACGCCGCTGCACTGCGCGGCGACATCCAGACCCTCCTCGGGCACCTCACGGGAGGCACCATCCACCTGCCACAAGCGGCCACTCTGGAAGCTAAGAAGGAGGAAGCCGCAGCGGCCGCCGAGCCCGCGGCAGCCTGCAGTGCGACCGACCAGCCAGGCCAGGCCACCCCAGGGACGGGGCCCCCAGGGGCCGACAAAGGCAAGGACAAGGGTCGGGCCACCCAGGACCCGTATTGAAGGTGCCTCAGAGAGCCCGCCTCAGCCCTCCGAGGAAGCGCCTTCAGAGGCACCGCTCCCCTCTTCGCGTCGTATCTCTTTCTTGTTACCTCATGTCTGTTTTGGCAGCAGCACGCGCAAGCTCTCTGGTGTAGGGACACCCGTAGTCTTGCAGGGGGCGTGATTGTAGCGATGTACATGAGCATTCAGGGGTGTATGAGGACGTGTGCTGCCACGCAGCTTTCGGCTCATCGCTCGCGCCGCCCGCCAGGCCTCGCCATCATGCGGCGCCTCGCCTGCGGCCTGGCCCTCCCCTCGCTGGCTGGAGCACGCCCGTCTTCAGGCGGTGCGCCCCAGCACGGAGGAGAGGCTTTCCTGCGACATGCGGAGCGTAGGACGTACTTCTACCTTTACGATGACAGCATCTACAAATACGATCACAGCGCCATTTTGGACCCGATCGTGAACAGCACCGCCGCCGCTGGTCCGTGCGGCACCGGGCTGCTGGGCGCCCCCGCGAGCGCCTGGCCTGAGCAGCACCAGGGGCCCTGCCCCACGCGCTGCCCCCCTGGGACTTCGACGGCTACTACTATGCCTACGCCGAGTACCAGCACGTCTCCTACGAGCACGCCCTCGTCAACTACGACACATGCATCGCAGTCGACCGCCGATTTTGCCGCAGCTGAGCTGACTCCTGCGTCCTCCGGCCACGCCTCGCACCGCATGCAAGTTCAGCTACGAGGGCTACCATCACTCAATACGACGCCTGCGGTCGACCGTCGTACAGCATATCCTCGATGGCACCCTGTCTTCAGCTTGTCCTCGACCGTCGTGCAGCATATCCTCGACAGGGCCGCTGGCAAGGCCCAGGCACGCAGTGGCGGCTTCAGCCCCGCTGCAGTGCCCTGGCTGCCACCGCCCCCGCATGAGGCAACGCACGCCGCGCACGACCACCTGCGAGAGTTACCACCGACCACGACGCCTGCCGCCGTACGTCGCACCGTGTACCCTCCAGAGTGTCGCACCCCCACAGCGTGCCGACCTGACAGCTTCGACATTACTGACAGCGGTGGGTCGTGCCACGCTGGAAACCACGCCGATGAGCCAGCGCCGCAGACGGCTCCACCGTGGCCCCCACAGACCACAGGCGCCTCGCTGCGAGCCATCTGGCTCCTCGTGCCCTACCTGTGCATCACCGTGGAGCCCAACACGCTATGTGGGCTGCTAATTATGGCCGTGCTTAGCACCCACGCACACGGCCTGACTACCAGCAACACAGAGAGTCCCGCTTCCCCTCTGTGCGCCAGGGGTGAACCTGATGAGGACCCCGCCTTCTGGCACCTGATGAACATCCGAGCACGGCTCATCCCGTGCGCCGCGGCGTGGGCACCAGGGGAGGACCATCAGGACGTTTACTGGGCATGGCTCGAGGACTGCGTCCCGCACGTCCTGGCGACGCTCCATCTGCCACAGTACGACCACCTTTTCCAGGAGGACTCCGTGGAGAAAAACGACGCCCTGCGCCACCGCACCGCGGTCGACATGTGCGAGGATATCTGGCACAGAGCGGGCCCCGACAGACAGCGCACCAACCGCAACCTCACTCGTATTCAGGGCAGCCACGAGTACCCCACCCGCTACCTTGGCCTCCTTCTGGAATGCCAGGGCGCTCGTGCCCAGCTCGTCGGCCCTGAGGCTTTCGCGGCACCACTGCCGCCATACCTCTCACGGGCCCACGCCTTGCTGCCAAGAGGCCTCCCTCCGCCCGACCAAGACGCCCTGGCGTATCTCGTGGATGCGATCTCGCACCACCCGCCAGACCTACAGCCGCTTGTCGAGGCGGAGCTCGCCGCGGCACCGATGGAACCGCTAAATCTACCACCGCCCGCTGGCCCCCCCGCCCAAAACGCCACGTGTGACCAGCCCGCGGCCGACGCTGAACCGCTTCTGTTTCAGCACGCAGCTGCCAGCGATATCAGCAACATATCCCTGGACTCGTTCCACGTGTCGGACGATAGCCAGACCGACTCCATCCACGACACGGAAGCCCAGGACCCCGACGGCACGCCACCGCCAAGTGACGCTGCCCAGCGCGACCGTGACAGCGATCCCCACACAGGGCGCTCCCGGTCGCGCAGCAGTGCGCCCAACAACTCGGCCCAGGCCGACCCCAGCGCACAGCTCAGCGACGCCGAAGGTGCCACCGCCGCCGACGAGCCAGGCCATGCCACCGCACCGCCAGCTCCCACCAGCCCGCGCAGTGGCGGCTTCAGCCCCGCTGCAGCACTGGCTGGACCTGGGCGTCTTCAGACCTCAGGTGGCAGGACCCCGTCCCGCACCCTTGTCCGCCGAGCTAACTCGACTGACTCCAACTCCAGCCCCGTCGACCACTGGCAGGCTGGCCTCGACAACGATCCCATCGAGGACGCGGACCCCGACGCCAGCGGCTCCCATGAGGCCCCGCACAGCGCAGCGGCCTCTCGACGCTGCGGCTGTCTCATCTGCCTCTTCGTGGTCACGTACGCCATCTTGGTAGCCATGCCGTACCAGGACCAGATCGACGGGTACCTGCCGACACCGAGCCGAGACCCCAGCTACCGGCAGCGACGACGCCGTGAAGCTGCGGCACCAGGCCCATCCGTGTCCACTACGCCCCGACGCACAATAGCATACGACGCCGCGCCCGCCCTGTGGGGTCTTCTCAGGTGGACCAGCGCCAAACTCAGGGACACTGTCTCGGGCGGAGCCAGCGCAGTCGGGTCTGGCCTCTGGGGCGCCCTGAAATGGGCCAGCGGCAAACTCGGAGCTATCGCCACAGGCGGAGTGGTTTGCGGTCTCCTCCTGGTCGGCGCCAAACTTCTCGCTCAAGGAGCCGTCGGACACGTAGGAGCCCGCATCTGTGCGCGCGTCCTGGACTCACCCACGGCCCAGTGGTGCCTCCGCTGTTGCCAACCGATCAGGAGCCCGCGCGATGAGGCCCCATACACGCTTCCGCGCACGCATCCCGACGACCCCGAGAGCCAGCACGTGCATCCCCTTCGACACCCGCTGCTACAGGAACACTACGCCGCTGCAGTTGCCGCCGCAGTCGCCGATGTCACCGCCGCCACCACCGCCGCCATCGTCGAAGTCACTGCCGCGGTATCGCGAGCCTCGTCTGTCACGCCACGGTCGACCAGCCCGTCCCCGCGAGACGGCCCCACAAGCGGCGCGGCCTCTGGCAACCCGCCGACTCACGAAGCCGACGCAGCTCAGGCCACCGACGCCGAGGCAAGCGAAGCACGTGAGCGCACCCTCGACGGCGACGGCGTGCACGGAGCGCCCGACGACGAAGCGGATGCAAGCAACGCCCGTGGTTCCTCTTCCGACATGGACACCCAACCACCACGACGGCGAGCACGCCACGCATCACCCGCCAGGCCCCAGGCGCCTTCAGGCCCTGGTACGCCCCACCCAGCCCTCTGGCCACCGACGCGCAACTTACGCAGCACCATCCAGCGCGACCCAGCGGTCCCCGTCCCGCCGACGAGCATCCTCACCTCCCTGTACCAGAACGGCTTTGCGCTTGGTAACAGTGGCGTGACCACGGAGGACATCGAAGACGCCCTGCGACTCCACGACCATCCTCGATACACCCATGACCCAACGCTCCAAGCGCTGGCGCCGTGGACTGACATCATGCAGAGGCCCCCGAACCGACTCACTTGGGTGCTGGAAGACTCGGGCGGGAACTCAGGCGAGACGATCTTCCCCTACCTCACGTGGGACCTCCGTGCTCCTACCACTGACACGCCCACGGTCTTCTGGCACGGGACCCGCGGCGACCTTGCGGCCCGTCTTGCTTTCAACGGAGGTCACCTCCTGCCGGGCCCCCGCCGTGAAGCGAAGGGCCGAACCGCCACAAATGTCGACCGCACGTACGTGGGTGTGCACCCGTCGCTGGCCGCGTGGTACGCGGTGCCGCCTCACCCGCCCCGCAGCCTCGAAGACGACACCCTCGCCTGGGGACCCATCGCGCTCTGGATGTGCGAGGCTACCAAACCGCCGCGCGGTGAGAACTGGCACAACTTCGTGAACGGGGAGGCTCACGGAGCGCGCCTCATCTACCCACGGGTCCTGGGCCTCCTCATCCGCATGGACTGGTGTGCCCCCACCGAAGCTGCCTCCAGGTGCCGTGCCCTCCCGCACACCTGTGGCATGGGCGACTGCACGCACGCCCTCCACATTGCCGGCTTCGATCACCCAGACCTCCGCGAGGCGGCTGAAGCCCGCGACCAGGGGGCAAAGATCTGGCGCCGGCTGGACACCGTGGCAGCGTGGCCACCGCCACAGGCACTATACTCGCCAGAGGCAGCGCGAGCATGGGCTACACAGCACTACGACACCGAAGCAGCCACCAGGGCCGACCCCAACCAGCCCCGTCCGCGTGCCTCGCTTCGCAAGCTCCAGCTGGACCCGCAGCCACTGATCGACCTGGTGTACACTGCCACGGCGCAGGCTGTACCCGAGCGGGGGCAGTCTGACGTACGAGCGCCGCGCCCCAGCGGCTCCAGCCCTGGGGCCGCGTCTGGCCCATCGCACACCTCTCAGCCAGGTGCCGCCTCGGGACACAGTCCAGACCGCTCACCGACGGCATCGGGAGCCGACGACCGCCGTGCGCCGTCCCTTATCAGCGCGGCCGCCGCCCTCGCCCGAGGCCATGCTCGCTCACGGCGCTCCGCCTCACGTTCGTCACGGCAGAGCGGCGGCAACTCCGCCTCTGACAGCAGCGACATCGACACGTGGGAGCACATCGAGACGGAAGAGGAGCCGACCGCCTACCACGTCCTCGCCTTCCACGTCCGCGATGTGCGGTCCCGTGTGAACGCCCCTGGCGTCGAGGTCTGGCTCGACCCAGGCGAGCATCGCGATGGCGCCTACCTACCGTGGGGGGCGACCGTTGTGGGCCACCGCGTCACTGACCCTGCGGTTGCGGGTCGCGATGGCTGGGTCATCCTTCACCGCGACCACGGCGACACCACCGCCAGGCTCTGGGCACCGACCCAAGTCCACGTCAAGGCGGACGACACTTGGCGCACGGTCATGATCGCAGCGGACCTGGGGCCCCAGTGGATCCAGCGCCATGCTGACGACGCTCGCCTCCCCGCGGAGGCGGTCCGCACTACAGGCCAGTCCTGGTTCGCCGACGTCTGGCCTTTGTGGGATCGACCCCGACCCCACCCAGACGACGCAGTCACCGACGAGCAAGCGTTCCCGCCCCTACCAGGACGCTGGATTTGCCTACAGTGCCGATTCCAATGCTGCCAGTATTGTGCTGCCCGCCGCAACACGCAGCTCGGCACCTCGGGCCAACCGACGTGCCCTGACTGCTCCCTCAGCGGATTGCGTGCACCTATGGACTGGTCCACGGACTACTCTTGCAACAGCTGGACGTGCGTGTACAGCGCCGACGACAGGGCCGCCGACACATGCTGCCTCTCCAGCAGATGCCCACATCCGCCTCGTCCGCACAGCCTGTTCGACGTCCGTGCCACAGGGATGCCTCCGCACATCCTCGCCCGCCAATACGGCAACGCGCCAGCCCAGCACGACCTCATGGAGCCTCCCCGAGCGCCTTCAGGCCCCGGGGGGGAGCCTCCGCAACCAGGCCAAGCAGGATACCAGGGCCAATGGTATCTACCACCGAGGCCGCGTCGCGTCCCCAAGCAGGGATTGCCCGACGGCACGAGGCGGCCACCAGGGTTCACAGGGACGGGGATGCCTGAAGACCCGTCTCCCGACCAACCGCTGTGGAAGGAAGGCTACGTGCTCTTCGGCCCGCACCAGGCCCTCAAGGAGGATTTCATCTTCAACAAAGCGGTGCGCCGACCTTACTCCCTAGCCATCACCAACATGTACAGGGATCGTGTCACAGTCAGGACCGTCTGCGAGTCTATCGCCGAGCGCATCCACACTACCCGCACGCGCTGGCGGGATGTGGTACTGTACTGGGATGCCGAGGGCGGCCCTGGGCCTCAAGCTCTCGACTACGACATGCGCCTCTGTGACGCCATGGTGAGTCGTGCCACGACCGAAGCCGAGTTGAACCACGACCGCAGCAACCGTGGTAGCTTCTGTCTCTATGGACCAGCGCACCAGCGGGCTGTGAACATCACGGTGCTCCCCGAGCCGCAGAACATTGACTTCGTGGAGCATGTACGGCGCTACTCACCCGACGGGGAGACTTACCCAGACCATGCCTTCGAGCACGTCTACCAGGGCTGGCGGCGGCCCGACGTGCCGCCCATCCTCCCCGACACCCGCCCGCTCTCGAGAGCCGACCAACAGCGCTACCAGCAGCACCAGCAGCGCACCCAGCAGCGCGACCAACGCGACGCAGGTCAGCCGAGCACGCCACGCAACCGCTCTCCCGCGCGCGTCCCGACAGGCGACAGAGCGGTGTACGGCGGGGGCGCCGCCTACCACCGTGGCCCCATTGGTGCCAGGCCCGCGGCGGCAGGGGCAGCCGCCTCCAGCTACGGCCACGTCCCCCACGCCAGGGTGCACCCAGCGGTCGTCGGCTACCCGCGCGCACTCGGCAGGCTCCCCCACGGGCCACCTCGCCCGCGCCAGGGTCCACGCGTGCCTGGGGCCATTACCCAGGCCGCCACGACAGCACCGCCAGCAACCAGTCCGCAGCGGCACCCCCTGCGGCTTCAGCCCAGGGGGCTGCACCAAGCCGCGGCAGGACAGGGCGCCCCGCAGGATGGCGCGAGGCGAACGTGCGCGCCTGGCAACCGCGCCAACACACGCCCCCGCCAAACGTGGCCGCAGCGCAGCGCCCTGCCCAGGCAAAGCCCGCCCCCCCTGAGCGCGAGCGGCAGCCGCTCGTCCCGCTCGTCCTCACGCACACCCGGGCACACCACAGCGCCTCCCCGCGGCACAGCGAGGGTAGTGCCCACCGCGTCAGCCCCCGGCCTGACGCCGCCGACCCTGACCAGGCTGCAGCCTCGGCGGCGGGCGGCACAGGCGGCTCCCGCCCGCCCAGCCCAGCACCCAGCGCAGCGCCGATCCGCTCCCCGAGCAGGGCGGACTCTGCGCGCGCCAACGCCCAGGCGGCCTCGCCACGTGACCGCCACACGGGCGGGCGCGTCCCGCGCAGCCGGCCCAGCAGCCGCCACAGCTCGCGCAAGCCCCCTGGGAGTTCCACGAGCTCGCCGCCCCGCGAGACTCAGGCTGACGCCCAAGCCCCCGAGGTGGTGCCACGTTTCGGTGCCGGCGCCAAAGACCCTAACGAGGTCGACCTCGAGCCGACGCCGTCCACGGACCAGGAGCTGCCACCGCTCACCCGCGTCGTCGCCCCCGACGAGGCGCCGACCTTCGACCCCTACAAGCACAAGTACTCCGTCAAGGACCTCGCGGCGGGCTTCGGCGGCGGCTCACCGCTGTCTCCTCAGAGCCACGGCGGCGCCCCCGCCACCTCTGCCGCTGCCGCGGCAGCGGCGGCCCCGCGTGGAGTCAGCCCTGTCCGCAACGCGAGCCTCGCGGCAGCGGGCATGGACGAGGCCCAGCGCCAGGCCACCGACCGCGCCGCTCGCCACGCCCAGCTAGTGGCTGACGCGCTGGCAGGGCGGGCGCCGCCGCAGCCACAGGGCCCACCGCCCGAGGCGAGCGCGGAGGGCGCACACGAACAAGCTGTTCCAGCTGATGCTGCTCATCACGGCACTGACGGGGCGGGCGCGCCGCCGCAGGACGGACCAGCGGTGTCGCGTGCGCAGTATTCGCGCGCGCGCTGCGCCGCTGCCGCGCCGCGCTGCCGCCGCTGGTTTGCTTTTGCTCTTGCGCTCGGCAGGATGGATCGAGGAGTCGCCTCCCTCTCCCCCTGCCGCCGTCTCACCTCTCCTCCCTCCGCCCCCCACGGTACAGGAGTGAGGAGGTTTTTTCGAGGCATTTTTGCAGATGTTTATGAACCCCCCCCGGCGCAGCGTCGACCATGCCTTGCCTACACTTTTGGCCCGACGGCGGCTTCAGCCCCGTCCAAGCCAATCTGCTGCGACGCCATGAGCTCCCACTGTGGCCAGGCCTCCTACCTGGGTGACGGCCAGGCCGCCCTCCACCGTGCGGGGCGTGCTAACCCCAGCTCCACCGACGGAGATGGGCCAGGTCGCTCCATCCACCTCGTCAGCCTCAACATCACGAGTCTTCCAGCGAACTGGCCAACCATTACCGCCCTAGGTGTCGACCACAACGCCGCAGTCATAGCGCTGCAGGAGACCCGTCATGCCAAGCCTACCAGGCAAGCCATCGCCACCAACGCCGCCAATCCACACCACGGAGGATACCAGGCCAGTCTGGGACCTGACCTGGACCTGGCGCGTGCCCAGCGCAAAGCTGCTCACGGTGGCACGGACCACACGGTCGAGGGCAACACCGGCGCCTCGGGCGGGGTTGCCATCCTCTCTAAGGACGCCATCGTCGACTCCACCGTCGACGACATTGCGACCTGTATCGCCACCCTCAAGGCCAAGAAACGATGGCACGAGGTCTTCCTCCCGCTCTGCACCCAGCACCGCCGCAGGCGGCGACGAAACAACCACGGTCCCGCTGGGATCTACATTGCGAGCCTCTACGGGGTCGCTGGAGGGGACAGCACCGATATATTTCGGCTTGCTGATTGCGCCGCCGCGAGGGTCGGCTCAGCCCCGTATTTCATTTGTATGGACGCCAACACGAACATCGACGACAATCCACACCTGCTGCACATGATGCAGCACGGATGGTCCAACGTCGCTGAAGGCACACCAGACCACACCATGCACACATATGGCAATATCCCTGACTGGGACCGCGTCACCAAGTGCCCCCGCACTTCGCGCATCGACTATGTCATCGCCAACCAAGCTGCGCGATCCCTTGTCACCGACTTCTGCTATCTGCGTGACTTGCCAGCGAAGTCCCATGTTGGCCTGCAGGTCACACTCGACCTAAGCCGCCTCGATCACACGGCCCCACGCCTTTTGGCCCCCACGCCATACCCTCCAAACGACGGAGCTCATGAGGACCACGAACTCCAGGCACTAGGGACCCACATCGCCGGACGATACCACGACCGCATGGAGCAGGCTGACGCACGCGACGATGTGGAACGCATGTTCGCCCCGGCAAACGAGGCCAGCCATGAGTACCATCTCACCCGGCTGCGGGACCTGCCGCCCCCACCGCCAGACCACCCAAAAAAGAAGGCCCCTACCATGCACGGGCTCACACCCACGTTCGAGGAGCGACCCGCCGTCCCCCGCGCCTTTCCCACCTACGGAGCTTCCACGATTCACATGAACCGCCTGCGCAAGCTCCATCGGCAACTTTGCGAGCTTCGTTTCATTGGACTGCACCATCATATAGACTGCCGTGCTATCCCGCCGCACCTGGCGCAACGCATCGACTGCACGTGGACCGCGGCCCGCCTTCTCTGCCACAAGCTGCGCCCCACGGCCCTCCTGGCTTTTCCTGACGCCTGGACCCCCGGCGTGCCAGCGCCACGCGGAGAGCAGCTCGATCGTCTGATCCAAAATCTAGACTCGGAGCTGGCGCGACGTGCAAACCGAGCCAAAGCTGAACGCATCAAGATCTGGTCTGAGGGCGTCCGCGAGCCAAGCGGGCGAAAGGCGGCCATATACGCACGGGCTGCCGACTGCTCGCCCACGGCGTATCTCCGCACGCCTACCACTCCCGACGATGCACAGCTCCACTGCGACATCACCGCCTTCAACCCTGACCAAGCTAGCACGGACGACAGTGACGCCGACACCGACGCCGGCGGCTTCAGCCCCGGCGACGGTAGCTCGCCCGACACGGACAACGACGACGGCCCCATACGTGGCCCACTACCAGCCCAGGTCCCCGACGCCCTCCCCGCCAACGCTATCGTTGCCAACACCAAAGACATGCTCAAGCTTATGGTCGACACCTGGGAGCCCATCCTGGGCACGTACCGCGCTCGCGCGGGCCATGACGCCGAAGCTATGCCGACGTGGGCGGACTTCTACGACGAATACCGCCAAGAGCTGCCTACGCCATCACCAGCAGCCCCCTTCCACCTTACCGACGACCAACTCATCCACTTCATTCGCACCCGTTCACCGCGCCGCGCGGGGGGACTCGACGGCTGGACGACCAAGGAGGCAAAGGAGTTACCCGACGACATCCTTCGCCTCTTCGCCAGCGTCTTACGTGCTATGCAACGCACTGGCACCATCCCCGAGCCCCTCCTGCACGTGCCAAACCCGTGCCTCCGAAAAGGCCGAGGGGAACTCCCGACGGACCAACGGCTTCTCTCGGTTCTTTCCGTGTGGATGTATGCGTGGGAGGCGCCGGCCTACCGTAGCCTCACGACCTGGCGGCAAGGATGGACCCATGCCACGAGCTTCGGCGCCGTTCCCAAAGCCACCATTGGGGATGTCAGCACTTCTCTCGCCCTGCGCATCGAACACGCCAGGACTTTACTCCTCCCCTTAGCTGGAGCAGCCCTTGACCGACAGAAGTGCTTCGACTACCTCATCACGGACATCTGTCTAAACCTTGCGCTGCACGCGGGGTGCCCACAAGACATCGTTACTGTCCGCCGAAACTTCTACAGACACCACAAACGCTACATCCGCATGAACGGAGCGTACTCCAGGGACCTGGCCAGGACAAACGGTCACCTCCAGGGCAGCTCGTGGTCCCTGGATGACATCAAGCTGCTCATGTGCGTGTGGACAAAGAGGCAGCACCGATACGTTCCTCGATCACTCAGCACTACCTTCGTTGACGACAGCAACTCCACTACCCACACCGCTCCTGAGCTGCAGAAATCTCTCGACGAAACCGCCAAGTTTGACCGATTCTCCGGTCAACGCATTCACCCTGGTAAAGTGGCAGGGTGGGCGCTCACCGATGAGCTGCACGCCGCCGTCACCCAGCTCACACTGGCGGATCGCCCCCTCCGAGTGGTCGATTCCTTCAAGCTCGTCGGGAGTTACATCAACGCCGAGGCAGCGCCGGCTCCAGCCGCGCTTAACCTCACGGCCACCGCAGACGCCCGTGTGCGGAGGGCGACTATCCGCCTGCCGCGCATTGGCAAGCTCCCGTCGCCGATGCTAATAAAGGCGCGGCACGTCCGATCCCTGGCCGCCAGCGTCTGCACCACGGGCACCGACATCCAAGCACCATCAGGCCCAGCCAAGACTGCCTACAACCACGCCCTCAAGGCGGCTATCCGCCCCAAGGGGAACAAGTGGGTCGAGTTCTGGACTCTCATGGCCGTGTGCGTGCCGGGACACGCCCTTGAGATCGACGCCATCACGCAGCGTGAAGCATTCCTGTGCCTGCGGCGGCAGGTTAACCGCGACGCCACACTCTGCGGGCTCGCCAGAGACCTCCATCACCACGTCCAGACCCTGTTTGGTGGAGGACCCGTCGGGCGACTCGTCCAGTCACTCCAGCAGCTCCGATGGACCTGGCCCACATTTGGCATCATGTACGATGACTGGGGCTGCCCGATCAGCTGGCTGAATCTACCCCAAAACGCCTTCCTGCACATGCTGCGGGCCTCACAACGCAGGGCATTTCTGCGGAAGATCAAGCCACGGCGACACGACCTTGGCTACCTCGCCTCGGTCAGACAGGGCCTTGACCTCTTCGCCAGCACGTGGCTCGCGCGAACCAAAGGAGCAGCCAAATGCACTGCCTGGCAGCTGGCACTCCTCCTGAACTACCTGTCGGGCGGGGACCACACCCAACAGCGACGATCCCGATCCAACACGTCGGCAGACCCCAGCCCCATGTGCCGCTACTGCGACGAGGAAGAGGAAACTCAGGAGCACACTGTCCGCGACTGTAAGTGCTGGGCCCGAGAAAGAGTTCCTCTCACCACCCTCATCAGTGACGACCAGTGGGCCCGTCTTCCGCCGCACACAAGACACTGCGGGCTCTTCGACGAAGACCCAGCCCTCCTCGACCTGCAGGCCGACCTCGCGAGGGACCCGCTGCCACAGCCCATCCCGCGGCCCCCCCCTGAGGGTGATCCTGCGGCTTCAGCCCAGGACACCTACACCACCTACCTTGACAACGACACTGGATGGACATGGGTCTATGCTGCCACGGACGGTGCGTGCACCAACCAAGCCATCCCACTCCTAGCACGAGCGGGCTACGGCGTCTACTACGGCATCGACCACCGCATGAACTACAGTGCACGCGTTCACGGCCTAACGCAGAACGCCCAGGTTGCGGAGACCCTTGCCATCGTCCACCTTACGGCGTGTGCCGAACGGCCCGTGCACGTCTTCGTGGACAACCAGGCGGTGGTCGATGGGTTCCAAAGCATCATCGACGGACATCCAGCGCCGCAGGGCACGCACGCGGAGCTCTGGGCAATGATTCACCGATGTGTCATGGCCAAGCCCGACATGTTTCGCGTCGAAAAAGTCGCCAGCCACCTGGGAGACCTGGGCATCGACCTTGGGCTCATCGGGCCCATCGCGGAGGAGTTCAACCGTCAGGCCGACGCCCTTGCCACAGCGGCAGCACGCACGCACAACCTCCCCGACGACATCGTTGAAGCTGCCAAAACACGACATCGCCAAGCGACCGTGCTTCACGGGGTCGCTGTCGCCATCTACGAGCGCAGACACCGTACTCTGCCACTCCCACACCGCAGGGCTGGGTTTACAGCGGCTGAACTCAGCAAAATGGAACCGAACCCCCTGCTGTCGGACCAGGCACCACCCGCGGCTGGACCAGACATCCCGCAGAACCCGGACGAGCTCTGGGCCGAGGCCCAACGTGCGATGTACGACGAACAGGAGGACGACCCGTTCGGCTTCGGCGGGGGACTAGACTTCCTGGACGACGGGCCAGCCAGCTCCAACCTTGCCCCGTCGGGCATCCGCACGATGCCCACCTCGACTCCGCCACCGAGAGCGGCACCGCACCCACATGATGACGTCGCTCACCTCCAAGACGCCGACGAGGACTTTTAAGATCCCCTCGGATTGGGTGGCAGCATAGACGACGTCCCGCCGACACCCCACGCTGCCGACGATGCCGGTTCATCGAGTCGCCACCCGGTCACGCGGCCGACCTCTGAGCCCTCGCACGGCATCATGATTGTTCCCCCCGTGCCACCAACCCCTTCCCCCCACCAGCGCCAGCCCGTGGGGGCGGCTTCAGCCCCCCCGCAGGGCACTGAGCCAGTTAGGCCGTCGCGCCCCGTCCACGCTCCTACTGTTGCAGGCTGCGAGGCTGCGGCTCCTCCGTCCTCATGGGGCGTGGCCCCAGCGGCTTCAGCCCTGGGACCGCGCGACGCCCTCCAGTCGCCTCGCCACGGCGACGGCCGCCAGCGCACGGACCGCCGCACCGCGCTGGTCCACCACCTGGCCAGGCGCACCGATGACCTCGTCCCCGCCGCGAGGCCCGCGACCGCGGGCACAGAGCAGCCGCCCCGCACCGACCGCGAAGCCGAGCTGTCCCAGTCTACGGCCGCTCTCCAGCAGAGGTGCGCAGCTCTCGCCGCCGACCTTGCCGCTGCCCAAGCCCGTCAAGGCCCTTTGCTCCGGCGCCTCCACCGCGCCGGTCGTGCCTTCGCCGAGCTGCTTACACCCCCGTCCGATGGTGCTGCGCCGCCACTCACCCTCCATGCTATGCTGTCATCGCTCCGCGGCGCTCCGCCTGGAGCCCCGCGCTAATCTCCGCCATTCTGCCTGCCCGTGTGCACGCGTGGCCCCGCGTCCACGGTGTCAGGGCGTGGGGGCGGGGGGTGCCCCGTCCCTGCGCGCCGCGCTGCGGCCAAGCGCCCAACTGGCGGCCTGCCAAGCCGCCTAGCCACGTGTCCGCACGTCGCCTTTCTTGTTGGGGCCTTCTTCGTCACGCGGTCTGACACGTGAGATCTTCACAGTCTGTCCGCCGTCCGTAGCTTCAGACGCAATGCGCCGGGGGAGGGGGTCTGTTGCCCGCCCTCGTATCTTAAGGCTGCACCGCCGCTAATAGTGTTTTGCGGGTTGTCGCACCGCAGTGCGCCTCGCGGACGGACCCTGGTCCGCCTACTTGTCCGGTCTCTCTCTCTCTCTCTCTCTCTCTCTCTCTCCTCTCTCTCTCTGCATGAACGCGTCATTTCTGACGGGCCGTCATTTGTGGTTCTGATGAGGCCTTGCATGAACCCGTGTAATACCCTCATATATACTCCTTATCCTCACGTCTCCTGCGCCTGGCCGTTTGGGCTCAGGTATTGGGACGGATCGATCATACCTTTGATCGTGCAGGTGGGAAAGACATCCATCTATCCCTCCTTCCCTCTACCAGCGGATCAGGGGTTCTGTGCCCTTGTACTTCAACCCCGTGCACAGGTTATCAGCCCTTTAAAGCTCACTGTTCACCGAACCCCGCGTCGCGACCTCGCGCGCGGCCTCGATGGAACCCAAGCGGCGCATGCGCCGTAAGGGGTCCATCGGGGCCTCGCGTCCGAGCTCTCCGACGGCGCGATGGCTCGGTGATGAGTTGGAGAGCCTTAATGCGGACTGTGTTGGTGTCCCAGGTACCCCCCCCCCCCCCAGCTCCGACGGACCCGAGGCGCGGCTAGCTGCTGAACTTCACCGCAGCGCCGCCCGCGGGGGGACAGGAGAAGGAGTAGGAACAGGTAGGAAGGACTTTCGCACGCCTACCTTCCATCCTCCATCTCCTCCTCAGTCGGGAGCAATCCCAACTGCGTCAGGCGAAAGCCTCGCTGGTCCTGATACTCCAGGGCGCTTTCGCGCTAACCGCCGATGGACCTCAGGTGCTGGAATCCCCAGCCCTGCGACCGTTCCTGTTGCGGAGCACGTAGCCACCTTCGAGGAACTCAGTAGACCAGTGACGGCACAGCCGCAGACGCAGTACCCCAAGGTATCATCGGATGAGACACCACACGCACGTGGTCCTAGTCGCAGCTCGTCCGCGCGCAACCGTCGTGGGGCCCCAGGCCCATGCGGCGAGAGTAGGTCGAGCCCGCGTACTGCCTCTCAGAGGCCATGCACTCCCCGTCAGAGGGTGCAGAGGGAAGCTGACGCTCCCCGCCTCTCCATCTCAGACGACCAGCTGGCGGAAACGTCTGCCGCAGGTGAGATAGCTGAGCTCAGAGACCAGGTTGGAACCTTCGTGTCCAGACAATACTCTGGACTACTGCAGAGCGGTCAGACGAACGCCGCCGATACTGCAGCCATACGCCACGATCTTGACGGCGCCTTAGGGATCATCGATTCCAGGATTGCCGAAGATCGACGCATCATAGGAGAGCTGCAGTACCAGGTTGATCGTGAGGTGTCACACTCAGGCGAACGAGCGGCGATGGTCGAGAACCTACGCAACTACCTAGCGCAGATGGAGCAACAGCTTGTGCTCGTACGCGACACAGGCGTTTCAGCAGTCAGGATCCTACACGATGAGATCCACGACCAGCTCCGCAACCGACCAACACCAGCCGAGGCCACCGACCTTGGCGACGTTCAGTCCCAGATCAATGATCTTCGATCCCACATCGACCACACTACGGCGACGCCTCGCAACGAAGCGCACACCAACTCGTCGAACCTGATCGACATGTTGCAGCGTACTGAGAGAGTCATCACTCAAAGGCTTGATGCGACCAACGCTGTCGTGCAGCCACTCGCTAACTGGATCTCTGACATCGAGCAGCGTTTTCCTGGCGTGCAGGACGCCCCGGCAGAGTTGCGTGTCGGACAAGCCCAGACTGATTAGCTGGATTCTCCTCCCACGGTTTACGATTTCGCCCGCCTCACTGACAGGTTGCAGGAGGTTGAGAAGGCAGCGGACCACACGCAGTTGGAGCTCTCCCAGGTTATTCGTGAGAGAGATACTGAGGAGGTACGTGTTGAGGGGCACCTCGCACGTCTGGAAAGCGAGCTGGAGGCACAGGGCGCCCGTCTCCGAGCATACGAGCAACGACTTGATCGATACTCACAACGTTCTCGGGATACTGATGAGTACACACGCCAAAAGGTGGCCCAAATACACGAAGACATGGCGAGCTGGACGAATCAGCTGATCGACCACACCAACGACACCAGTCTCCACCTTCGACCTGCAACCGACCTGCACAGGCCGACGGCAGCGTCCGCTGAAGCACCGCAAGCTTCTGCAGGACAACAACGACGCACGTCACCAGGAGCAGCCTCTGCGGCAGCTTCTGCACAGACACGCCATGTGTCTCCCGTGCGCACAGGACCGACTACTGACGGTGTACCGATACCCTCGCAACCACTGTCTGCGGTTTCGGTCCATACTACAACTCCTATCAAGGAGTCAGACACCGTCCGAGTCCCGGTCTTGCCTAAGATCACGCAGCTGCTCGAGCGGCAGCAAAAGGTACGGGAGAACTTTGGGGCCGCCTCAGGGCGACCATCCAAAGCATATGCCTTCCTATGCGTGGCTGAACAGCCCGAGTGTACCTTCGAGGACTTACAAGACAGTGGAGACTTTGAGAGCATCGATTGCAAACTCGCTACCGCTCTGAGCGACATCTTATCCTCAGACTTGCGCTACCAACTCAGGCTCATCGAAACCAGAGAGCACAAAGCAGGGCGCATGCTCAAAGGACGCCAGATCTACTGGCACATCCTACAGTCCTACAAAGTGACAGAGGTTGGTGACGACCTGCACGACTTCGAGCGCCTTAAAGAATTGAGGATGAGAGATGAAGATTTGCAACGTTTTATCACTGACTGCGACGCTTTACTCTTGGAGTGCCGAGAAGCACCCGACCCAAAGATCTTGAAATCTCTGTTTCGTACACAGATTCGGAGACATGCCTGGATGAAACGAGACATGTACGAGTACCAGCGCATGAAGATCAGCGACCCGAATCGTACCTATGATTGGCTCCGACAGCGCGTCCTGGACGTACTGGAGCTCAAACAATTGGAGAATAATCATCATAAGTTACGGTACGAACATGAGACACGTTCTCAAGTCAATGTGTGCGCTGCCTGGAAGAAAGGCAATTGTCGCAATGGTGAACGGCGCAAGGCTTTACATACATATTCCAAGGATTGGACGAACAACAAATCTTCCAGAGCATCGACGGCTGGTGGCAACTCCCGCCGCAGCGTGTCAACTCCTGCGAATCACAAGAAGCCAGCATCGAAACCATTTTGCTTCGAGCTCGCCAAGCGCAACACATGTACCAGAGGCGACAAGTGCAACTTTCCACGCGTCGCACAGTGTAAAGATTTCGCACAGAATAAGTGCCCCAAGGGCGACAAATGCAAACACGCCCATCTTACACCTGGTGCGAAGACTCCCGAGCGAAGCCCGAGTCGACCACGGACCTCCAGTCAGGATAGTCGTGGCCGATCACCATCCCGCGGATCAGGAAGCCAGCGTTCTTCACAACGCGGGGGGTTCCGCTACGCAAGCGACTCACGCCATGGACGTGACAACCGACGCCAATACGACCGATCTCGTTCAACATCCAGGAGGTCCCTAGACTCTCGCAGTCAATCGAGAAGTCGATACGACAGATCTTCGAGATCTACCTCCCGAGGACGAGACAACCGTGGCGGCGGGCGCGGCAGCCCACGCGGCCGTGATATATCATATGGTAGTGACAAAGGACGTGGCAGACGTTTCCCGAGCCGTGGTTCGTCCCGTGGTTCCCCCCACGCCAGAGCACGTTCTCCTGCCAACTATCGACGTTCACGCCGTTCCGACCGCAGTTACGTCATTCGTGACAAGACACTCATGGCCAACACTAAGGTCACTACGACATCTACCAGAACACGCCGTCGGATACGATTCGACACACGTAATGTGGAATACCACCTGCATACCGTATCCGGCAGGGCCAGATTGGACAAGTGGAAGGAGATGCCGAACGAGGGTGACATTGTCAATGTACCAGACCCGTTACCACAACGATGGTGGGATCAAAGTGCAGACGCTCTACGAGAATGTCAAAAAGAGGCACATATATGGTACAAAGATCTATATGGCTACCGACACAACAAGGAGTCGGTGGCCACACCAACCGCGACCCGACGATTCGATGACGCTGCTGAGCAGTCATCAACGACAGCCCAGACGAAGACAACGACGATGCAAGTCGACCCACCACGCTCGACTGCTGCATTGACACGATCTTGGGTTATCGACAGTGGTTCTGCGCATCATATTCAGGGTAAACACGAACTCACGCAGACCGAGTCGGATCGCATATCTATTCGCGAAGAGCATATTCTGGAAACCGCCAATGGTGATCGTACTGTCAACGAGCACTACGACATACGGCTACCCGAGGTTGGCTTACACAGTTCAGCCCTTGCCTTGCCAGACTGTCCATCTTTACTATCAGGTGGGAAATTGATCGAGGTTGATGGCTTTCGGCAGCTTTGGGACCCTGAGCTGGGCTACTTACTTCAGGATCCGGGGGGGCAATGGTATAATATTCCGGTCAACAATAGAGTTCCAGAATTACGACTCGACGACCTGACACTGATACCACCACCACGTCTATGCACTTCGTCAGCACCCCGACGTCGTCAGCGCAAGCGTTCATCCGCCCGCTGCAACGACATTTGTTGGTGCTGCAAAACTACAGAGCAGTCAACAACTGCAGATGAGCTACGGCCCCACATAGGGACCTGCCCCAAGATACCACATGTCGGAGAGGGAGGAGGAGCACGGACCACCACGGTCGAAGAACTTCCCGACACAAACAAAGACGAGCCTAACGTGGATGCACCCACCGACTCGCCTACGTCTCAGACGCAGTGTTATCCTCCAACATGCGGGGGGCTAGCAGATACAGCTCAAGCAGATAACGACATACCGACGGAGACGCTCACACTAGTGCACCACGACAACGATCGCGTTCTTCCAAACAGACAGAAGAAACCGATTGACCCGATGCATTACATGACCCACAGTCCAAAACACCCTGACTGTGATATTTGTTCTCGCACAATGGCGCAGAATGCTCCGCGTCGACGACAGCACAAACCACATCCACCGGCAGACCCCACCGACGAGGATAAAGCATGCGAAGCTTTTGTCCCGAAGAAGTTTGGCGAGGCTTTAACTGCCGACCATATCGTCCTGGCCAAAGACGATGCCGCAGATAAGCACGGCGACAAGTATGCACTTGTTGTCCTAGACAGATACACCGGCATCTTTATGGCCTACCCAGCACTACACAAAGACGCAGCTACCACAAAGGCATCCTTTCAACAGTTCACCGCCGCGAACGACGAGGTGAAGCATATCTATACAGACAACTCTGGAGAGCTTCAGAAGGCTTGCCGCCAACTGGAATGGAGACACGACGCGAGTGCGCCGCATCGTCCGCAAACGAATGGATTGATCGAGCGCATCGTCAAGATTGTCATTCTCGGTGCGAGAGCTGTGTTACATATGTCTGGTCTGGGACACGAATGGCGGAAAGAGGCCATGCAAGCCTTTTGCTGTGGAGACATTTTTGTGCATACATCCACGGGCGTTGCTGCCCTCAATGAGGAGCATGCCGATAAGACAGCTCATGAAATTCGCTTTGGTGAAAGCTTTCCCGGGTACTGCGTACCATTCGGCGCTCGGATCTTCTGGAAATGCCTCAACCCCGAGATTAACAACGAGACTGCGAAGTTAAAGAAAATGTTCGAGAGGGGTTATTCATGGGTTACTATTTACACTCTGGTGGGCGATGGTCAGGTGACTACCTTGTCTTGGACACGGCTACATACGCCAAGAATCCTGATGGGGAGCTGTGTCACGTGCACAGAGTCAAAGACATCATCATCCCCGATGGCAAGTTCACCTACCCGGTGAAAGAAGGTACTCTACGACATCATAACCCTGAGGCGCACGACGAGGTCAAGGCATCTACCTCTCGCCCCTTGGGCGACAAACCAATGCCCGACCCTCCACTTTCCTACCCTAAAGAATGAGATGACCCGTCTATGAGGACAACGGAAGACAACGCCGCTGATATCCACGCATCGGCCTCTGAAGTTGCTGCTCCAGCGCCGGAGCCCGACTGCTGGGAACATCGCGGATATTGCCTCATCAGACATATGCGTATTCCACGCAAGAAATTGTTCATCCCGACGGACGACGTCATGAACATACCTGTACCTGTTGACCAACTCGACGTGACACGAGATTTCAAGGCGACTTCTACTTTTGAGGGAGAAAGTGACTTTCGCGATGTTTGGGATGGTGTCAGCGCCAACGACCACAGGGAGTTAAGCGAGCCATGGACAGGCACGGTTCGATTCTATGAGCTTCCAAAAATAACGCCAGATGACAAAATAGTGGTCCGCGGCCGCGAGACACGTATACAGACCACTACACGTCCTGATCACATTCTTCCCGAACATTGGAAAACCCTATCTCGTGGACAACCGAAGAAGGAAATCGATTACGCCGAAGACGTTAAACAAGCTCGCGAGATTCGTGACCGAGCTGCACTTCGAGTGTGGACAAGACAGGACAAACAGGTCAACAATTTCCGTGCCACTGCAGCCGGCGGACCAACATGGAATACTGTGGAACGACGGATTACATACGACACTGAAAACGGCGCAGTCTTCCGTGACGAGAACGTCAAAGGCGTGACGAACAAAGAAATACTGTATGCCAAACTACCTGGTGGGCCACGTGACATTACTACGGTACTGTACTACCGCCAAACACCACAACAGCACGCCGGAGAAGAACGTGCTTTGGTATGGATAGTGAGGGATCCGACTTTGGGACCATGAACCCGCTCATGCGCCAGTTCACACGGTCGGCAGCAATACCCACTATGCCACGTGAGACGACCTACACACCGGCACGCAGAGACAAAATCCCCGATTCCTCATGGGCACGCCCGGCCCTAGTTACCAGAAGCCTGAGTAAGAAAGAAGTTGCCGCATAACCACGTGCACAGGAAGCCCTGCGACAAGAACACGAGAGATTGGAAAAGAAACAAACGTGGATGTTGGAGACTGTTGCAGAAACAGCTGATATTGAGTCACAAGCTATTCGGACTGGGACGAAAGTTCATTTCTTCAATATCTTGGAACTATCTTCAGTCAAACACGAAGAACTTCCACCTGATCTACGTAAATTCAAGGGCAGAGTGGTGGTTCAGGGCAATACAGGCAAAGATGAAACTGGTTTGGCCGCCATATTCGCCGACGCCGCTTCCAATGCTTCGCATATTGAGGCTTCCAAACTTTGCGATGCTACTGCGTTATTGCCACAATATGCGGGCGAGCAAAGTGATGCACCTGGAGCCTACACGCAAGCATTATTATACGGCGACGGACGAATCGATCCAGTTGATACTTGGATTACCATACCTAAATGGCGACAACCGACATCCTGGTCAAAATACAAGAAGCCCGTGTGCCGATTACGATTGGCACTATACGGACACCCTCTTGCAGGGGTCTTTTGGGGACGAAAATGTCGTACATGCTTAGAAAGCGTTGGTTTCGAGCCTATTCCAGGATGGGAGTGTGTATGGAGACACAACAAACTGGGACTGATACTTTCAGTATATGTGGACGACTTCAAATTAGCCGGACCAGCTAACAATCTACAAGCTGGCTGGGATTATATCCGCATAAGCGGTATTGAGTTTGATCCACCTACTCCATACTCACAATATCTTGGCTGTGGACAACAGGCATACGAGGTACCGCAGAATATCTTCGACAAAAGAATGTCTACCATACGACCTATGTTGCCCGTACACAATGAGATAGATCACACTACAGCCAAACAAGTTCGTGGAATTCGACATGATATGCTTGGTTTTACCGATCAGTGCATTGAGCGGTACCTGGAATGCGCTTCCAAGCGCGCCCAGGGACCGGGGTCACGTCGGAAACGATCCGACTCGCCGAGGACTTCGCGATCCAAATCGCCTGCATCCCCCGGGTCGGTCGCCAGACCTACTAGTGCGCTCAACGCACGGCCGCGATCATCCAGCCCAGCAAGATCGGTCGATACGACATCTACTACAACAGACCCCATACCAGCCACATACGATGACCTACCTGACGCCGAAACCCCTGGCATCGGGGGCACCTCCTTCACCGATTCCGATTACTCCGACGAGGGCATCCTTGGCCAGGACGCGGCGAGTGTACTGATGAAGATTCTCTACCTGGCACGTTGCTGTCGTTTCGAACTTCTACATCCAGTATGTATGCTAGCCAGAGAAATTACCAAATGGAATACCACGTGTGATAAACGTCTACATCGATTGATATGCTACATCAAAACAACGCGTACACATTGTTTACACGGATGGATAGGTGATTCGTCAGACAAGTTATCCATCATGCTCTTCACTGACGCCTCGTTCGCCGATTGCATGACATCATCCAAGTCCACTACCGGCGTCTTCGCCGCGCTTGTTGGACCAAATGCGTTCTTCCCGGTCAACGCTGTGTGCAAGAAACAAACTGTTGTATCGCACTCATCTACATAATCCGAGATCGTTGCTTTTGACTCAGCACTACGACTGGAGGAATTACCATTACTCTCATTCTGGGAAGCCGTGGTGGGAGTTGCCAACACATGCAAAGAGAAGAATACTTGCCTGAGCTGCCAGGGGCGCACCGACACGGCGACGTGTCCGACGTTGGCCGCCAAAAAGAAGCGTAAGCCATCGCCTCGCAAGGCACCCCCCACAAGGGGATCTTCTCCTAGCCGTAGGCAACTACCGCTAAATACGGAGTTACCTACGCCTCCAAAGAGGCGTACAATATCCCATGAGGGTACCGTATTGCACGTGGATCCAGAATCAGCTAACGAGATTAGTTCTCCCAAAGTGCGTCTTATTGTCCTCGAGGATAACCGGGCCGTGATCAAAATTGCCCAAAAGGGACGTGCACCAACACTTCGTCATCTTCATCGTACTCATCGTATCAACCTGGATTGGATATGCGAGACATGCCAACTCGAACATTTTGAGCTCAAATATGTAGGTACATAAGAGCAGATCGCAGATATGATGACCAAACATTTCGAGCCGAAGAAAGCAGACCTCTGGAGGGACCTCTTGGAACACTCGCTCATCTTTCCCGCTACTCCGGTACAGTGTCTTCCAAAGAAACAATGGAAACCACTACGAGGGCCTCGGAGGCCCGACGGTTTACCTCATGTTGCAGAACCTCCAAAACTGGATGGATGCCCGGAAGTATGCAAACTATTACTGACAGAAAAAGAAAGATGGGGCGAGGTAGGATCATAATGTGGAATGCGGTGCGTTGGACAAGGCAATCACGAGGGCATATGCGCATGCACGTACCACATTGGTGTACCAGCTGCAGCTATTGTTTCGCGCACACCTCGGTCAAGAGCACGTTCCCCGCACGGTAGACATCCCCGCCATCCTCCCTCGCCTCCACAGGATACAGAGAGGTCTAGGACACTAATTGTACGTTCATGCCGCAGCAATTTTACGACTCGAGCTACAAAGCTTACAGGCATCCTGTTCGCTGCGTGCGAGGCGAAAATAAGTGAGATTGGTTCTAATCCCGATACCCCCATCCACGAGATGGATCAGGCACAGCCGCTCCACCTCATCGGCTGGCCCATCGGCTGCGACGCTGAGTACGACCCGAACGCCAAGGACGACGACCGCGTGGGCTTCACGTACCACGCTCAAACTGGTCGCCCTCGTGATCCTGATGATGGATACATATGCGTACATCAACGGCGCGCTGATCGCAGTGCAGATTTTGATCTCCGCGTACCCGACGAATCCACGATTCGAAAAATTGCCCGCTCTGCGCCCGCCGACGTCAAGAGTTGGATCAGCGAAACTGGTGGATCAGTCGGCGGCAACGCCAACTACGAGTACAGCACGCTTACGGCTACCCCATGGCTGTCTTCCATGAGGGCTATGTGCATGCTTTCCAGCCTCTTCACTACATGATCATTTGAACGCAGTGACCCCAGGAGCGCACCGCAAGTGCCCGCCAATGGACCTTACGACGATGCTATTGAAGACGGAGTGGATGATGATTCACAATGATTGGTCCAAAATTGGCAGTGCAGTACTGCGACAATATTCCCAGGACAGCGTTCAGGATACAAAAACACTACTATGGAAATGGTATTTGTGCACCCTCTGATGTATACAGCAATGGATTGACAACTCCATGCCATGCTCCTAAACTTGAGCGTGTAGCGATCAAGTTACCCACACGCCCACCTGGCTTAGCCAGGACATCGGATACATCGGGACACATCGGCCACATTGTTGAGGATAATTTGGTCACCGACATGCGAGCATTTTCCGACATTAACCAGACAGGCAAATTTCGCCGCAAGCTCAGCACATGGTTGACTGCGCGCGGAGGCTTCGGAGGTATCGGATCATATTCCAAGGCGGTGGCAACACCATCCGATCGCCCAGAAGGCTGGGAGGCAATATCAGAGCACGACGAGAATATGCCAAGTACCTATCGTTGGCAAGCATACAACGAGGGCAATGTCTTCTTTGGCGAAGCCCCCGGTGAGATCGACCCTGGTCTTACTCCTGGTCCTGATATTGACCCACTCGAGCTGGAACAAGCAAAGTGCAGCGCTTTCTGTGGTGGTCGTTTGGTTTCTACTCTTCTTTCAGATAATGGGTGGTGTTCCCTTGTACAAGAAGATCTGGGACTACTCTTGCATCATGCCTTCGGTCCATCAGGGCACGCATGCAAATGGACCAACTTGTACACCGATTCAACATGGATTATGCACCCCAAGAAAGGAGCCAAGGGTGCAAAGCACAAGAAGTACCCGAGCCACGGCATTGACGAGCTCAACAATGCACAGAAGCGAGAAGATCTCGCCAAAGTATCAAATGATGCTCTTGTACCGTTGTTTATGCCGTGCCTCAATCGCGCGGAATGCATGGGTGGCGCTACCCTCGAGCACTTGTCGACCATCATCCGCGACGACATCATGATGTGGGCATTCTCCTTTGGCAATTATAAAGGTTCAGACAGAACGACACGCCGATCGGCCAATATTGCATTCAATTGCCAGAGGCTGGTGGAGACACCCGCTATGGTATGGAGGAACTGCGTAACCAGCGTACGCAGACACAGGACAGCCGTACCACAGCTATTCTCAACAACCAGTTTGAGTCCACCCTCGAGCAGCGCAACATGATCAAGATGATCCGCGAGGCCAGATGCCTCATGTTACACAGCGACAATGCCTCCACCAAAAGGTGGCGTGATTTCAACGAGATCATCTGGAGTTACTGGGCCAATGATTTTCCTGCATATGTGAAACAAAGACACTATTGCAGAGGCCTCAATGCCATGGTGGTATGGAGCGCGAATGACATCGCATGTGCCAACCACGGACAGAACACCGTGGACATGCGTCGCCACATGGATCGCGCACCTACTGCCGTACGTGAGCTCCAGAAAATGGAATGTGAGGGTGGCGTCCCGACGCTCATGCCAGTACACGTACAAGTGGATGTATCACGTTTTGTCGATGTGATGCAGTATTTCCGCTGCCCCACGGTCATGGGGCCTGGCAAAACAGCACAGTGGGGCGTACGCCCGAACTTTGATTACCACACGGACGATCTGATCAGGATTATGCAAAATGCCCAGACCTCCATCCAGCACCTCCCACCTATCAGGATCGCCATCGTGAAGGCCGCCCAGACCTCCATCCAGCACCTGCGTTTCAACCAGTCTTTATCGAGAGCGCTGTTCGCCCGACCTAGGGCCGACGGCGCACGGCGCGCACAGGGCGTTTACCAGACAGGCGACCAGGTTTCTACTGGCGCGGGAATGGGAAGCCCAAGCGTGAATGGGCTCTCCAGTGGCATGGGCCCTCATCATCGGTTTCGAAGGCGCGTCCAACGTCTGGGTCAGCCACCGCTCCACCACCGCCATGGTCAACCGTAGACATATACCACATGTTTCAGGCTCTGATATTGTGCCATGGGGTCACGTCCTGAACGCCATGAAAGGGCAACCGGCTCCACCAGCTGGACCTCCCCCAGGTGATGCACCAGCTGACCAACCACCTCACGATCGAGGAGGAGGCGGAGGAAGTGGTGGAGGAGGAGGCGCACCGCCTCCATCGCGTGACGGTCCCATCGACGGACACGCAGATCAGGGCGTGTTCATCGACTCCGTTGGTCCAACCCCGGCAGAAACGCCCACGCGCTGCGGACGCCTCTGCGCAACCTGTCGCGCTACCAGCTCCAGTGCCCCCCAGCTTCGGCAACGTCCAAGACGCGCCCGGCAACCGTCGCCAGCATGCCTTTATGGTGTGGCTTAGTCGTAGACAAGGAGATGCCGACCTCGCACCTACTGCAGGCGCTAGTGGGAGTGGTTCGCAGCCAGGACCTTCGGGAGGAGACCTACCGCCCGCGGCGCTCGCAGCAGCCGCTGCCGCGCCCGACGCCGCCGCAGACTCCGGTCCTGCCGACGCACCGCCCGACGCGCTCGACGCCCCGCCAGCACCCCTACCCGATCAATCCGAGCAGGCTCCAGCAGACAACGACCAAGAACGACGGCCTCCATAATTTCAGATCGGAACTCCCGAAGGCCCGCAAGAGGGGCCAGCCGACGAGGACGGATATAGTTCGGGATCTGATATGATACGCAGTTGGGCGAAGCAGATGGAGGAGCAGCCCAACCAGGGAAACGAGCTTCGCCAACCTCAGCAGCTTCCCGACCAAAGAGGAGCAAAGACACAACGACGTGATCAGCAGGAAGATGCCCCCCAGGCAAAATGACGTGATCGACGAGAACGCGATGATCCGAGAACTCGGGCTGCAAAGAGGAAAGAGCTGCTGGACGACCTACCGAAGTGCTTCAAGAAGCCCCGTGACGCCAACAAGGTAGACTACGACTTGGACATCAAGGCCACCTCAGACCAGATGCAGTTCGCTCCGTCCCTACGCGGAATACTCCTCACCGGGAAAGCTGCCGCCACGGAGCTAAAGTATGGTACTCTGACCAACAAGGAAAAGCAGCTCATGGACGGGGCGATGAAGGTCGAGTGGTCCAAGTGGACGGAGTTCGGGGCCTACGAGAAGCTACCGCCCAGGGAGCTGAAGGAGCTCTTGAGGCGCAATCCTGGCATGCGTCCCGCGGGCGCACGCTGGGTGCTCACCAGCAAGGGGGCCAACCTCATGAAGGCCCGCCTCGTCGTTCAAGGATGCCAGGGGGACAAATCGCAGATCCGCGCGGATGCGCCGACAGGATCTAGAGATGCACTTTGCCTTGCCCTCGCCGCTGCCTCACAGTCTGGTTGGGATGGTACGCCGCATGGCGCCATGACGGCCTATCCCCAGTCTGGCAATATCGAGAGGCTTCTGCTGCGGCACTTACCGGGCGAGATCGCGATGGCGACTGGCGCCATCTATGGCACTCGTGATGCCGGAAGACAGTGGTACCTCCTACACCCAGAGAGTCTTCAGTGAGCGCGGCCTTCTCAAGAGCAGGCTCCAGAAGGGGCTCTGCTATTTCTACGATCCGAGGGGCCTCGCAGCGGTCATTCACTAACATGTTCACGATTTCTTGATCGCCCAGCGGAACGACGCCTCGGAGTGGCGGCGCGTCATAGGCAGTTGGGAGAAGAAGTTGCACCTCAAGAAGGTCGACGGCACTATCAAGTACTTTGGCCGCATCATCTCCAAGACGGACGATGAGTTCCGTGTCGCGCAGGTGGCCGCCGCCAAGCAGGTGGGCCCTGTCGAGATCACCGCCGCGAAGGACCGCGCCCCGGGGGACGGGCTGTCACTAGAGGAGGTGTCTGGTTACCGACACACTCCAGGCCAACTGGTTTGGCTTGCCGTGCAGACGCGAGTCGACATCGCCTGCCTGGTCAGCATGGCCGCCAGGCGCACCAACGTCGCCACCGTGGCCGACGCCAAGACACGCAACAAGACGGTGACCTACGTTCGCGGGTCCGCCGACTTCGCCATCGTGTTGAAGCGCAACCTCATCGACCTGAAGACCTGCACCACGGTTTTCTTCAGCGACGCCGCGCTTGCCAACATTGATGGCATCAAGAGCCAGTGGGGCATGGTCCTGGGCCTCACCCATAGACCTCGTGATGTCGTCGGGGGCCGTTGCGATCTGTGGCTGCCCGTAGCTTGGCACTCCGGTACCGTCGAGAGGTCCGCGAAGTGCACGCTGCCCGCCGAGGGGCACGCCGCCCTCGAGGGGGCCGAGATCAACACCTGGTTCCGCCAGCTTCTTACCGAGGCCTACAATCCCAAGAAGCCGCTCAAGGAGATCGACGACCTCAGCCTGGAGCGCCCTGGGGAGGTTCAGCGACGGCCAGGGCCTCGTCACGCACATCCAATCCGACGTCGGTCAGTCTACCGACAAGCGGTTCCGCATCGTCGCCTCCATGATCAAGGAGTCCGCGCGCCCCAATAGCGAGCTGCGCTTGACTTGGGTGCCTACCTGGAGTATGGTCGCAGACGCACTCACCAAGGGGATGGAGACCGGCCTGCTGCTTTCGTCCTTCGGCGCCAAGAGGCACAATTTCGGCGCCAGGCAGCCCGGCGCCGCCATGATCGCCTCGGCGATCGCCGCGTGCATCGGCAAGGTCAGGGGTCAGCCGACCCCAGGGCCGCCGCCGCCGTTCGACCTGAACCACTACTGGTACATGTGCTACATGACCTGCCTCTCTATGTTCCTGGGCAGGACGACCGTGCTCGGCCTCTTCGCGATCATGTGGTTTATGGTGTCCCAGAACGCCATCAGGCAGCCGCCGCCGCCGCCGCAGCAAGATGACAGGGCCACCGCTGATCGGCGCCCCGGGTGTGATGATCGCCGCCTGGGCAGACGCCGCAACCGCCCGTGATCCCCGAGGAGGAGGATGACGACGGGGGCATCTACGTGCCCGACGTCATGGCGACTGCGACTGCGGCTGCAGCGGCGCAGAGCAGTTCCTCGGCTGGCTGCGCTACGCCGAGGCCATCGGCAGCGCCGGCGCCATCGCCCGCTTCGCCGCAGGACAGCTTCGCCGCATCATCAGCGCCGAGTACGCCGTGCACAATCACGAGTTCCTCATCGGCCAGCATCGTACCCTGGAACAACTCAACGCCGACAGTGTCGCCGGCGGAGATCAACGAGTGTGCCGCGGCAGGGCGCAATCTTCGCGTGGGACACAACCCGCAGCGTCTACGCCACCTGCGGGGCCTGCAGGCGCCGCTGGCTTCGCCGCAACCACAGGGTGCACAGCCCCGATTTCTCGAGATTGCATCCCACGCTGAGGCAGGAGCTGCAGGGCAGGTGGGCGCAAATGATGGGAAGCGCTGCGCCCGGCAAGGGGCTAGGAAGAGGGGCTAAGAAGTCCACGTGAGTGATTCCCCCGCCTGCAGTGCCTGTATTTGTCTTCGCCACCTGGACGCTGTTTCTAGTAGCCGCGCACGTACTCCGCATCTAGTGTAGTTGTCTTTGCAGCCCGAACGCTGCATTTGGCAGCCGCACACACTCCGCATTTAAGATAATTGTCTTCTCTGCCCGGACGCCGCCATGCTGGCAGCCATTTATGTTTCATCCGCGTTGGCCTGATCAGCCTGTGTGTGTGCGTTTGTTTTTGACGGTGATGGCGATCACCCGCCATTGCTTCGCTACCAGTGCCCTCCTTGCTACAAAGTAATAAGGCCCGAGCCGAGAGCCCGTTGTATGGAGAATTCACTTTGCAGGTGCGCGCAGAGCACCCGTTAAATCGCCCCGAAGGGCAGCGTGTTAGCAAACCGTGCCAGCCGTTTGCCTGCAATAAATTATCTCGATTATCATCTCCCTGCTTGCAATGCAGTTTCCGGCGAATGACTTGTTATAGTCCCCGCTCAGGCGCCCGAGACGGCGACTAGGAGGAGTGTGAATCAAGCTCACTCCCCATGCTGTTTCTTTCCCCGTTTTGTTGTTGTTGTTGTTGTTGTTGTTGTTGTTGTTGTTGTTGTTGTTGTTGTTGTTGTTGTTGAACATTATTTCTTCTTAAGAATAATTATTGTTGGGGCCCCTGGTGCACGACCCCCCCGCCGCGCCTAGGCCGCAGCCTCATTTTCATTATTTTCGTGAGGAAGTCTCAGGCAAAACGGGGGAGTCCGGATCCGGTTGTGTTGTTACGATCGGTTTTCCCTTGCAAAAAATAAGCTAAAGTGGACATTTCTTGTTCTAACATAACCAAACTTCAAGAATCCCTTGCAAAAAATAAGGTAAAGTGGACATTCGCGCGCGCAAGACGAAATCCTTCCAAAACCTTAGTTTTCGTAGCGATTTTAACATAAAAACATCAAAAAACCAATGGTTTTTCAAAAAAAAAAAATGTCAAAATTTCATCCCGCGCGCTCTTGCGGATTCGTAGGAAACCCAACACTTTTTAAACATTTCTGTCAAACGGGCTTTTGCGAGCAACTTTTTCGAACTTCTGCAACAACGGTTGCGCACCTGCCAGGGCCATCATCCCTGTCAAATAATACCATGCGGGACACATTCGTTTTTTCTTCGCGCGCGCACGCCGTCGTCGTCGGCCGCGGGGCCCTGAATAGTAGCCACGGTCGTCCGCATGCCACGAAGTGAAGTGTCCGAACGTCATAGGGCGGGAAGCTGGGTGTGGGTGGTGGCGAAGAGTCGTTTGGAAATTTGGTAGAGCTTGAACCGGCCCCCCCACAAAGTGGGGGTATTGCCCGCCTCCTATGAAAACCCTGGCACTGGTGAGAACGGAGTGTCCCCACGTGCTAGTAATTGTTGTTGTTGTTGTTGTTGTTGTTGTTGTTGTTGTTGTTGTTGTTGTTGTTGTTGTTGTTGTTGTTGTTGTTGTTGTTGTTCTCTCTCTCTCTCTGTTTGTATATATCCCTGCCGCCGCTGTTTATTGTCGAAGGGCCCTTGGCCAGAGCTACGCTATTTGTCTTGAGCCGCGCTCAGCAAAAGAGATCCTAGGCGCTGCGCGCCGATCCATATCACAGCTGATGCTCATGATGAGCATCTGATGATGATGTTGATGTTGACGATGCTGCTGATGATGATGATGATGATGATGATGATGATGATGATGATGATGATGATGATGATGATGATGATGATGATGATGATGATGATGATGATGATGATGATGATGATGATGATGATGATGATGATGATGATGATGATGATTATGATGATGATGATGATGATGATGATGATGATGATGATGGTGATGATGATGATGATGAGGAGGAGGAGGAGGAGGAACGGGAGGAGGAGGAGGAGGAGGAAGAACTGTTGGTGGTGGCCGGATACGTAGCCGAGGATGTAATAGAGGAGGATATAGAGGGTGGAGAAGAGGAGGAGGGGGAGGGGAAACATCTGGAAAAGGAGCAGGAGGAGGTAAACCAGGTGGAGGAGGATGAGGAGTAGGGCCCGTGTTCATCAGCGATGTTGGAATACACCCTCCATTTCCACTGAAGGAACTGCCTCGTTGGAAAGCAACCGTTTGAAGTCCCGGACGCGTGCCAAAATATCGTTATCAGGATTCCAACGCCACGGATCAACCGGACTGTTGCGTGTTGACGATCCTGAATCGTGCCAAAACGCTATTCTTGGGATTTCAACACCGCGAACCAACGTAATTTTTGCACTCTCATTATCCTGAATCATTTCAACACAATTTCTGGCACGCTGATCATGGAATTCCGTGAAACCGTTGCAAACTTGAAACGCATTTGCGCGGCGCTAAGGCGAGAACCACATTTCGAGAAGGAGCCGCCCTCAATCCGTGAAGCTCGTGCGGATGTTGAAAACGAATGTGCGCGGCGCTAAAACGTGGCCACATTTAAAACAAGGAACCGCCTTCAATCCGTAATGCTCTTGCAACTGTTACCAATTAGTGCGCGCGGCGCTAAGGCGAGAGTCACATTTTGAAAAGGAACCGATGCGCGCGGCGCTAATGCGAGAGCCGCGTTTTGAAAACGACCCGCCCTCCATTCGTGAAGCTGTTGTTGTTTTGCATGCTTCAGGGTCGTAAGTGTGTCAGGCGAAACGCCTGGGCCACCCAAACAACTGGCCTCGGGGTGTGACAGGGAGAGTTTCTTTGTTATAAGGAATGGAAGAGGAGAGGATGGTGGAGAGGAGGAGGAGGAGGAGGAAGAGGAGGAGGAGGAGGAAGGAGGAGGAGGAGGAGGAGGAGGAGGAGGAGGAGGAGGAGGAGGAGGAGGAGGATGTGGAGGAGGGAAGCAGGAGCCTCTGGTGCGCCGCCCCACGTCGCGGCCGACACTGAGGACGCAGGGGGCCGGCCGGGACGGCGCCCGCGGCGGCGCGCCCGGCGAGGCTGGCCCGCAGACGCCTTGCGACTCAGACGACAAGTGCCTCTGCGTCCGGGGCGCGCCAACCCGTCGGGGGGGGAGTCGTCGGCGGTCGGCGGTCGTCGTTCGAAGAGGCGCACACATGGATTCGGGCGCGTTGATTGGCGGCGGGTCCCGCTTCCATGCTGAATCTGTACGCTCCGTCGCCAAATTAGGCTGCATTGGCGCCATGCTTCGGGGGTTACGTTCCCCGATGCCATGGATGTGGCACCCGCGCGCCAGATCGACGGATCCGTAATCCACATTATCGTTTGCCAGGGTCGACGGTCGTCGTCGTCGTCGTCGTCGTCGTGTCGTCGTCGTCGTCGTCGTCGTCGTCGGTCGGTCGACGGTCGGTCGACGGTCGGCGTTCCGGCAGCGTCGGCGACGCCGTTGTCAGCGTCGCCGTCGTCGGCGTCGCGGCGGTGGCCGTCGGTGGTCGTCGGCGTCGTTTTCGTTGGGCGACGTCGGCGTCGCCGACGTCGTGTCGTCGTCGCTCTCGTTGTCGTCGTCGTCATCGTCGTAGTCGTCGGAGGGGGAGGAGGAGGAGGAGGAGGAGGAGGAGGAGGAGGAGGAGGAGGAGGAGGAGGAGGAGGAGGAGGAGGAGGAGGAGGGGAAAGGAGGAGGAGGAGGAGGAGGAGGATGGAGGGTAGTCGTCGTAGCCAGTGGTGCTTACACATCTGCTAGAGGTGAAGCCATTTTTTCGCACGTGCGGACGCCTCCCCCTTCTCTTTCTTCGGTGGCGAGCCTGCGGGGAAGGCAGAGGGGGCGAGGCTCCCCAGAAGGCTCGGAAGGCTTCCGGCCTTCTGAGAAGTGTTTTAACCCGCCTCCGAAGACAAGGACGGTTTCTCAGAAGGCCAGAGGGCTTCCGCCCCCTTCTGGGAAGGCCCGCCCCCTTTCACTTCCCCCTTGGGCTCGCCGCCGAGTCTCTTGTGCGATTCATTCGTGGGCGGCCTCAATCGAAGCTGTGCCCATGTCTTTGTTCAGTCTCAGGCTAGGCGTGGAGCCCTGTCTGTGCTGCTGGAAGCAGCTTTCTGTATTTCTCATTGGTGCAGAGTGCAGTTGCCCTGGAGGTTCCTGTGGTGAGGCCGCGGAATACAAACAACAACTGCACAGCATCGGTCTCGGCTGCTGGGCTCCTGTGGGCATTTTTGGACTCGTCCAGAGGATCCTTCGGAGGTCCCTTCGGAGGCCCCCGGAGGCCCCAGCAGGCTTGACGAGGGCCAGAGCGCCTGAAGACTTCCTTGTTGTCGTCGTCCTCCTTTTCCTCGTCCTCGTCCTCGTCCTCGTCTTTTTGTCGTCCTCTTCCTCCTCCTCCTCCTCGTCCTCCTTGTCGTCGTCGTCCTTGTCGTTCTCTTCCTTGACCTCCTTGCCCTCTTCCTCTTTGTCCGTCGCTGCATCTGGCCGCCACCGCCATGCAATGAGAATCAAGAGTTGCGGGCTCACGGTCGTGTCTAATCTGATCTCGTCCTCGTCTTCGTCATCGTCCTCGTTCTCGACCTCGCCGCCCTCGTCGCCGCCGTCGTTGTCGCCGCCACCGTTGGCGTCGTCTTGTCCGTGCTCCCCGTCGTCCTCGTCGCCGCCCTTGTTGCCGCCGCCGCCGCCGCCGCCCTCGCCGGCGGCAGCGGCCTTTCGCAGGCAGCACCCCGGCGGGCAGTGCTGGCCTTTCGGGGCTCCATTCGGAGGCCTGCCCGCGCCCGCGCGCTGTGGCGGGGCTGGGTGGGGCGGCCTCCATTTATTTCCAGTGGGGTGGTCGGGGAGAAGGCGCGGTTGGGCCTGACCGGGGGCGGAGGGAGGGAGGCAGGGAGCAAAACGAGGACGAGGAGGAGGAGGAGGAGGAGGAGGAGGAGGAGGAGGAGGAGGAGGAGGAGGAGGAGGAGGGGGAGGAGGAGGAGGAGGAGGAGGAGGACCAGTGTAGACCCAAGAATCACCAGCGATGTTGGAATACATCCTCCAAGCTCCCTCTTCATAGGCCCCTTTTCAACGGTTCATTTCACTGAGGGGACTGCCTCGTCGGAGGACAACTCTTTGAAGACCCTGAAGCATGCAAAAACATTGTTCCCGGGATTCCAACGCCACGGGCCAAGTTGACTGTCGCATCTTGACGATCCTAATCGTGCCAGAACGCCATTCCTGGGACTTCAACACCGCGAATTCACGTAACTGTTGCGCCATCTCTGCAAAATCCCATATCTGGTACTCTGATCATGGGAACCCGTGAAACTATTGGAAGCTTTAAAGGCGAATGTGCGCGTCGCTAAAGCGAGAGCCACACTTTGACAAGGAGCCGCTCTCAATCCGTGAAACTATTGCATTTTTTACCATGAATGCGTGCGGCGCTAAGGCGAGAGCCGCACTTTGAAAACCACCTGCCCTCAATCCGTGAAACTCTCGCAACCAAGTTTAAACCGAATGTGCGCGGCGCTTAGGCGAGAACCACATTTTGAAAACCACCGCCTTCCATGTGTGAAACGGTTGTCACTTTCCAAGCTTCAAGATCATACATGGTGAGGAATTCTCAGCCGAAACGCCCGTACCGCCCAGAAAAAAATGCTTCGGGTGTGGCAAGGAAATGATTTATAGGGGAAAACAAACGGAGGAGGAGGAGGAGGAGGAGGAACAGGAGGAGGAGGAGGAGTAGGAAGAGAGGAGCAGGGTGATGGTGCTGGTGGTGTTTCTTGTTCCGCACCGCTTCTGCCAGCAACGGTGCGTTGCCCAGCCGCGCGCCCTACTGCCGCCGCTTTCGTCGACGTCGCTGCCCTTGCCGGAGTCGTTTCAGCGGCCGCCGCCGAGGTGCCTCCGAGGCGCCGCCCTAGCGGCCCTACTTGTTTGCGGCCGAGGCGCCTCACGTTCCACTCCCGTGTCGCGGCAGAGGTCCCTGGCCACGATCCGCGCTCCAGCCGAGCCAAGGCTTCGCACCCTGTCTGTGCGATCGGACCCCCAGGCTCGCGGCAGGGGCGGGCCACTCCCCCGAGTACGCTTCACTGTCATGTCCCTGCGTGGTTTCGGGCCTTCGTTTTCCTCCTCGGTCGTTGTCCCTCCTCCGTGGCGTCTTCCCTGGCCCTCGCTTCATTTCGCTTTTCGGGCCCTCGGCCCCGCTTGTCGCACTGTGTGATTGCAGTGCAAGAGAGTTGGGGCTTGCCGCCAACCGTTTTTTCAGTCTGCGGGCGCCAAGTGGCCTGTCAGACGCTGGTCAGCGAGAGGTGGGATGCACCGGAAGCGAATTAGGCACAGTAGCGTAGAGGAAACCGGCGAGGAGGAAAAGGGGGGAGCCTTCTCAGACCATGCAAGCCAGCGCGAGGGTGCCGTAGAAGGAAGGACATGCAGCCGCAGGACACAGGCCGACGCCAACTTGAAGATGTAGAGCTTGTAGAAGTCTGGGCAACACTGAGACTCTGCAATCGAAGACCGTGAAGGTGAAGACCTTGAAGGCGGGCCGTTACAGGCCGTGCGCAGCCACCTCGTGCAGGCAGCTCGCGTGCCGCCCCAGCGCCTCCAGCAAGTCCGTCGGGTTCTGCGGCTCATTCCCTGCGGCGGTCGCCGCCCTGAAGTGCCACTCTTGTCCATGTTGCGGGATCGGAGTCGCAACGGTTCCAGCCCAGGTCCAGCAGCGTCGCGACCACTGCCGAGATGGGCCCGCCAGCCAGCCTCCATCTCTTGTCTAGACGCGCGCTCGATAGGCGGCGCACGACCTTCGGCCAGGCTCGCCACAGGCGGAACACGTCGGGCGGAGCTAGGACAGGGAGAAATCGTTCTTGAGCGTTCCGGAACGCTCTGGGACGGCCGAGGCGCCCGATACATCTTTCAGAACCACCAGATCTCAGGGATGCCCGATTCGTCCTCGATCCAATTGTGTCATTGTCCTGGCCTCGTCTTGACAATGTGCTAGCACGGCCGCGCGGTTCCGCCAGCAGGTTGCACCACGCGGTGGGCAGCCGCTACGCTCTCAGGAAGCTATATGATATAGGCCGCCCCGAGAGTTCAAGCGCTGAGGAATTTGCGGCGGCACCCTTGCCGTGCCGCACCGCCGCCGATGGGTGCCGCTGCAGCGCGTTCCATGCGAGGCCTCGCAGTCGCGGTTGTGGTGGTGTTGGTGATGGTGATGATGATTATTTTGACGATGACGATAGTAACGACGAATATGGCGATGATGATGATTATGATGATGATGATGATGATGATGATGATGATGATGCTGATGCTGATGCTGATGCTGATGCTGATGCTGATGCTGATGCTGATGAGGATGCTGATGAAGATGAGGATGTGGATGAAGATGATGATGGCGATGCCGATGACGATGATGATTATGATGACGATGATGAGGATGATGATATTGATGATGCTGATGTTGAAGATGACGATGATGATGATGATTATTTTTCGGATGACGAAGATCAGGCACATGATGATAATGATGATGGTGATGGTGATGGTGATGTTAATGGTGATGGTGATGATGGGTTTGATGGTGATGGTGATGGTGATGGTGATGGTGATGGTTATGGTGATGACGATGCTGATGTTGATGGTGATGCTGTTGATGCTGATGATGATGATGATGATGATGATGATGATGATGATGATGAGACTGATGATGATAATGACGATGGTGATGGTGATGGTGATGTTGGTGGTGATGATGATGATTGTGATGACGCTGGCGGTGGTGATTGTGATGGTGGTGATGGTGATGGCGGTGGTGATGGCGATAATGAGAGAGATGGTGATCAGCAGGATGATGTTAATGATGATTATGATGATGATGATGATGCTGATGTTGATACTGATACTGATACTGATACTGAAACTGATACTGATACTGTTGATGATGATTATCATGATGCTGAATATGATGATGGCGATGGAAGTGATGATGATGATGATCAGGATGATGATGATGATGATGATGATGATGATGATGATGATGATGATGATGATGATGATGATGATGATGATGTTGATTAATACGATGATGATGATGATAATGATGATGATGATGATGATGATGATGATGATGATGATGATGATGATGATGATGATGATGATGATGATCATGATGATGATGATGATGATGATGATGATGATGATGATGATGATGATGATGATGATGATGATGATAGCGATTGCGATAGCGATGACGATTATTACGACCGTGCTGGTGATATTGACGATGGTGGTGAGTGATCGCGACGGCGATAAGGACGATTGTGATGATGACGATGGTAGTGGTGATGATGGTCATCCTTCCTCATCCTCTTTCCGATCCTCCTGCTTCTCCCTCTCCTCCTCTTCTCCTCTTCCAGCTGCTTCGTTTTCTCTGCCTGGACCTCGTGCTCCTTAGTGGGCGCGCGCGAGGTCAACCTAGAATATTAGACTCTTAGAATCCTCCTCCACCTTTTCCTCCTACATTCCTTCTCCTTATGTAGAACTCCTCCCTGTCGCACCCCGAGGCTTGTCGAAATGGCGGACTGGGCGTTTCGCCAGAGACTTTTACCGTTTATGGTCCCGAACCTTGAGATTTGCAGCACTTTCACGGATTGAAGGCGGGTGGTTTTCAACATGTGGTTTTCGTTTGAGCACCGAGCACATTCGTTTTCAAAGCTTGCGTGAGCTTCAAGGATGGAGGGCTGGCCGTTTTCAAGATGTGGCTCTCGCCTTGGCGCCGCGCGCATTCGGCTTGAAAGCTTACAAGAGTTCATCGGGTGGAGGGCTGGCCGTTTTCAGAATGTGGGTCTCGCCTTAGACCCGCGCAAATTCTTCTCCAGAGTCTACATAAGTTTCAAATACTCTTAGGCCACCGTATTGTCGGAGCCTGCTCGACAATACCTTTTATGCAAGATGGGTCTGAACGACCCGCCCTCGGTCGTTCCGCCGCAGTGCAGAGCTTCTCTGGCCTCTTCGTCGTGGGCTTGGGGGTGGGATTGGCGGGGCTGGGACTGGGGTCGACCTTCAGCGTTGCTCTGCTCTGTTCGGTCTCAGCTCTCGGGTTGAGGCTGAGTCCCTTTGGGCTCAGGCGCGGGAGCGCCGTCGGCAGCTCGCGCCGCTCTCCGATGACTCTCCTGGCGCAGGGCCGCCTGCAAATTCATCGCATGTTGAACAAACCTCGTGCTGGAGCTCGCATTTATTGTGCAGCTGGCTCAGATGCCTTCGGCAGCTTTCATGCCGACGCTGGTACAGGTAAGTGGCTTATCACTGCTTGGGGTACTGTTTTCTGCTCGCCCTTCGTTGCAGCTCTCGGGCGGCAGCGCTCAGCGCTTTTTCCAGTTCATGCGCATTCCTTCAGTCGGTGAGTTATCTTGGCTAGTGATCGGATGTTGGATTGTTCGGATATGGTGCATTTTGTGCAAGAGCGCATGGTCAGAGTCATCCGTAGGTCTGACATTGGGCATACATGCATCGGGAGTTCTGGCTTCTCGCAAATCGATTATCTCATGGCCTTCGAGTGTTGCACTCCGTACATGCGTAGCGTCAGAGGCGTAGTTGACAAGCCAGGGCACCGTACACCGATTTGGCAGTGTGCCTGGGAGGAGCTGGACAGCAGCTCGTGATGCGAACACTTGAGGTGGCAGCCAGATGCCGCAGGTTGCTCGATCGCAGGCCCCGGCTGTTGCAGGCTACAAGTCGAGTTTGGAAATGTTCAGAAGCAGGCAACTGCGCAGATAAGCGTGAGGTCTGGCCGACCCTGGAGATCTTGACCCCTCCCAGTCCTTTTCGTCGGGGGTCGAGGTGTCGGTGGAGGACCCTCGTTTAGATTTTTTCGAGTTCGAGCCCGAGGAGGGAGAGGATCCTTGGGCCGACGAGTCGTGTTTTAACCTGTGCAAGCACAGTCGGCTCCTGTTCTACGGGTGCGCGTGACATGACCATGTAATCGCAGAATTGGCCCAGAACGTAAGCCCCCAGAACGTGCTTACTTCCCTGTTTCTGGTGCCCCTGAAAAGGGGGTAGTCGTAGCATGGGCAGTAGTAGTGAGGGTACAGGAGAGTCCACCCCAGCCGAGCGTCCTAGGAACTCTGGACCACGTGTCTTGGCACACACAAGCCATTCACGACGTTTGGCCCACTACTCGAGAGCCGGTGACATTCCAAGCTGGCGGCGCCCACATTCTACACATCAGCAGTGCTTTTGCCAGATGGGTGGACACTGCTGAGACCACAATCTTGAATCATCACGAGCTGGCGGCATGCATCAAGTCTCGAAGTGCCGGGTGCACCACCAGAATGGTGACAGTCAAGCAGTCCGAGCATGTGCGCGAATAGCCGTTGCGAGACGGTATTTCCACGTGTTGGTATCGAGTTCGCAATGTGGTGCAACGAGTGTGACGACATCGGAGAAGGCAGAATGGAGTAGTTCATGTCGCGCATGAATCGGCAGCATGGCTCAGGTTACCATTTCAATTAGTGGACGGGGCAGGCTCAGATTTTCCTGTCAGCGACGATTTTCGGGATTGCTTTCTCGACACATTTCGGCGCATCATTGATTCGGATTCTGGACAGCTGGTAGTCATAAAGGTGCAAGCTTTTGGGGCATCTAGGCGTGCTCACAACAAAGCTGCTGTGGTACCCCACAGAGAGTTTCAACAACAGTTAGATTATATCAAGGCCCACGGTTCACTTCACACAGCATCGAACATCCAGATCCTGAGCGCGACGAGTTGCGCGATCACTCTTCAGGACACTCGGTCTCGGTGCATCCACTGGTGATTGTGGGCCGCAGCTTTGAGCCATGCCATTTTGTCTGACGGTCTAGCGTTGTACTTTGATCTTTGGTTCTGGCAACATCTGCGCGTATTCGGACTCGAGCTGAAGTCGAGCAGCCGGCACCTTCATCTGCGTTGTTCGCGAGGCCTCGTCTCGCATGAAAGCTCGGGCTGGGTTTAGCACAAACCGACTTTCACCAACATGTGTCCAACGTTTACCCAGTGAGGGCATCCAATAGTTGTGCAATATTTTTTGCGGGGCCGAGGAAGGCCTGTCATGGCCGCGGCAATCCTCGTGCGTTGTGGGCAAACTCTTCGACGATAGAGCGGGCGGCGACCGTGTTATCGGGCTGATCGCCATGCTCGCTGGGCTGATCGCCATGCATGCTCGACCGTGGGCCATGGCCAGGGAGGTGCTGAGGAAAGAGGGGTCCCTAGAGCAGGTGAAGGTGGACCACTTGGACGCGGCCATCGCGGGCAACAGCGCTTTGGGGGCGGCGTTCGCTGGCGCCCTGGAAGACGAGGTGCCCGCGCGCCTCCGCCTTCTACGTGGCCAAGCATTCGTGAACAATGCGCCTCCTTGCGGCTCAATAGAGTGGGGGGTCCTGGCAGAACGTGCCTCAGCCAAGGGGTCCCCACTTGTGTTTCATCGTGTGGGCTCCATCTCCGCCTCGCCCATCCCATCTTGGAGCAGCTCGGATCCTTTTCCGAGCTTCTGCAGGTGACGCGATCGGTGCTGCCGGGTTTCAGGAACGGCGCGAGGTCCGCCAAGTACCTCTCAGCCCTCGTATGCCATCGTCTTTGCGAGACGTGCAGTTCTCTCAGGGAAAGGATCTGGATCGACGACCTCTTGCAGCGCGCGGCAGATTCCAAATGGCATGCGCGATCACTGTTAGTCGTTTTAGGCGACCCCCCAGGCTCACAGAGCCCGCACAGTGATACTTCCGTAGCTGTGCGTGTTTGCTCCGAGAAAAGACGGCGTCCGCCCCGCCGCGCGCGCGTGGCCAGCCGGCCCCCTTTCCAACCCTCAGGGCCGACCTGAGCTTAGCGGACGGTGACACTTACCATGCACTCATGGCGCGGAGGACTACAACCCCAGGTTCGCTTTCCCCGAGCATAAACCTGAGCAAGAGGCTTCAATATGATAGATAACGACCGATCAATATGGTCAAACATATGCCACTGACATCGGTCGAATGGCAAATACTGGTTGTCAGCCGAAAGTTCTGTCTCCGATGAAAGTGGTTTTACCTGATGAAGGAGCGATGTCCTGCCGCCCAAGGGCGATGTACGTCCAGATGAAGGATCACGCGATGATGAGTAGAGTGTGGAAGTTCCTGGAACCGATTCCATCGATGAGGTCGACGGGTCGAGCTCGCGCCCTTGCAGCAAGATATCTTGGAACCTCTCGCACAGAAAAGAGCTTCGTCCAGGTGCGCCGAGGCCCGAGAACAATATCATCCCCCAGCAAGGACATGGCGGAGACGAAGGAGAAGACCTCGTCCTGGCCCATGACCGCGCGGGCGCTTCCGAGCACCCCTCGAGCGGCGGCCGCGGCGCACCGGCGACGTCGTCCGAGGGGAATTTCTCGCGTAGATCTACGCCAGCGCCGACCGGTGATCATGGGGACCAGGGGCTGCATGTTGGGGGGCATGGGGTCTATGATCCCGCGTTCCCCGCCCCGCTGGGCGATCTCCCGCAGCGCGGTGCAGAGATGCCGCCCGCGTGCGGCGAAGACGCGGCAATCCCATCGGGCGGTTCTCTGGAACGACAGTTGGAGGACATCGCGGGCGAGGAGTTCGCGGGCGACAGTGTTCGATCGGAGAACAAGCAGATGCGCCGACCCGCCAGCTTTTCGGTTACCTCGCCTCTCGGGAAGCGAAGCAGATCCGGTGATGTCCCAGAGCAGCGCCGAATGATCGTTCCAGGGGGGGGGCGCCCGGGAGCTGCGCTCCAGCCCCCGCCCCCCCCCCCCCCCCCCCGGGGGATTTCAATGCTTGAAGCACCTGGCCCGCGCGGCCGCTCTCCCCAGAAGAGAAGCATAAGCACTGAAAGAGGCGGGCCAGGGGCGCCGAGGCCGCGGTCGGAGGTGTCCGACTTGTCGGACTTGTCAAGAAGATCGAGCATTTTTAGCATGCGTATCAATGCCAAGTGTGCCAAGTTGGGCCCCGGGTGCGCTGACGTGCCCGAGTCGCGGTGCCCCGGCTTATTCGGCCAGTGTAGGAAGCTTGTTTGTTTTGGATGCTCGAACAGCGGTGGTCTCTGCAACTTTAATTTCCTCTGCCCGACTAGCGCGGCTCCCGCCTCGCACAGATGCGCTGGATTACGAGTCGACGAGTGGCGAGAGGCAAAGGGGCGGGAAAGGCTCGAGACAGCGGAGGCCCGGGGGCGAGATCTGAATGGGATGCGTGAGCAACTGCGGCAATCAGAGAGCCGACAACAGGAAGTCACTGCCCAACAGTTGGATAGGGGCCGGGGGGCCATGGCTAACGCTGCGCGCGCCCTGGAAGAGCGACAGCAGGCTTCAGCGGCGGTGGGGATGTAGCCAGCGGGCTCGAAAACGCCGTCGCCCCCGAGCGTCAGGCGCATCTTCATGAGAAGAACTCGGCGGAAGAAGCGAGGCGCGCTGTGCGGGGGGGCGGCGGGGCTCAGCGAGCGACGAGGGCGCAGGCAGCCGCGGAATTGCAGGCAGCAGAGAGCCGCAGTGCACAACTGGCGGCAGATGCCGCCGCTGCACCGCGGCAGGCCGAGGCGAACCGACTTGCCGCGGACGTGAGCTATGCTCGATCCGAGGCCGAGAAACTACGCGCCCGCTAGGGGGCGCGGCGACTTGAAATGATTGCTGGAGAGAAAGTTGCAGCGCTGACGCACGCGGTGGAAGTGGAGGCTGCCCAGTTGATGGTGAAAAGGGAAGCAGAGCGAGATGACTCGCATCGCAAACTTGACTAATATCAGACACAGTGGCACCCGAAATGAGCGTCTTCGCCAGCAACCTCTGGCGCGGGTTCTTCGACCCGGGCGAGCACGGCGACGGCGCCCGCAGCCGAGCCGCTGGCGCCGAGTGCGGTCGGGCGGCCGCCAGCGCGTGGGACCCGGGGCAGCGTCCCCACGCGGGGTTCTTTGGTGTTCTGCATGCCTCATGGTGGCGAATCGCGATTGCCCCAAGTGCACGACAAGCTTTTGTGACGACCATTATATGAAGGGCGACGAGATGCGCGTTCACTGTTACGGGAAGAGTTCGACAGCCAAAAAGAAAGAGGGGCAGGAGAGGCTCTGGGAGAGAATGCGAGGAGCGACGGGCGAATGATAAACTTCAGGAACACGATCGCGCTGCGTCCATGCCGAGGGCCCCCTCGCGCGACCGCCCACTTCGGCCTAGTCGCGCCCAGAGCCGCGCCTCAGGGTGCGATGGTCGATTGGCCGAGAACGTCGAATCCACGAGGCTTCTTGAGCTTGAAGAGACGGCGAGGGCCGATCATGACAAACCAAGGGAACGTCTCGAGCAGGCAATGCAGCGCTTAGAAGAACAAGCCAGGACTCGCGCCGAACGCGATGTGGAGATTCAGGAGCTGGGCGAGGGCAGGGCCGCAGCCGTTGCCAACGCGGGAGGGGCATATTCGGCGGCAGCTCGAGTCAATGCTGCGGCGCCCTTCCCAGGACGCACCGCCGCCGCCGGGGTCTGCCGAGCATGTCCAAGAACAGAGACAAGGATGAGGATAATGAGCCGACTCCTCCTCGGAAGGCATTGGGCCCCCGACATCGCGGCCCGGGGCCTCTTGGCGGCGGCGGCGGAGATGGCGGCGATGATGATGGCGGCGGCGGCTGCTGCATCGAAGGCGACGGATGTTTGACGCCCGATGGCGAAGGGGGAAATGATCAAGATCGACGGCGCCGACGCGGCGGGGGACCGCCCAGAGGTGGTTCGCCAGGCGGCGGCGGCGGTGGAGGCGGTGGCATCCCCGTGTTTTTGTCGGTGGGTTATGCGCCTGCTATCCCGCGCTGGAATGGCGCAGGCAAGACGGGTAAGATCGCTTTGGAAGCGATCTCAGGCGCCGCTAATTACCAGCGCTTGAAGCGCAACGTCGCCAGGACAGCGGCTTCGTCTTCCCAGAACTGCGACGAGTCCGTCGGCTGGGTATCGAGTGCGTTCGACGCGAGGATGGTTGGCGCCAATGAGTTGATGAGAACAGCTGATTTAATGCCCAAGGTCCACAAGATAATCAAGGATCTGCAGTCGCCATCCCAACTACGCCATCTTGCGAGCGAATTTGAGCGATTGGATATCGCATCGCAGGCCGCCTGTTACATAATGAAGGGTCCGGATCTTTTGCGCATAATCGCCGTGCGCGTGGCTGCCAGGCAGGATCATGACCAGGCGCGTGCGTGCGCGGGTCTCATGGCGGCGAAAATCCGCGGCGCGGGCAAGGAAGGCGGCGCCAACCTGTTCCTCCTCTACGATGCGCGGGTAAGGGCACTGAGCGAGATGAGGGAGTGACTCCTCCATTCGCCCGGCCATGCAGGAACACTTCTACCGCCAAATGCAGAGATGCCCTTGCACGCAGTGCACTTTTTATCTAAGATCGCAGCAGTGATGATGCGGGGCGGGCGCGAAATCTCACGAGTTGTTATTATCCAAGGCCAGTGATTTCACGCGCGAAGAAAGGTGGCATATCTATCGAGAAAGGCAGCGGATGACGCTGAAATCACCAGGTCTTCTCGCGGGTGGCGACGCGGGCGGGGGGGCGGGGGGGCGGGCCGGCAAGGGGGGCCAGAGTCTGCGCATGAAGAGCGGTCGCTTTAAGAAGTCTGTCATGTGCAACAAGTTTCTCGAAGGTGAATGCCCGTGCACTCGGGCGCAGCGTCGGCGCCGGCGCCCGAAAGGGGGCGGGGGCCCCACCTTCCCGGCCCAAGGCCAGTCGGGCGAGGATGGCGAGAAGGGCAGCGGAAACAGTAATAATGATCATAATAATGGGGGTGGCAAGGATAACCGAATACCTTCGAGAATAAACACTAGGGGATAATAAACTTCGGCGCTCAGGGGGAGATAATCAAAGTAGCCCACCAGACCTCAGCATAATCTCGAAGTAAGAGATGATCAAGAGGAGACCAAGCCGAGCACGTTTTGAGACATCCTTGGCATTTAGTCTTCATAGAAATATCATCAACAATGGCTTATCTCGCTGGAGACATCCTCGACAAATCCCTTGTTTCGCTTGAGACATCCACAAACTATTGCTTATTTCGCTTGAGACACCGTCAAACTAGTGCTTATTTCGCTTAAGAAACGTATCGTTTCGCTTGAGACATCCTTCAGTATATGCTTGTTTCGCTAGAGACATCCTCGAGTATATGCTTGTTTCGCTTGAGACATCCTCGGAATAGCTCATCCGCCTCGGTGCCCCTGGATAATCAACCGCTGCGGTAATGAAGTTCAGGCGGGCGGAGGAATGGAGAAAGCGATATACAAGAACAAAAACAACATAAACCATAAGAAATGAAAAAGAAAAAGGAAACAAAACAAAAAGAAAAGAAAACAGAGGAGGAGGAGAAAGAGAAGGACAAATCTCAAGTTCAAATGTATTAGATTTTTATTTACAAGCGCTTTATGACAATAAAAATTTTTAAGTGCTCGTGTAGGGTAGCTCATGTGCTTCATTTTCCATAGATAATCAACCCCAGGGATGAACAAGTTCAGAGGGGGGGGGGGGGGGGCATGAGAGAGAGAGAGAGAGAGAGAGAGAGAGAGAGAGAGAGAGAGAGAGAGAGAGAGAGAGAGAGACCGGACAAGTAGGCGGACCAGGGTCCGTCCGCGAGGCGCACTGCGGTGCGACAACCCGCAAAACACTATTAGCGGCGGTGCAGCCTTAAGATACGAGGGCGGGCAACAGACCCCCTCCCCCGGCGCATTGCGTCTGAAGCTACGGACGGCGGACAGACTGTGAAGATCTCACGTGTCAGACCGCGTGACGAAGAAGGCCCCAACAAGAAAGGCGACGTGCGGACACGTGGCTAGGCGGCTTGGCAGACCGCCAGTTGGGCGCTTGGCCGCAGCGCGGCGCGCAGGGACGGGGCGCCCCCCGCCCCCGCGCCCTGACACCGTGGACGCGGGGCCACGCGTGCACACGGGCAGGCAGAATGGCGGAGATTAGCGCGGGGCTCCAGGCGGAGCGCCGCGGAGCGATGACAGCATAGCATGGAGGGAGAGTGGCGGCGCAGCACCATCGGGCGGGGGTGTAAGCAGCTCGGCGAAGGCACGACCGGCGCGGTGGAGGCGCTGGAGCAAAGGGCCTTGACGGGCTTGGGCAGCGGCAAGGTCGGCGGCGAGAGCTGCGCACCTCTGCTGGAGAGCGGCCGTAGACTGGGACAGCTCGGCTTCGCGGTCGGTGCGGGGCGGCTGCTCTGTGCCCGCGGCCGCGGGCCTCGCGGCGGGGACGAGGTCATCGGTGCGCCTGGCCAGGTGGTGGACAAGCGCGGTGCGGCGGTCCGTGCGCTGGCGGCCGTCGCCGTGGCGAGGCGTCTGGAGGGTGTCGCGCGGTCCCAGGGCTGAAGCCGCTGGGGCCACGCCCCATGAGGACGGAGGAGCCGCAGCCTCGCAGCCTGCAACAGTAGGAGCGTGGACGGGGCGCGACGGCCTGACTGGCTCAGTGCCCTGCGGGGGGGCTGAAGCCGCCCCCGCGGGCTGGCGCTGGTGGGGGGGCGGGGTTGGTGGCACGGAGGGACCAATCATGATGCCGTGCGAGGGCTCAGAGGTCGGCCGCGTGACCGGGTGGCGTCTCGATGAAGCGGCATCGTCGGCAGCGTGGGGTGTCGGCGGGACGTCGTCCATGCTGCCACCCAATCCGAGGGGATCATAAAAGTCCTCGTCGGCGTCTTGGAGGTGAGCGACGTCATCATGTGGGTGCGGTGCCGCTCTCGGTGGCGGAGTCGAGGTGGGCGTCGTGCGGATGCCCGACGGGGCAAGGTTGGCGCTGGCTGGCCCGTCGTCCAGGAAGTCTAGTCCCCCGCCGAAGCCGAACGGGTCGTCCTCCTGTTCGTCGTACATCGCCCGTTGGGCCTCGGCCCAGAGCTCGTCCGGGTTCTGCGGGATGTCTGGTCCAGCCGCGGGTGGTGCCTGGTCCGACAGCAGGGGGTTCGGTTCCATTTTGCTGAGTTCAGCCGCTGTAAACCCAGCCCTGCGGTGTGGGAGCGGCAGAGTACGGTGTCTGCGCTCGTAGATGGCGACAGCGACCCCGTGAAGCACGGTCGCTTGGCGATGTCGTGTTTTGGCAGCTTCAACGATGTCGTCGGGGAGGTTGTGCGTGCGTGCCGCCGCTGTGGCAAGGGCGTCGGCCTGACGGTTGAACTCTCCGCGATGGGCCCGATGAGCCCAAGGTCGATGCCCAGGTCTCCCAGGTGGCTGGCGACTTTTTCGACGCGAAACATGTCGGGCTTGGCCATGACACATCGGTGAATCATTGCCCAGAGCTCAGCGTGCGTGCCCTGCGGCGCTGGTTGTCCGTCGATGATGCTTTGGAACCCATCGACCACCGCCTGGTTGTCCACGAAGACGTGCACGGGCCGTTCGGCACGCGCCGTAAGGTGGACGATGGCAAGGGTCTCCGCAATCTGGGCGTTCTGCGTTAGGCCGTGAACGCGTGCACTGTAGTTCATGCGGTGGTCGATGCCGTAGTAGACGCCGTAGCCCGCTCGTGCTAGGAGTGGGATGGCTTGGTTGGTGCACGCACCGTCCGTGGCAGCATAGACCCATGTCCATCCAGTGTCGTGTCAAGGTAGGTGGTGTAGGTGTCCTGGGCTGAAGCCGCAGGATCACCCTCAGGGGGGGGCCGCGGGATGGGCTGTGGCAGCGGGTCCCTCGCGAGGTCGGCCTGCAGGTCGAGGAGGGCTGGGTCTTCGTCGAAGAGCCCGCAGTGTCTTGTGTGCGGCGGAAGACGGGCCCACTGGTCGTCACTGATGAGGGTGGTGAGAGGAACTCTTTCTCGGGCCCAGCACTTACAGTCGCGGACAGTGTGCTCCTGAGTTTCCTCTTCCTCGTCGCAGTAGCGGCACATGGGGCTGGGGTCTGCCGACGTGTTGGATCGGGATCGTCGCTGTTGGGTGTGGTCCCCGCCCGACAGGTAGTTCAGGAGGAGCGCCAGCTGCCAGGCAGTGCATTTGGCTGCTCCTTTGGTTCGCGCGAGCCACGTGCTGGCGAAGAGGTCAAGGCCCTGTCTGACCGAGGCGAGGTAGCCAAGGTCGTGTCGCCGTGGCTTGATCTTCCGCAGAAATGCCCTGCGTTGTGAGGCCCGCAGCATGTGCAGGAAGGCGTTTTGGGGTAGATTCAGCCAGCTGATCGGGCAGCCCCAGTCATCGTACATGATGCCAAATGTGGGCCAGGTCCATCGGAGCTGCTGGAGCGACTGGACGAGTCGCCCGACGGGTCCTCCACCAAACAGGGTCTGGACGTGGTGTTGGAGGTCTCTGGCGAGCCCGCAGAGTGTGACGTCGCGGTTAACCTGACGCCGCAGGCACAGGAATGCTTCACGCTGCGTGATGGCGTCGATCTCAAGGGCGTGTCCCGGCACGCACACGGCCATGAGAGTCCAGAACTCGACCCACTTGTTCCCCTTGGGGCGGATAGCCGCCTTGAGGGCGTGGTTGTAGGCAGTCTTGGCTGGGCCTGATGGTGCTTGGATGTCGGTGCCCGTGGTGCAGACGCTGGCGGCCAGGGATCGGGCGTGCCGCGCCTTGATAAGCATCGGCGACGGGAGCTTGCCAATGCGCGGCAGGCGGATAGTCGCCCTCCGCACACGGGCGTCTGCGGTGGCCGTGAGGTTAAGCGCGGCTGGAGCCGGCGCTGCCTCGGCGTTGATGTAACTCCCGACGAGCTTGAAGGAATCGACCACTCGGAGGGGGCGATCCGCCAGTGTGAGCTGGGTGACGGCGGCGTGCAGCTCATCGGTGAGCGCCCACCCTGCCACTTTACCAGGGTGAATGCGTTGACCGGAGAATCGGTCAAACTTGGCGGTTTCGTCGAGAGATTTCTGCAGCTCAGGAGCGGTGTGGGTAGTGGAGTTGCTGTCGTCAACGAAGGTAGTGCTGAGTGATCGAGGAACGTATCGGTGCTGCCTCTTTGTCCACACGCACATGAGCAGCTTGATGTCATCCAGGGACCACGAGCTGCCCTGGAGGTGACCGTTTGTCCTGGCCAGGTCCCTGGAGTACGCTCCGTTCATGCGGATGTAGCGTTTGTGGTGTCTGTAGAAGTTTCGGCGGACAGTAACGATGTCTTGTGGGCACCCCGCGTGCAGCGCAAGGTTTAGACAGATGTCCGTGATGAGGTAGTCGAAGCACTTCTGTCGGTCAAGGGCTGCTCCAGCTAAGGGGAGGAGTAAAGTCCTGGCGTGTTCGATGCGCAGGGCGAGAGAAGTGCTGACATCCCCAATGGTGGCTTTGGGAACGGCGCCGAAGCTCGTGGCATGGGTCCATCCTTGCCGCCAGGTCGTGAGGCTACGGTAGGCCGGCGCCTCCCACGCATACATCCACACGGAAAGAACCGAGAGAAGCCGTTGGTCCGTCGGGAGTTCCCCTCGGCCTTTTCGGAGGCACGGGTTTGGCACGTGCAGGAGGGGCTCGGGGATGGTGCCAGTGCGTTGCATAGCACGTAAGACGCTGGCGAAGAGGCGAAGGATGTCGTCGGGTAACTCCTTTGCCTCCTTGGTCGTCCAGCCGTCGAGTCCCCCCGCGCGGCGCGGTGAACGGGTGCGAATGAAGTGGATGAGTTGGTCGTCGGTAAGGTGGAAGGGGGCTGCTGGTGATGGCGTAGGCAGCTCTTGGCGGTATTCGTCGTAGAAGTCCGCCCACGTCGGCATAGCTTCGGCGTCATGGCCCGCGCGAGCGCGGTACGTGCCCAGGATGGGCTCCCAGGTGTCGACCATGAGCTTGAGCATGTCTTTGGTGTTGGCAACGATAGCGTTGGCGGGGAGGGCGTCGGGAACCTGGGCTGGTAGTGGGCCACGAATGGGGCCGTCGTCGTTGTCCGTGTCGGGCGAGCTACCGTCGCCGGGGCTGAAGCCGCCGGCGTCGGTGTCGGCGTCACTGTCGTCCGTGCTAGCTTGGTCAGGGCTGAAGGCGGTGGTGTCGCAGTGGAGCTGTGCATCGTCGGGAGTGGTAGGCGTGCGGAGATACGCCGTGGGCGAGCAGTCGGCAGCCCGTGCGTATATGGCCGCCTTTCGCCCGCTTGGCTCGCGGACGCCCTCAGACCAGATCTTGATGCGTTCAGCTTTGGCTCGGTTTGCACGTCGCGCCAGCTCCGAGTCTAGATTTTGGATCAGACGATCGAGCTGCTCTCCGCGTGGCGCTGGCACGTCGGGGGTCCAGGCGTCAGGAAAAGCCAGGAGGGCCGTGGGGCGCAGCTTGTGGCAGAGAAGGCGGGCCGCGGCCCACGTGCAGTCGATGCGTTGCGCCAGGTGCGGCGGGATAGCACGGCAGTCTATATGATGGTGCAGTCCGATGAAGCGAAGCTCGCAAAGTTGCCGATGGAGCTTGCGAAGGCGGTTCATGTGAATCGTGGAAGCTCCGTAGGTGGGAAAGGCGCGGGGGACGGCGGGTCGCTCCTCGAACGTGGGTGTGAGCCCGTGCATGGTAGGGGCCTTCTTTTTTGGGTGGTCTGGCGGTGGGGGCGGCAGGTCCCGCAGCCGGGTGAGATGGTACTCATGGCTGGCCTCGTTTGCCAGGGCGAACATGCGTTCCACATCGTCGCGTGCGTCAGCCTGCTCCATGCGGTCGTGGTATCGTCCGGCGATGTGGGTCCCTAGTGCCTGGAGTTCGTGGTCCTCATGAGCTCCGTCGTTTGGAGGGTATGGCGTGGGGGCCAAAAGGCGTGGGGCCGTGTGATCGAGGCGGCTTAGGTCGAGTGTGACCTGCAGGCCAACATGGGACTTCGCTGGCAAGTCACGCAGATAGCAGAAGTCGGTGACAAGGGATCGCGCAGCTTGGTTGGCGATGACATAGTCGATGCGCGAAGTGCGGGGGCACTTGGTGACGCGGTCCCAGTCAGGGATATTGCCATATGTGTGCATGGTGTGGTCTGGTGTGCCTTCAGCGACGTTGGACCATCCGTGCTGCATCATGTGCAGCAGGTGTGGATTGTCGTCGATGTTCGTGTTGGCGTCCATACAAATGAAATACGGGGCTGAGCCGACCCTCGCGGCGGCGCAATCAGCAAGCCGAAATATATCGGTGCTGTCCCCTCCAGCGACCCCGTAGAGGCTCGCAATGTAGATCCCAGCGGGACCGTGGTTGTTTCGTCGCCGCCTGCGGCGGTGCTGGGTGCAGAGCGGGAGGAAGACCTCGTGCCATCGTTTCTTGGCCTTGAGGGTGGCGATACAGGTCGCAATGTCGTCGACGGTGGAGTCGACGATGGCGTCCTTAGAGAGGATGGCAACCCCGCCCGAGGCGCCGGTGTTGCCCTCGACCGTGTGGTCCGTGCCACCGTGAGCAGCTTTGCGCTGGGCACGCGCCAGGTCCAGGTCAGGTCCCAGACTGGCCTGGTATCCTCCGTGGTGTGGATTGGCGGCGTTGGTGGCGATGGCTTGCCTGGTAGGCTTGGCATGACGGGTCTCCTGCAGCGCTATGACTGCGGCGTTGTGGTCGACACCTAGGGCGGTAATGGTTGGCCAGTTCGCTGGAAGACTCGTGATGTTGAGGCTGACGAGGTGGATGGAGCGACCTGGCCCATCTCCGTCGGTGGAGCTGGAGTTAGCACGCCCCGCACGGTGGAGGGCGGCCTGGCCGTCACCCAGGTAGGAGGCTTTGCCACAGGTGGAGCTCATGGCGTCGCAGCAGATTGGCTTGGACGGGGCTGAAGCCGCCGTCGGGCCAAAAGTGGAGGCAAGGCATGGTCGACGCTGCGCCGGGGGGGGTTCATAAACATCGGCAAAACTGCCTCGAAAAAACCTCCTCACTCCTGTACCGTGGGGGACGGAGGGAGGAAAGGTGAGATGTCCAGGATCCTCTTGCTCTGCCCGAGTCTGAAACGCAACGTCAGGGTACAGGCTGTGGGACTGGTCGCCAGTCTGCTCTGCGTTCTGAACGGTTTTCCAGTTAGGGCGTCGCGGCCGCCGAAGCACGGCTGCAAGACAGATGGCGCAGCAGGAGACGCAGGACGTGGCTGCAGGTATGGTGGTATGGTCAGGGTGAACGGGCTCTGCCGCTTGTACTCTCGTCCAGAGGCCAAGGGCACCGCTTGAGCGCGCGTCCGAATGCCAACAGTGTTCCTTACTCTCGGGACAGGCGTAGGTGCTGATGCTGACGATGCCGGTGAAGGAGCCATAGGCCGTGATGGTGTCGGTGCGATCGCCGTAACTGTCGATGCTGCCTGCCCCCAGGTGTTTTGGTACAACTGGGCCCCCAGGTGTTTTGGTACAACTGGGCCCCCTGTGGTCGCTGTTGCCGTCGCTGTGAGCGTCGATGGAGGATTCGGAGCTGGCGTCGATGCTGGCTGCAACTCTGGTGAGGGTACCAGCGTAGGCACAGTCGCGGGTGCTGACGCTGGTGGTGCTGGCGTAGGAGCTGTCGTCGGTACTGGCCTCGATGCAAACGTCGGCGCTGGCGTCGAGGCTGGTTGCAACTCTGGCGTGGGTATCGACGTAGGCGCAGGCGTGGGTGCTGACGCTGGCAGTGGTGTCGTAGGGACTGTCGTCAGGACTGGCCTCGATGGAGACGTCGGGGGTGGCGTCAATGCTGGCTGCAACTCTGGCGTGGGTAGCGGCGTGGGCGCAGGCGTGGGTGTTGACGCTGACGGTGCTGGCGTAGGAGCTGTCGTCGGTGCTGGCCTCGATGCTGACGTCGGAGCTGACGTCGACACTGGCTGCATCTCTGGCGTGGGTACCGGCGTGGACGCAGGCGTAGGGGCTGACGCTGGCGGTGTTGTCGTATGAGCTGTCGTCGGTGCTGGTTTCGATGCAGACGCCGGAGCTGGCGTCGATGCTGGCTGCAACTCTGACGTGGGTACCGGCGTAGGCACAGGCGTGGGTGCTGACTCTGGCGGTGCTGGCGTAGTAGGTGTCGTCGGTGCTGGCCTCGATGCAGACGTCGGAGCTGGCGTCGATGCTGGCTGCAACTCTGGCGTGGGTAGCGGCGTAGGCGAGGGTGCTGACGCTGACGGTGCTGGCGTAGGAGCTGTCGTCAGTGCTGGCCTCGATGCAGACGTCGGAGCTGGCGTCGATGCTGGCTGCAACTCTGGCGTGGTTACCGGCGTAGGCGCAGGCGTGGGTGCTGACGCTGGCGGTGCTGGCGTAGGAACTGTTGTCGGTGCTGGCCTCGATGCAGACGTCGGAGCGGCCGTCGATGCTGACTGCAACTCTGGCGTGGGTACCGGCGTGGGCGCATGCGTGGGTTCTGCCGCTGGCGGTGCTGGTGTAGTAGCTGTCGTCGGTGCTGGCCTCGATGCGGACGTCGGAGCTGGCGTCGGAGCTGGCTGCAGCTCTGGTATGGGTACCGGCGCAGGTGTGGGTGCAGACGCTGGCGGTGCTGGCGTAGGAGCTGTCGTCGGTACTGGCCTCGATGCAGACGTCGAACCTGGCGTCGATGCTGGCTGCAACTCTGACGTGGGTACCGGCGTAGGCGCAGGCGGTGCTGGCCTCGATGTCGACGACGACGCAGCCACAGGCAACCAGTGAACGTCACCATCGTCGTCGTAACCGTCCCCATCACCGTCGAAGATGAATGCAGACGTCGGAGCTGGCGTCGGAGCTGGCTGCAGCTCTGGCGCGGGTACCGGCGCAGGCGCAGGCGTGGGTGTTGACGCTGGTGGTGTTGGCGTAGGAGCTGTCGTCGGTACTGGCCTCGATGCAGACGTCTGCGCTGGCGTCGAGGCTGGTTGCAACTCTGGCGTGGGTATCGGCGTAGGCGCAGGCGTGGGTGCTACCGCTGGCAGTGGTGTCGTAGGAACTGTCGTTAGTACTGGCCTCGACGGAGACGTCGGAGCTGGCGTCGGTACTGGCTGCAACTCTGGCGTGGGTAGCGGCATGGGTGCAGGCGTGGGTGTTGACGCTGGCTGTGCTGGCGTAGGAGCTGCACGGAAAAGGCCATAACCTGAGTTTGGTCCCGAAATTCTGGATTTCGGACCAAAAGTCTGGTTCTGGACCCCACGGGGCCCTCCTGGCGCAGACGTCGGAGCTGGCGTCGCTGCTGGCTGCAACTCTGACGTGGGTAGCGGCGTAGGCGCAGGCGTGGGTGCTGCCGCTGGCGGTGCTGTCGCAGGAGCTGTCGTCGGTGCTGGCCTCGATGCAGACGTCGGAGCTGGCGTCGACGCTGGCTGCACCTCTGGCGTGGGTACGGGCGTAGGCGCAGGCGTAGGTGCTGACGCTGGCGGTGCTGGCGTAGGAGCTGTCATCGGTGCTGGTCTCGATGGAGACGTCGGAGCTGGCGTCGAAGCTGGCTGCAACTCTGAGAGACGATGATGCCGAGGAGAGGTCTGTAGGTCACCAGGCTTCGGCGGGCCTGAAGGCGCCGCCGAGCGAGTGGCCATACAGGGAGCGCAGGAGTGGCTGATTGTGGTGCTGACGTCTCTTGCGGCCGTCGGAGCTGTCGCTGGCAGTACTGGCGTCGCTGCCGTCGATGCTGACGTCGGAGCCGCCGCTGGCAGTGGTGGCGTCGCTGCCGTCGATGCTACCGTCGGAGCCGGCGATGCTATCGATGCCGCCGTCGGAGTCTGTGAAACTGCGGGCGGAGCCGTCGTCGCTGCCGTCGATGCGGCCGTCGGAGCCGACGATGCTAACGATGCTGACGTCGGAGCCGGCGGTGCTAACGATGCTGCCATCGTAGCTGACGATGCTAGCGATGCTAGCGGTGCTGCCGTCGGAGCCGTCCTCGCCGCCGTCGATGCTGCCGTCGGGGTCGGCGAAACTGTGGTCGTTTCTGCCGTCGGTGGGAGCGTCGATGCTGACCTCGGCGCCGGCGCCGGTACTGCGTCGTCAAGGTCGTCGTGGTCGTCGTCGTCTCCTCCTCCTCCTGCGGGGCGGGGTGAGGGAGGGGGCGAGGATGGTGCCGAATCCGTACCCCTCGCTGGCGTCGAGGCTGACTGCAGTGCCGTCGTCAGAGCTGGCGTCGATGCTGTCTGCGGAGCTGGGGTTTGGTCCGTCGTGGACGTGGGCGTGGAGGCTGCCGAGGACGATGCTGACGTCGATGTTGACGTCGATGGGGCCATAGGCACAGACGCTGGTGTCGGCAAGGCGGACGGGTCATGGCATGACAGGACGGCCCCTCTAGCGTCAGGTGCACCTGAAGGCAGCACCCTCGCCAACGGCCCTGGGCGAGGCGTCAGGACAGAGGATGTTGAAAGGCCCGTCGAGGCTGGCGTCGATGCGGTCGGCAGTGCTGGTGGCGATGCTGAGGTCGATGCAAGGACGAGCATGACGACGGCCGAGATGGTGGCCCGTTTGGGGCGGGCCAGGCCCGCCGTGCCCTTGAAGCCGCAGGCGGAGCCGAGGACGCCGAAGAACGCGTAGCCGACCTTGACGGCCCTTGTGGGGCGGGCTGGGCCCGCCGTGCCGGCGGAGTCGACGATGTGCTTGACGACGCTCCTGGTGCCCTTGCCGATGGTACGCAAGACCGTACCGACGGTGCCGAGAGCGATGCCGAAGGTGGAGCCGAGGCCGTACCCGAAGTTCAGCAAGATAATGCCGATGAAGTTGAGAGCGGTGCCTGCGGTGCCGCGGGAGCGCTCTCGGGGGGAGGTTGGGGGCCGACTGCTTGTCACGCACGGCGCGACGACGGCAGGCGTGGGAACAGCCCGACCGCACTCAGCACCGTCACCCTCAGCAGTCGGGAGCCCGACCCCCCCCTGGATACCTGGCCGTACCGAGGTGAGCAGGTGCTGGACGGAGTCGTCTGTGTTGGCGTCGGTGCCTGGTAGGTGAGCGCGGAGGTCGGCTCGGTAGGCGCGCAGCTCGGCGCGCAGGTGGAACACGTCGTGCCCGAGTATACGTAGATCTTCGTGAAGATCCGCACGCGGCACGTGTGGGGCGTGTCCAGGTGGTACTGGGAGGTCGCGCCCGTGCAGGACGGGCACGCGGAAGACAAGGTCCTGGTGCCTATGTTCAGTAACATGGCCAGGCAGCTCAGGTAGTACAGCATGGTGAGACGTGAAAGTGCGGTGGCGGCCTGGCGCAGACAGGGGGGCCATGGCGGCGGTCGCACTGAGGAAGTGAGGAGACGCAAATCAGTACCGCGCTGCTGGCGCGGTTCCGGTCTCGCGAGGCCTGGAGTCGGGACTCCAGAGCGGGGCGCTTCGCGTCGCGGCTACGCTATGAGTGCAGGGCACTCTCGAGCCGAGACTAGAGAGAGAGAGAGAGAGAGAGAGAGAGAGAGAGAGAGAGAGAGAGAGAGAGAGAGAGAGAGAGAGAGAGAGAGAGAGAGAGAGAGAGAGAGAGAGAGAGAGAGAGAGAGAGAGAGAGAGAGAGAAAAAAAGAGAGAGAAAAAGAGAGAGAGAGATAAAGAGAGATACATCATATAGAAAAGGAAAGGAAGGACTTAAAGAGAGAAGATACATTTAAACAGAAAAACATAATAATACATGAAAAGGATAAAGAGAAGAGGAAAGGGGGATAAAACAAAAAATCTGAATATTCAAATGGATTAAATTTTATTTACAATCACTTTATGAACATTAAAATTTTTAAGTGCTCGTGTAGGGTAGCTCACGTGCCTCGTTTTCCCTGGATAATCAACCCCAGCGATAAACAAGTTCAGGGCGCCAGGGGGAGGAGGAGGAGGAGAAAGAGATAGAGAGACAGAGAGAGAGAGAGAGAGAGAGAGACAGAGAGGCCAGGAAGGAGAAAGAGATAGAGAGACAGAGAGAGAGAGAGAGAGAGAGAGAGAGAGAGAGAGAGAGAGAGAGAGAGAGAGAAAGAAAGAGAGACAGGAATAACTACAAAGAGACAGAAGGACATTGGTTTCGCTTGAGACATCCTGAAACAACGTGTTCGCTTCGCTCGATGTGGTTATCTCAACATAAGAAGGAAGTAACTTCGATGGCGAACTTTTCCCGTGATAATGAAGTTCGGCCCCCGCGCCCCCGCGCCCCCGACCAAACTCTTATTGGTCGACGATAAAAAACTCTAACGACTTAAGGGGGGGGTACTTTATTCTCATTGGCATGCGGTTAAAGGAGGCGACCGCGGCAAGAGCCAAGAGCGTCAGTCCGAACGATCTACGGGCGGCGGCTGGGGTCGCGACCGGTCGCAGAGTCGCATCTCCAGCGTCAGCTCCAAGAAGAACGGCTTGCGCTGTGCATTTAGCCGCGGAGCTTGCCCTTCGTCTGCAGAGGAGTGCTCTCGCGACCATCGTCGGGCTTCTCCGGGGGCAAGTTTGCAAGCGATAAGTGCGAGGCGCGCGCGGGCAAGATCGGAAATCCCTCCCCCGCGAGCTCGGCAATGAGCAGATGTCGGCCCGGCCGCAGCGCAGAATCTGAAGAATATCGCGGCGCCCGCGCAGGGCAGTGACAAGGATGGGGCGAAGGCAGAGGGCAAGACAAAGGAGAAACGGCGGTGCTGGACACGCCTGGCCGGGCAGACGCGCCAGTTTGGCAGGGATTGCTGGGGCAGGGGGAACGCCCGCCTGGACATCCGTGACCAGAATGGCCAGCGCGCGGCGTCTATGTCACCGGTGGCGTCGGCTCGGGCGTGGCCGTGGCCGACTGCTGCCGCCTTGCCGCGAGAATGTGGGCGCCTCTGATTGCCGCCCCCGCAATTCTCGGCGTTGCGCCAGAATTCCAAAGGCCGCCGTCGGGCGAGAACGGGTTGGGCACGGACGACCGTGCTTTTAGACGTGAGCATGTTTGCTTAGCAGCACCGGCGAATGCGCAGAGTGGGAAGAAGGATCACCTGCATGTGAAATTGCTGAGGCGCCTCGTGGCAGGCGGGGTCGCGTCGCCTCCAGAGCGGGCCCTTGAACTGTCGAGGAATGGGTGGCCTCGCAGGAGCGCCTTGTCAACGCGACTGCTGGGGCAGAAGCGCGCTCCGGCGCGGGGTTCGCATGGGCCCCGGCGCGCCGTAACCAGCCGCTAGGGTAGGGCGCTCCGATCAAGGGGAAAAATATCCTTGCCGGTGCCAAGTACACGCGGGAGGCATGTCGAGTTTGCTCCTCAGTGGGCTGCGAAGCGCGCGCGAAGGGTGAAGATCCAAGTGCAGCAGGAATGCGATGACGCAGTGGCGCTGGGAAGAGGTCTGGCACGCGTGGGCAGGCTGGGGGCAGCAGTCAGACGGCGAGCTCAGTGATGCCGGCGGCGGGCGCGACGGCGACTAGTCGCCGCTGTCCATTATGAAACGACGACGCGCCACGGGGGGGTGGAAGTCGAACGCCGTTCGCCATGGGTCGATGAGGTTCATCGTCGATGCGGGGCGCGGCTCAAACCTGATCTCCGTTAAGTCTCTACGTGGGGCAGGTATGGTCGACAGGATCCTTCCACTGGCCGTTCCCATCGCCCTGGACATTGCGGGCGGTCAGTCGAAAGCTCTCGGGGCAGTAAAGGTCGCAAGCGACGCGCTGAGCAAGGGGGATTTGGGGGCGATTGTCATGCCAGAGACTTCGGGCGTGATTTCAGTAGGCGAGCTGTTTGCAGTTTTCACTGGACAACCGGCAGGGCCCCTTACCTACTGCTGTCGCAGGAAAGAAGGTTGGAACATTCAGTGGTCGGCAAGACCCCCCATCTTACCATGATCGGCAGGGGGGCCTTGGGCCAAGTAGACGAGGCAGCTCCCGCCGGCTCGCCCGAGCTTGCGCGGTGGGCGCGCGTGGGGGTCGGCGCGAGGTCTAGTTTGGATGGCCCTGGCGCGCTGGGCGGCCGGCCCCCCGCTCCAGGCGCCCAGCCGCCGGGCAACCCTCGAGCTGCGCTCGCGGGATGTGATGACAGAAGATTCTTATCCGAATGGCAAGCTGGATATCCGATCGGATGGCGCCCAGGACTTCCAGCCGCGGGCGACGCGCTGGCGGGGCAGTATGATGGACTTACTTACTTCTACTGTGAGCCCCGTGCAGCGGCAAATTTATGACGAGCAGCGCAGACATTGGCTTGGTTAGCGGCGAGAACGCGAAGGCGGGCCAGATCGCGGGCGGGGCCATGCCATGTCGCGCGACGGCGGCGCCCGCGCCAGGAGAAGAAGTGTTTGATGCGGTGCCCGAGGGCCCAGGGGCCGCGGAGGTAGTCGACGACCCTGGCGACGGCCCAATCGAGGACGCATGGCCGGAGGGGGCGCCCAAGTATGAACGTCTTCAACGTGGCGCAGTTTCACGCCGACGCCTGCTTGCTTGACGCGCCAGCGGGCAAAGGCGTTGAGGGCGCAACAGCGGCGTAATAATAATAACAAGGTTTACAAGCAGATACGACCATTGTCGGAGCCGAAACTGTTCAGGGGACTGCGCGCGCTGGGCCATTGGTTCGCGGCCGATGAGCTCCCGAGAGGACTGCGGGGAAACCTCGCGCGGGGCACTGCGTGGCCGGCGCGCCGGCTTCCTGGCCAGCCAGAGCGCCCGCGACAAGTGGGCGGAGTATGTGGTTTTATTCCTCGTGCACCTATATGGCGCCCGCGGAGAAGCTATAGTGCATCTGCGCGGGCGCGGCCCTTGAGTTGAATGCTTGCAAGTCGCTGAACGTGCGTCCTTTGAGTGAGTCCACGACGGCGGGCGACTCCGCGCAGCCCGCCAACGAGAAACATATTCCAGTCGTTGAGAGGGCTCTGCCGCGAGGTGCCCCCTGCCCCCTGAGCCCCGCGCCGAGCAGCCGAAGACGGGCCCCCGAACGAGAGTGGGCATCCACCTGGGCTACGTGCACCATGCGGGGGGTCGGGTAGGTCGCGACCATTGCTGCGTTCTTCTGGAACAATCTAACGGACTACATTTCAAGACAGGAATGAAGGTCGACGGGCGAAGGCCCAATCTTGAGAGATCGGAGCAGAGCTGGGCCGACATTGGCGCAGGGGCTGCCATTGGGGCGGCGCAGACGGCGTGGCGGAGAACGGGCCTCCAGGGGCTGCTGGCGCGCATGACGGCGCAGTCGGTCGACGTGGGAGATCTGCCGCCCGGGGGGAACGTTCCTGAAGGCAAGCAAAAGAAGCCCCGGGGCGGCGGCCAGTCGCCCGGGGGGGAACTATGCGTCGCTCTAGTGCCATGGGGGGCCCGTTAGCAGAAAGGAGGGTCACAATTGAAAGACAATCGCATTTCCTCGCGGCCCCGCAGAGGCGTGTACCGAAGCTCGAGCAGATCATGGCGCGGACCGCCCAGAACCTGCAAACGGGTGAGTGCTGCGAGCGCAGCGTCATTGCTGTTGGAGAGACGCGCGAAGAACCGAGCCAGGTTCTGCCTCTGGCGGGGAACGCCAAGGGGGCGCAGACGCGCGTGGTCTTGCATTGCGACATTTGGCGCCGAGCTCCAGATGCAGCGGAGACGGAAGATCCCGAATGCGGAAGGCTTGGCTGAGAAGAACGCAGAAGGACTCGAATAATCAAGGTGTCCATCCGGCGCGGTGGCGGAAGATGGGAGGCCGGGCGAGGGCAAAGGCGATGGCCGAGTTCCATGCCGAGGGAAAAGGGTTCTGTGGACTTGAGGACCTGGGGCCGAATGCTGAATTGCTTCGAGAGATCGGCAACGCCGTGCTGTAACCCCCGGTTAAGTATGTCATGTTAGCCGTGGGCGAAGATTTCTCATCGACCATTGCGTCGCATGGCTGTGCCAGTGGTGCCGCGGGAGAAACTGAGGAGTAATATGGTCGTGAAAGAGCGACTCGCGTTGGCGACGCCTTCGATGCTGACTCTGGCACCGACGCTGCAGGGAATGCCGCGGGCCCGGCCTGTGCGGCGGCCGCCGTGAGGCGCCGCGTTCCACGTATGCCCTCGAGGTCGCAAGATGCGCGCAGTCTCCAGCGCCGAGAGAGGGAAACGGGGGTGAGACCATGCTATAACACTTTCACAGACAAGTGTGATCGATGTGAATAATCTAGTCCATTCGCTGTTCAATCGAAGTGGGTCGCATACATATATATATATATATATATATGTATATATATATATATATATATATATCCAGCGCTGCCTGCGTGGCTGGGCCAGTGACGAAGGCCGAGGCTGCAAACAGCGAAGGGGCTACTGCGGCCTTGAAGAAGGAGTGGGGCCGCTTGCGTGAAATCAGCACGTGGGACGAGAGCAAGGTGATGGAGCTTAGCCAAGTTCGTAGGCAGATGGGGGGTAAGACATTCCATATTGGCAGGCTCTTTGCTATTCCTGTTGAGGAGAATGTGGAACTACGTGAGGGGCATATAGATAGGAAGTTCGAGGGGCGTGTTGTTTTCGACGGATCTGACGTTATCGATCAAGATAGGAACGTATTTCAGGAACTCTCTTGCCCCGATACTAGCAGGCGAGTAAGGCTGCAGACGCCTTTGTACTCTTCCCGGGCCACGACATGCAACGGGCTGATGCACGACAGGCGCGTGCTCAGTCGTGGTTGGAACGAACGCCCTCTTGGGTCATATTACCGAGGCAAGCATGTACGACTAGCATGCTATGGTCGTCCATTCGCTGGGGGCTATGTGAAAAAGGCCGGGAGGCTCACATGATTTCTATGGGATTTGACCTCTCCCTTCATGGCGCAGCTGCTATTACCACCCGGAGTTGATGCTCTTCTTGACAGTGTGCGTTGGTGATTATATGTTGGCCGGGTTAGCCGCTAACTTACCAGAAGGATAGGATCTCAGATTGAGTCCTTCCGAGACTGCTCCCAAGGGGATTGATATGGACCCGCCTACCCCGGTTCGTAGGCATTGGGCTGCGACCACAGGCTCTCGAAGAGATGGATTTATTGGCGCGGCGAGGATTTTGCAGCGTTGGAAATTCTACCTCCAAAGTCTAAGAAGACTAAGGACGCGGCAGCCGCGAACGCCAGTGTCTATGACCCCGCCTCAGTGCAGGCCGAGGGGGTGACTCCAGTGTATATCGATGCTTTATCTTGTCCCGAATGCCCGAAGTGTACGGGTACGAGATGATGCCGACGCTAAACGGCTCGGACCATCATTACCGTCGGGGCCAGATTGGAGATCGGTAAGTCGGCGAGTTACGATATTATGAAGCTTGGGAAGTCCTAGAGGACCTAACGAATCCTTGAGATGTTGCCAGGACAGGATCTATGCTGAGCTCCCAGGGGATACTATGTACCCCATGAGCACAGCGACGCTAGTGTCCTACCAGTCCGACGGCGACGATGTTCGCTTTTCAAGGGGGGGGGGGGGGGGGGGGGGGGGCGCGCGACCGGCTGCCCCGCGCAGACCGACCGAGCGCAGCTCGAGGAGCGAAGAGCTTGGATGCTTCTTTACACCTGCCGGACCGGCTGAAATAACATATGGCAATGTCAGTGGTGCCGAGATATGGAACCGAAGAAGTCCTACGTGCCGGGGCCGAAAAGACAGGTGCAAGTCATGGGGCCTGGCATGAGAGTTTTCTTCGCGCCGCGCGTCAAGCTGCATGCAGAACTGACGGGCGCCGATCCTGAGACTTATCCACTGGCTGGCACTCTCCACGGCCCTGAGCTGACAGGGTGGTCCCCGTGGAGTAGGGGTCCACCCGGCCGAGGAGGACAATGCGGAATTTTTAGGGATCGATACCAACGTGGGTCCAAAGGACACAGTACCGAGGGTAGGCGGGAAACCGATGGTCGACGGCTGGGTCTCCGAACCCTCGACCCGCTGCCCCGTCGGGAGTGTTCCAGCCGATGGCCGCGAAAGTGCGTATGAATATACTCTGCGGCGCAAGAGTGGCCAGGCATGATCCGTTGAGAGCAACTTGTGCACTGGCATCGTGCGCTGCCACATGGACCGAACAACAGAACATAGAGTCATTGTTCCGTCTCATACGCAATATACAAGTGACTCTGAGTTACCGTATGATGTCAGGGGTAGGAGACCAACACGCTGATGCATGGCCTACGCAATGTGCAGGCGCTGACGTGGCCTGTGACATCAGGACACATCGGAGCACCAGCGCCGGCGCCAATGCGCAAAAGCTGTGGGGGCCCAGCGCGAGGGCCTTGCAGAGCTGCAGCTGAAGCAGACAGACTGCCACATCACACAGTACTCTCGAGGCAGAAATCGTGTCGGCAGGTGAGGCGGTGCGACGGGGGCTTTTGCCCGCCCTGCCATTGCGGGAAGGATTGTTGGACAGATCTCTTACAGCTGAGTTTACGGGGGACAATCAGGCGGCAGTTGAAGTCTGCGAGGTCGGAGGGTCGCAAAAGTTGATGAATTCGCCGCGCGTGCCCAGAATTGACGCCGCCGCTGTTGCGGAACAGTTTGCGAGAGGCATAATCGATCTGGCTTGCAGTCCGACGCGGGATCAGGCCGCAGATGTCGGTGCTAAGAGGTTCGAACAACCTCCCTCATGGGCCAAAGTGATATATCTCAGTCAAGTGGTCGCGCCGATTTTTCTGGTCAGCAAGTAGCTGTGACAGGTGCATGGGGCCTCTCATTGACGGTGCAAATGCGCCGCCTGTTAAGCCAGAGGGGGTCCTGATGCCGAAGCTGGGATCCAAATCGTCACTCGTCGACTCTGGTAATATCGGTGGGAAGTGTACGGTGAAGAAGCCCGGGCGCCCGAACGAAGGGAATCCACACCTGGGCACCGAGCCTCCTGAACAGATGGGTGCGTCGGGAGTGCCTGAGAACATGGCTGCTGGAGTCTCTTCTGATGCACTTACTTGCCCGAGGAGGCGATGGCTGGAATTGCGTTGTGGACTTAGCAACAGATTGGGCAGACCTGAGAACATGATAGATCAAAGACATCTAGTGGTGCGTTTGACGGGGGAAAAGGATATGGCGACTGAGGCAGGATTCGCATTTGCCGCAAAGACTATTGATGTTGATTGCGGCGCCCGCATTACGATGTGGGGTTCCATTCCCTGTGCTGGAGGTTCACCATGGCAATGCGCGAACGAAGTCATGCATTATAGGAGCGGCGAGGAAACGGCATTGAAGAGACTATGGGGTCACAGGGCGACTTTGCGGAAGCTATTCTGGGCATGTCGAAGGTTTTCGGAGAAAGCCATACAACAAAATGGATTCGTATGCTTAGAATTGTTGACACCTTGACTCTATGGGCGTGATCTTCAAGTGCGTGCATACCTGGTTGAAAACGTTGTGAACCGGGTAAAACTACACGGGTGCGCCCCGGTCTTAAAGAGTGCGAAGGGAGACTATACGGAAAAGCCGTTGAATACTACGACCAATTCTGCTATCATAGTTGATGGGATTGTTCGGAGTTGTGGCGGTACGCGTCGGCATGTTGAAGCGCGTGTCGGGGGTGCAAAATGGCGGGAGATTATACGCGCGAGTTTGCGCGGCGTGGACACGAGCTAGTTGCGAGTGCAGGTGCTGCCGGACATGGTGCTGTCGTGTCCGTTACATGTGCCTCCCCTGTCCCGCGCGCGTCCGTTGTCGTGTCGGCTCCAGGCAATTCGGGCGCCGGCATCCGCGCCGCCCGCTTTCCCTTTGTTGGCCTCCCCGATTGTGCGGCCGCTCCCTTGCGCCCTCAGCCGCGCGCGCCGCCGTCGCCCGCGCCCCTGCCAACCTCGCCGAGAACGCCCGGCGCGCGCGGGCCGACAGGGCTCGCAGGAAGCAGAAGAGCAGTGGCGCGTGTCGGTGTTATACACCGAGCACCCGCAGCGAGGCAGTCGCCTCACCGGTGGCCAAGATGCCGGCGTGCGTCTCATATGGCCATCTCCGCGGAATCTGGGGAGCGATGTTCTGCTGCGTGGACGACGCCCTGAACGCGTTTGGTTACCGCGCCATCGGAGTTTGTCGACGACCGGGAGTTGCCATGGCAAGATAAGTACGTCAGGTTCGTCAATGAGATTCGTGACCTCGTTGATCTGGTGGACGACATCCTTGGCGACCCTGAAACGGAGAAGGGTTGCCGTGCAGGCTGCCGCATCAAGTGCGCACGTAATGCTCCGCACCTCTATGGTCCCGTCAGGGTGGATGACTATAGAGAGGGGCCACTCTATCTATATCTGGATGGGAGCGCGAGGTGGTGACATGAGGACGTCGACTTCATGACGTGGCCGTGGCGTTTTGGGGGGCGCAGGGGCGGGGAGTGTGTGGGCGCCCAGGGAAATGGTGCAAGGTGCCGCGCCTGCACCGCATCCTCGGGGTTGGAATTGGGCGTGCACTGGGGCAGGTAGCCGCCGCCACGCAGAAGCTGAAGGCTCAGCTGAGGAGGCCAAAGTAACAACCCCTCACATCCCAGCCAAAACGCTAACATCGCCGGCTTGCTCACCCTGTCTTTGTTCAAGCCCGACTACTCCTTTCAGGGGGGGAGCGATGTTCGCCGACGACCTGTGGAGGGTTTTCGCCGTGAAAGTGGCGTCGGGACACGTTCAATGCATTCGCGGGCTTCACTTCGAGGGCGGGATGTTTATTTCCTATCCCGTCGTTCGCGATCAGGAGTGAACCCCCCAGTCGGCAAGAAAAAGGACGTCGATGAATTTTCGGCAATCGTGACTGCCCCATGGGATGATCCGAGTGGTGAGACCGCCTCCCGAATTCCTAGGCCTCGCGTAACTGCTGATCAGCGTGCTATGCCTGCTGGTCAGTGGGCCCAAAAACCAACGGACAAGTCGTAGAAGAACTTCTCCGCTGGCTCGTCTGCGGGCGCCTTTCGCTACCTGGCGAATTGAACGCGTTTGGCTAACGGGCGCTGAGACGCAGAGTGGCAGGCGCGCAGGAGGCTCGGCAGGGGGATGAAGTCTTATTCCCTGCCAAGACCGATTGGGATCAGTCACGCCATGCATCTCCTTCGCCCGTGAATCCCCTTGGGCCAAGGAACCTGAGGGTCGATTCGCCGGATGTCGCGAACGAGAAGGAATTCCTGCATGTTGGCATGGCGGTGTCTGAATCGCGAGATTACAAGATGATGTCACCGTGCCGCGGGTTCTCGTATTTGGAACTCGCTGGCCACCACCTCCGCCACCACCAATCAATGCTGCTCTTTTCGCAGCGCGAAGGGGGCGACGGCACGTTCAGGCCCGAGCTGGTGCATGATGCGCACCCGCAGTGCATTGAAGCAGGAAGTGCAACAGTGATGACTGGCAGTATCCCTGACCTCCTTGAAGTAAAAGACAGCTGCGCGCACTTGAAGTGGCTCCGCGTTCCGAATTGCATCCCGATCGACCAGGAGTGGAGAGGGGAACGGACATATGGCGGCCGCCAGTCTACAAAGGGAGCATGGGGATGATCTTCAGGTGGAAGGCTGCAGGCGGTGATGCCCCGGGCGGCCCGGCGAAGGAGGCGCCCGTGCCCTGGCTGGCCGCGGGAACAGCGCAGGCCTCGTCCTCGGGCAGCGCTGTCAATCCTAAAGTGCCTGAGGGCACAGCGGGGGGGAATCGATGGGCACGAGCGGCGCCCCCTCCTCCCGAGGCGAAGGTCAAGGCGGAGGCGCCCGTGCAGCAGGCGAAGCCACCGCCGCCGGCACCGTCCGAGAGGAAGGCGAAGCCGCCGCCGCTGGCGCCATTCCCGCGCGACGCGGAGAAGAAGAAGGCTCCGTCTCCTCCGCCGGGGGGCAGTGAGGACAGTGCCGAGAGCGTGCAGGTGAATCACGAACACGCCTCGAAAAGGAAAAGGGACGAGAGAGAGACCCTCATCCAACAAGGGCACTCTCCGCGCCGTGCGCGGGGCCGGGGAGCAACGGTGCGAGGGTCACTAACGGCGCAACGCCGGGCAGTCCCCACTCGCACCGCGCCCCCCGCTGGGAAGACAAACCCACGCCTGTACTTCCGCCCACTATGCAGGTGCCTCGGGCTCGGGCGCCTGCTGCGGCATCGCAGGCTCCCCGAGCTCCGAGAAGACGAGCGGCTCGAGGGGCTCGCCCGTCTTGGGATGCAGGCCCCTTCGAGCCTGCTCAAGCATCGACGTGATAGCTCCGTCCCCCCCACTCCCAGCTCCCGCCGACCCCGTCCCAGCCCTCTTGCACGCTCGAGACAGGCCGACCGACAGCCGATTGGGGCGCACAGCGTGCGCCCCGCACTTTACACAGATCAAAACTCGATCCAAGGCCTGGACCTGGTGTCCTGGCCCGACCTCCTGGGGGTCGCATGCACGGGAGGCCAGAGACTTCAACGACGAAGCCGTCGCTGCAAGCCTCCAGCAGGCACGACATCGAATCGCTCCCCCAGCGAAGACCACAAAGTCGTGATCGGTCGGCCGCCGCGGACGGCGGGGCCGAAAGACAGCCTTCGGAGGCGCACGGAGTATCGGGGTGGAGAGGCGGGCCACGCGCTCGGCAGCCCAGGCCAGACAACGCATCGTGTCCTGGGCCCGAAGCAGAGAAAATTTGTGAGCCTTGACCACGGAGGTGGATCCAAGGAAATCTGCCGCAGCCACGCGGGCGAAAACATCAGCCCACATATTACCGAAAAAATGCTCCAGGGGCTCCTGGGAAGCCAGGCAGGCATCAAACCCCTCGATGACGGTCCGATGGGCCTTCGTCCAAACAAACACGGGCCTGACAGGGTCGCCTCTATACAGCTCGTGGATGCTCCGCCAGATGGACGCGTGAGGCGCTCTGGCAGAAGCATGACGACCCTCCCAGGCCATTCCCTCGACCTGCAGCTGTAAATGATCAGTCGCGTACGTGGCTGGCCTCTGGGCCCTCTGCAGGGCCTTGAGACCAGCAACGCGCTCGGCCCTGGGCACCGTCTGGATAGGGCCCCCCAGGCTCCCGAACAAAGCTTTGTATGGCCACAGGTCTCGGGTCAATGCCACGACGGCCCAGCCACAGCGCCGTTCCTCAGGGAAATCACTTTCAAGACAGGACCCGTCCCCGTACAACTTCGACGGCCACGGCATGTCGATCGCCCCCCACTCGCGCTCAGCCTGAGCACGTGCAGGCAGCGGCCTGAAAACAGGCCTCAGGGGCAGCGCGTAGAGCACGTCGATGGCCGAGAAGTCCTGCACCTGGCCCCCGTCGCGCCACGGGGCTGCCTCCAGGATGTCCTTCCTCCTCTTGGCCACCTCCTCGGGGTACGGCTCCGTCTCCTCGTCCTCCTGCTGCTGATGCAATACCTTGCAGCCGAAGATCTCATGCTCGAGGTCGCAGCAGGCCTCCCCGCAGAACTCGCACGAACCGTCGCCGCCGTAGCCAGCCTGCATGCGGCGCTGCGGCGACCAGAACCCGTTGGACTGCAGCTTGGCCAGAGCCCCTCTGTGGCCAGGCGCCAAGGAGGCGTGTCCCAGTCGAAGCGCACGAAGCCACACATGCTGCTGCCGCCTGCCGTCACCATCGGCTGGGGGCGCCTCAGGCAGCTGGTCGAGGATACGATGGCTCTGCCAACGGTCGAGGCTGCGACGCAGGAAAAACAGCACCTCACTGGGACAATACTGCAGCAAACTGATATGCAGGCCCTCATCGTCAACCAAGATTGTAGAACTTGCCATGTTCCAGTTGACTCTCCTGAGGGACAACCACAAGGCCGACAGCGGGCCCTGCGCACTGGCCCACGTGACGTGAGTGTGGCGGGCTTCCCAGGAGTCACGCAAGCCCATCCAGGCCCGCTGCAGTCGGGAGAGCGTCACACGCCCATCCCACACCCACGCCGCGTACTGCCCCACGATGCTGAAGGTAGCGTGGAATATGGGGTCGAAGCTCCACTGCTGCGCGGCCAGGTACAGCGTCAGGGAGCCCGACCCCTTGTAGCCACAGAAGACGCCAGCCATGGTCCTCATCTGCTGCAGCTCCGTGTCGCTGATGCCGCTGACCGTGGCTCCGTGCCCCACGGATGGCAGCACACCCGTGGCCCAGAGCCGAGCCGCCCGCTGTCGTCCTGCTCCCTTCTGCAGTGCTCGAACGCTGGCCTTCTTGCCGTGCATGGCCTTCAGGCGTCCCTTCTGCACGGCCCTTGTGGCCGACGACCCAGCTAGGTCGTGGCCAAGATACCGCATGTGCCTCTTGCCAGCGATCTTCAGCAGCCTAGCGTACTTCTGAAAGTGGTAGCTGGTGCGCCTGGACGTCGTAAGGTGCCCAGACTTATCCATCTGCAGCACCAGCCCGAGGGGCCGGACAGCCCTGCAGAACGCACGAGTGGCAATGGCCATTTCTCGCACCCCGCTCGGGTCGTTGCCGACCCAGCACAGCGCGACGTCGTCCACCAAGTCCTTGGGCTGAACCTGAGGAGCGACCGACATCGTCTGGCGAATGCTGCGAGTCAACAACACCATGAGAAGCGTAGTGGCGTGGGTGCAGCCTGCCAGGATGCCCTGATACGCCCTGCGCGCCACTGAATACGAAGAATACGAGTACACCGAACGCAGCTGCTGGTACATCTGCACAAGCATGAACGCCATTCGCATAGGGTATCCATTGGCCCTGCACTCCAACAAAATGGCATCATGCCTGACCAGCTCGTAGCATTTGAGCATGTCCAGCAGCACAATGATGGCGTCGTCATCGCACAGGGTCGCCATCTCCTTGGTGAGCGCCAAATCAAAGGCCGCATCACTCGACGACTTGCCTCCAGTGTGGCCCCAGACCTCTGGGAGCGCATGGGCCTTCTCCCACGCTGCCGAGACAGGCCGCCTCGCCCGTCCCCAGATCCTGACCAGCGTGTTCATCAGCACAATCAGGCGCTCCCCACCCCCTGGCTTGGGGAGTCTCACGAGCTTCGAGAGGAATCTGCCGTCTGGCCACAGCAGGAGGTGCTCGCACCGCTCGAAGAGGCGCGCCATGGCCGTCAGCGCCCCGTGGGAGAGGTGCTCCATGGCCCTGGGCGCGATGTTGATCTGCCCGACGCCTGTCTGCCAAGAGAAACAACGGATTGCCTTGAGTACGTCGGCCGCCTCAAGCCTTGGCAGCTGCTCCCAAGTGTCAGCATCAACAGGTCGGCGAGCCAGCTCACCGCCATGCCGCACCCAGAAGCTTTCCCAGTATTCAAGCTTACGATCAGCCAGTACGTACCCATGTTGTAGCCCATTGCCTCCGTCCACGATCTCCTGGAGAGCCTTGGGCTTCATGAATCGGTGAGCTCCCTTGGCTCCAGCCACAAAAGCTGCCTGCGCCCACTGCCTCCAGCTCTGCATCACGGCCTTCTCATGCTTGGCCTCAGCATCGGAGGAGATACTCAGGATGCGGTCGACCTGCTGCTCGAAGTCTGCCTGCGCTAAGGCAAGTATGCCACGCGAGAAGAAGCCGACGGCCTCGGCGTCCAGGTGCGGCCAGACTCCCTTCCTCCGCCAGATTCTCTGGAAGAAATTCTCGCACTCCAGCAGGTGGCGCGCCGCCTTGGAGTGCACGGCGTCCCACGATAGGTCCTCGCCTGCACGTCGCGGGGGCTGGTGTCGCTGAGCTCTCGACCGAGGCCGACCACCATCGGAGGAGAGACCAGCCACTCCGACGACCTCCGCAGCAGGGGGTGCCCCATCGCCCAGGCCAGGCACTCCGTCGACGTGCGCCTCGCCGACGCTGCCGAGCTCGAAGACCTGCTGCGGGCGAAGCTGGAGCACGAAGCTCTGCAAGGCCACTCGAACCCTCCTGAGGTGACGAGCCCAGCGCGCAGCCTGCGCCCAGGCCTGGGTGTCCGCCGACCTCCTGCTCCAGGCACCTTTCACGACAGGGTGAAAACTCGCCAGCTCGAAGGTCGGGGGGCCTGGCACCGTGGAGTACCCCGCCACGTCCTTCACGACGTCGTAGCGGCCCCGCAGCTCGAACTCGATGCCGCTGAGCACGACGTCCCAGGCCCTGGTGATGCCCTCGCTGTCCGACGCGCTCTGGATGATCGCCAAGATCGGGTCCCAGTCGGGGGGGAACCTCGCGCACCCCGCCGCAGGCGGCCTCCGAAAGCCGCGTGGCTCGACAAGCCTCCTGACCTTCGCGTCAAAAGCCGTGGCGGAGAGCTCCATGGTCACTGGTAGATGCGGCCACGTCTCCGCGTCGACGACCACTGGTTGCCGAACGCGAGGCAGCAAACGGCAAGAAACCATGAACATGTCAATGGTGCGGCCAGGAAGGCTCTGAAGACAAGTCGGCTCTCTCGGCGCCAGCACCACGCCATTGGCCGACTGGAGCCAGGACAACGGGCCGAGCTCGCCTACCTCCATGTTGAAGTCGCCTCCTACGATCCACGGAACGCCCATGGCCTCCAGCGACCTGACATACTGGTACAGCTTGTACAGCATGGCCAGGTTCTCGGGCGACAGCTTGACGTCCACAATGAAATAGCACGACAGCATGACGAAGCCGCCCTTCACCCCAGCGTGGACATGGGCCGCCATCATCCTGCCTTCCTGCAGCACGTGACTGTCCAGGCCTGGGGGTTTGGTGATGACCACCCGCAGCGGGGCCAGCACCGCAACCCCGCCTCTGCTGCCAGCTCCCTGCCCAGGTAGGGCGGGCTCCCATATACCATGGTACCCAGCAGCTCTTACTTTATTCTGCAACTTCGCCAATGCATCGCCCTCGGCCTTGGCATGATGTTCCTGCACCGCGATGCATAAACTCGAGCACGTGGGCAGGAAATCGACGAGCGGGCCGCCCGAGGACACGTTCGCGGTGGTGATACTTGAAACCGAAGCCATGGTGCGACAAAGGAGGACGAACCACACGAGACACGCAAAACATCGCCGTGGAGCCATGCTAGGCAGGGGTAAGCCTGGGCCTCTTGACCTTGGCACCCCAACGCATGAAGATCTCCTCCAGCCTGTGCTTCTCGCCCCCAGCCGCAACGACTTCCTCCATGAACTCAGGGTCGTCGGAGAAGGCAGATGGCTGTGGTGTGCGAGGCGCTGCCGCGTCGTCCTGCCGCTCGGCCTGCTCGACGTCGGGACCAGCCTCGGCCCCAGCATCAGCCTGCGCCCTCTGGGCAGCCAACTTTGCCGCCTCCTCCTCCTGCAACCTCTGCAGCTCCTGGAAGCTCGCCGTGAGGCTGCCCGACAGCTGGTGATCGGCGCCCAGGCTCTGGAGCAAGATCCCGAGGCCCTCGAGCGTGGCACCAACCCCCTTGATCGGCTCGTCGAGCGACGCCTTGTCGCCAGGCGTCGGAACCTGCCCTTGAAGCCTCTTGCGCTCCTGGTCCAGCTCCTCCATGCTAGCGTCGAGGGCCGCCAGCTTGTCCCGAGTGAGCCGTTCCTTCTCCTGCAGGTCGCGCAACTGCGCCTGCAGCCCATCGAGCTTGGTCTGCTGGTCGTCGCGCAGCTTCTGCAGCCTGGTGAACTGAGCTCCCATCTCGCGCAAGCGCTGTCCGAGCGGTCGGGACTCCGCCACCTTAGCACGCAGCTCGGCCTGCTCGGCCAGCAGCTTGTCGCGCGTGGCCACGACCGACGGCTCGGTGATGCCCTTGAGCTTGCCGATGAGGTCGCCGACCTCGCGTAGCCTGTCCTTGGCGACGGACTCGGGGCCGTCTCCGTCCGCGGCCGGCTCCATCTGCACGTCCTCCCCGCCAGGCGGCGGCCTCTGCACAGCGGCAAGCCGCTTGCGGGCCTCGGCGAGCTCGGACTTGAGCTTGGCCACCTTGACGGAGTCGTCCCAGTAGCCGTTGCCGCTGCCGCCCTGATTGCCCTTCTTCCGCTGGGAGGGGGCCGAGGGCTGGCGCACGCTGTGGAAGACCAGTCCCTTGCCCAGCTTGCACTTCGCACACTGCCGCGCCTCTGCATGATTCCACCACGGTCTCCCCGAGGGCCCGCAGCAGCTCTTGCAGTACCAAGGAAGCGCCTGCTCCGAACGGTAATGCGGCGGTGGCATCTCCACGACACCAGGCAGCAGCACACACGGTGGGCCGTGGCAGCGCGATCTGGAAAGGACTGGGTGTGGGCGCCCAACTCCCACGGTGAAGGCGAGCGGTGGTCTGGCCGCGGACTAGCGGTATCCGTGCGGTCCCCAGGGGAACCAATCATCTTGAGCCAAAATGGCTACGGACTCCGCCGGGGGGCAGCCTCCGAAGGAAGCGGGGGCGAAGAAGCCGCCTCCTCCGCCAGGGGGGGCAGCCGCCGCGTAAAGCCGCCCCGAAGTCCTGCGCCTCGAGGAGCCGTCGGTCGTGCCGCAAGCCCGCGCGCCGGGATTGACGCGCGCGGCTGGGTCGTCATCGCAGTCGTCCAGGCCAGCGCAGCCTCTTTTGTCTTGGGGCCCGCCCCCGACTAATTATGTCGGGCGGCGGGCCGCAACCACCGTTGCCGAAGGATTCGCCTCCGCCGATGACGGGCTGTGGATCTGCGTGGCGTGGGTCACCGCCTCCGCCTCCGACGTAGCCGCCGCCGCTGGGCGCCGGGCCACCGACGCCGCCGCCGGGTCAGCTGCGGCCGCCGAAGGATCCACCTCCTCCGGTTGGCAAGCCGCCGGCGCCAGCGGATCCGCCTCTCCCAGCCGGGCCGCCCCCGAAGATCCCGAAGAGGACGCCGAGGGCGGGCGTTGCTGCGTCCGCGCCGCCTGCCCCATCAGAAGGGCCGCGGAGGGCAGCGGCGCCTCCGCCGCCAATGTGCGCCCAAGCTTCGCAGACACCGGCCCCGCCGGGTGGCCCGCCCCCGCGGAATGCGCCAACAGGGCCATATGGGGGCGCCGGGCTATAGTCGTCGGGGGGTGCAGTGCCAAAAAGTGCTAGTGAAGCAAAGTCTGGCGATGCCAGCGGCGAGGCAGCGACGTCGGCTGGGCCTGGTGCCGGGGGCCGATGGGCTCGGTGTCGCTCGCGTGTTTTTGCGTGGGCGGCATGTGGGAAGCGGCGAGACTGAGAGCGCTGCGGGAGGCAAGGGCTACGGAAGTGGATGAGTATACGGTATCTGCGGCAACAAGGGGCGCGCCCAGCTGATCAACCTTGTTCGGAAACTGACGACCATGCTGGCGAAGCTCGTGAATATTGCTATGGTACCTTAAATGGAACGCGTCTCTTTTGCGCAGACATGTGCGGCCTGCGCCGAGCTCGTTCAGATGGTTGGTCTTTGCGCGCGGTTCTTGGGCCAGAACATGTTCGCTTCCGCGAATAGGGGTGCGTCGATCAAAGATTGGCGCAGCGCTGCCCCGAGTGGCAAGTGGAAGAAGCAGTCATACACCGACATGTCATGTTGCTTGCTGACTCTACTGCGATCTTTCAAGAAGCGCGAGGTGAACCACATCCCGAGGGGGCAAAGACGCCCCTCCGCATGTGCATGCGCAACCAAACTGCGGGGTGCTAATCATACTGTCAGGGCGGGTCCACTTTCGCATCCATCGCCACCTCTGGCCGAGAGGGGAAGATCAATTTCGACAGTTCGTAAATTTTCGCGACACAAGCAGGCGTGCGCTGTCGTGTATTTCTTGTCGAGTGGAAATGGGTTGGGCTCTGACCGCGATGACGGGCGTCTCAGCGACGCGGCGCCAGAAGCGGACATTCAGCAGTTCTTTAATCTGGAGGCGAACTTGCTGCTGGATCAAGCAAGTACAGCAGCTGGTGGACATGCAGGCAGGGTGCGCCCAGAGGTATCATACTTACGCGGTCGCCCCGGAACTGCGCGATGCCCAGTCCTGGGAGATCCCCCCCCGCCAGCGGCGAGTTCATTGCATGGGGCAGGCTAGCGAGCCGAGTTGCTGCCGTTGCCAACAACAGGAACATATATTGGGAAGGAGCTGGGTCCCCTTTCAGGATGCTACGGGTGCGTGGGTCGGAGCTGTGCAGAAAGGGAGAACACCCCGCCGGTGATGCACGGCATTTTACAATGGGCCCTGACCAATCCTATGCGAGGGAAGTGGCCAGGTATATAGCAACTGCCTGCAGTGTCTGCATGGGGGTGAACCCCTGCCCATGGGAAAGTCCGAGGGGGGGCTATGCCTGCGCCGACGACGAGATGCTGCGGAACACCGAGCCTCCATGCCCAGAGCGCGTAGAGTGTTTCGTCAAACGCGCGCCGCACGGAGAGAGCGGGCGCCGTCACTTGGCAGACGTGACATGCGAGCAATTCCCCCCGTTCAGCCTCGGCGACATTCCCCGCGCGCCCTTGCCGACGCGCGTGGACGTGGACTCCGCGAGGTTCGCTGGCTGAGGAAAAGAAAAGGGGCGGCGGTTAGACCGCCATGGAAGGATGCGCCTCTGTTCGCTTTTTTCCTATGACGAACACATCGCTTACCCAGCAATGGTGCCTGACAGGGATCTAGTGGTTCGTGAGCTCGTGCGCGATGACAGGATGAATCGGTGCATGCGTGTGTTGCTGGAAAAAGGAGAAGTTGTTCCATTTGATCCAGTGTCAACATGCACGGGCGTGGCGGGATCTAGCTATGCCAGTGACGCCCCGCAAACATGGGGCAGCGTGGATCTGCTGGAGAAGTGGATAAAAGGGGTTGGAGGCTCGCTGCCCGTGAAGTCTGGCTTCCTCGTCTGTCGTGCGGGAGGGGGTCCTGAGATCTATCTGGCCGTCGAGATCGGCGACGGGGGTCTTATTTGTCTGCGCGCATTGGATCTAGCCAGTCTTATCAGAGACATCATCGTCGGGCCCGAGACGCTCGAGCACGAGTTCGAAGGGCTGGTTGGCATCCTCAATTCGAAGGGCAGGCTTCCCGAAACCTACCAAGCAGCACTTCACTCGGGTGATCATCGAGTGGCTGAGTGCGAGACGTCTATTTACGGCACTTCACTCGGGTGATCATCGAATGGAACGCTGTGCAACTTCTTTGATATTGCCCAAATGTCGATTGATGTGCAAACATGTGATCAGCCGCCAGTGTTTGTTCGTGCAAAAACGAACGATGGGGTGGACATTATATTCGCATGCGGTCAACATAAACAGGCTTGGCGCGGGCCTTAATACTGGCGTGCCCGCGGCTTCCAAAGTGAAGGACAGAGGCGCGGCGAAGTTGTTCGAGATGACTCGCGCGCCAGAAGGAGGGATGCGCTTCCGAGGATTCCGTGCGCATCCCGTGGCAGCATGCCCACCTTTCCAACGCGGCTGAAGTTTTCAATGGCGGGCTTGCACTGACGTGCGATTTTCAGATCACGGCTTCGCCATCGGACTCAGGGGGGTTCAAAGCAGTGGATTCACAACAAAACAGACAGCACTGCTGCTCACATCCTCAGAATCTGGCGCGAGCTGCGCTCCGATTGTACTTCGCCGCGCCCCCGCAAACGTGCGCCAAGGAGTTATGGCAATGCCGCTATGAGGTGTCGAACGGGGATGGGTTCGAACTGGACATCACTGCCGCGGTCGATCCTGGCCCGCTCCTTCCTGTTGAAGAGGCGGGGGATGGGGCAACAGAGTCGGTTCCCGGAGCCCCTTGGAAGATAGAGGAGGCGGCGCGGAAGTTCGGGGGGCACGACCCTACGAGCCACGATAATATGGCACAGATGCGAAAGGCCCAGCGGGCGTTGCGCAGCGCTCGGCAGCAAGCTCAGATCCAAGAGATCCGAGACAACAGACGGCAACTCATTGAGCTCCTGCGCGCCTTCGCGGCTGTCAACGTGCCTCGGGTAAATGACGTCATTGGGGCCTTGAGCTGACGGACCACTTGTATTACAAGGATTACGATGTATTTCCTGATGTGAACGCACTGGTCAATTGCGATAGAGCGCTGGGGTTAAATATAAACAACATCGTCCCTGCGCAGGTCGAAGTCGACGAGCGCTGGGGGCAGCGCTCGTCAGGGGACTTTTCGCAGTGCAGGTTGATGAACCCAAAGCCCCAGGTGGAGGGGGCGATGTCCCGATCCCGTGGGGTGACGGGCCGAGGGTCGCCCGCCTACCATGCGGGTGATGATGATAAGAACGGATTGGGTTGACCAACAACAGATTTGGCAGGTGGAATCTTCATTTTGCCATCGTGGACTTCGTCAAGAACGACGACGATAACGCTCGTGGACAAACGATGGCCTATCGCAGGCTCGTAATAAGAAATCGCCAGCGTTCGAACTGGGGTTCCCTCGGTACCGCTGGGTTCACCAAATCTTTTTTTGCGCGTGCGCGCGTTCGCTTCCCGTCGGGGGAGATGAACCCGACTGCTCCACCGGCGAACCAGCCGCCTGTTCCTAGGGAAGGGGCGCCAATCCATCGACCGCCCCCGGCGGCCCCCGACGGACAGCAGAAAGCCATTGACCAAGGAACGCCCAATTGAGCTCTCGGAGAAAGTGGCTCGACTGCAGAAGGTCTACATCGGCCTTCGGCTCGGTTGCTATTGCACCAGGTTCAAGGAGGTGAAGCACGGTGCAAAGAAGAAGCCAATGCACCTGCGGCCGGTGATTTCGCGTGACTACTGCGATGCTCAGAACGCGGCGCTGCAGATTGACATGTGCACTCCTCACCGGCGAGCATATTCACATTGGGCACTTGAGCACAAGCGCGAGAGGATCTTCTGGAGATGCTGGCCCACGAGAAGAGGTTGTTCGAGTTGTGGTGCCAGGCCGGGATCAGTGAGCGCGCGCGTGAGTTATTTGTCGAAGCCGACAGTTCGTCGCCTATGCCAGTCGATCCAGCGCGCCCTCAGACGACGGAGAATGCGCCTCCCTCAGGTGGCATGGGAGTGGACTCAGGGCGCCCTGCCAGCGAGCCAGGGCAGTCGTCCGCAGCAGATGCGGGAGGGGAGGGGCCCGGCTGTACCGCCGCCTCCCCGTCCGACCCCTTCCCTTCTGCAGCCGTATTTGGTGCTTGGGCCCGTTGGGTGTGCGAGGCCCAAACAGGGGCAGCAAGCGCGCGGAACAAAAGCCAGATGCCGGCGATCTGGGCGCGTCCGACGAAGATGGCCCTCTCTGCGCGATCCACGGGCGCGCCCCGCGTGCAAGCCACGGCGCGTGGCATTCACGAGGGGGAAGAGGAAGCGGGCGAGGGCGAATCGGGCGAGGCAGAAGAACAGGTCGAGTCGAGCGAGACAGAGGACATGCAGGAGGACGCGCCGGTGGAGGTTATGCCCATCGGGCGTCTCCCCGAGTTGATTCCTCTGGATGTGTTGTCCGACGGACTTCCCCAGGCCTTTTCGTCTAAATGCCCTCGCCTCAGTAGAGCGCCGACGCCCCCCAAGAGCGCGCAGATTTCGATCGGCGAATGCCTGCGGAGGAAAGCGCAGGACGGGGGCGCAGCGCGCGTGTGACTCGAGCGCTCCGAGAAGGACGAGTATGGCGCCCCGTTCATCGGTGGCGGGGATGGCGCGGCACTGCGTGCCGCCCCTGTCGAGTTGGCGCGGAAGCTGGATGAGTTGCGCGACTCCGGCTTTGAGTCTTTCTAGGGGCGTGACAGGAGAGACAGGGGGTGCGAGAAGAAAGCCTTGGAATGGGCGCGTGGACTGGTTGCTGACCCGTTGCTCGAGCTTATTCGGCAATTGCCTGCAGTTGACGCTGCAAAAGGTCGACGATTTCTACGTGCTCGTTTCAACGCAGTTGAACCCCAGTGTCGTCCGAAGCAGGGCGCTTGGGCTCGCTCATCGTCAATTCGGCGATGCACAGCGTGGCCCGCGTTCGGTGCTCAGGGGGGTGGATCGAGGCGCGCGCCATCGTCGAGATGCTGGACGACGACGGGCGCGACAGAGCACAGGCGCGCTTCGTGCGCGCTCTCGCCCAATTGCATCCCCACAAGTTTCAGGTGCTCGGCGCGAATATGACGGACAAGGGCGCTGGTCCGACCGGTGAGCCCGCCGATTTGGCGGACAGCTTTGGGCGTGTTCCAATGGAAGGTGATGATGCCGCCGAGGAAGATAAAATCTTGCCGCCGCTGGCGAGAGTGCCGCTTAGGTTCCGTGCCTGCAAAGGTCATTGAGTTCGGGTTGTAGACCCGAAGCGCATGTGGATTCGGTGCGAAGCTGCCTCGCTTGTTGTCCATGAGGCGATGATCGTTCCCCTGGATGACGCTGCCATGAAGCTATGCATGACCAGCTCTCTTGGAGCGCCAAAGAACGACCTCCAAGGAACTCGCCCTTGCAAGTTCCTGAGCTGTCTCCCGACTAATGCTGGCCAGTATCAAGCACTCGATGATCCCGCGGTGAAAGGCGGAGAGTAGAGTTCGTTTGGGGCGAAGACAATAGTCGTGAACATACGTGACGGCGTGAGCGGCCGCAGTGAACGGCGAGCTGCCGAGGAGGCTCAGACTCAGACCTGGGGGATGGGCAAGGTCGGTCACTGGCCAGGACCTGGGCGCCGTCGCTTTCGGACTCGATGATCCATATCTATTGTCCGACGTGTTCGTAGTCACCTTCCAGCCGCGTCAGTGATAATCAGGGCGTCTGGATGCTCCATGACGCACCCCGGCGACTGCCTTTCGCCCCAAGTGGGCCGACATTCACCAGATCATGCGGCTTGCAGTGTCGGGCATCCAGAGGGCAGGGGTGTCGTGGGCGTCAGTTTATGGTCGACGGTGCGCGGCGCTGCTGGTTCATCCGCAGTCTGGCACAGGCTGCGTCGACCTTGCGAAGCAGAGCTGTGATATCCGTCGCCTGCCCAATGAGGGCGACGGCGCCGAGCGCGCCACCGAAGTCAAGCAGGACGCGCTATGCGGTCCTAACTTGTGGGGCGACGAATATCTTTTGTGCTGCAACGACTGCCGCAATCGAATCGGGACGTCGATGTGCATCACATGTCAGAAGACGGTGCGCTGCAGCAGCAGTATTGTCGATATCGAGCAGATCAAGTCGCATATTGATTACAAGGGCTTTGGTTTAGAAAAGGTGCGCGTGGACGATGTCCGCGACCTCGGGCCGAAGAGATGGACTGGGACAGACGCCGATCGTGTTCAGCGAAACGCACGCAGCAAATGGTTCGATATCACCGAAATTGCGATGCTCAAGCGCCGGGAGAACGCTCTTTAGGGCAAGACCGCATACCACGGCAACATCATGGCGGTCTTAGAGCGGTTGCCCACATGCCCAGAAGATGCATTGCCTCCGCCGCAGAACCCCATGCAATATCGAGAAGACGAGACAGCTGGCCCGGAGGTGGATCATATTCCAGAGCGAACACCTCCAGACGTCAGCAACAGGGCCGAATGCGGTGGCCCCCCCGAGTGTTTAGTGGCCGTATATCAGCGGGTGGGAGATGGAAGAAGAGAAATTGTGTCAGGGGATATTATATATCGAACCCCATCGACTGGGGCTACACGAGCCCAGAAGACCGTCATCTGGAAACGCCCAGCTGCGGGCGGTCCGCTCGGAGTGCAACGGCTCCAGGAGTGAACGCCATCGAGCCGCTCGCCCGCCTCCTGGCTGTCGCGGGGGCGGACGTTGCAGAGCATTGGCCCGTCGCCGAGTTTCTGCGGCCTCCTCTGACCGGGGCGCGGCCCGCGCGCGCGGGCGCGCCGGCTGATTATGTCGGTGGCGAATTTGGGCGCGATTTTTTTGCAAAAGGTGCAAAACGGTTTCTTCCCGCGCAGCCCTCGGGCCGTCGGAAGGCAGCAATAACGGGCAATGATGGCGCGGGCGCGGGGAAGGGCGATGCGAGCACTGGCAAAGGCACGGAGAGGACTAGCAGCCGGGCGCCTGATGACCAACAAGAGTCTCGGAGGCGCCATGCTGCAAACCCGACGCAGCGGGATGCCTCGTGGCGGGCACCGAGCCGCCCGGGCGCCAGACTTGGCGCGGGCGTGGTGCCGCGGAGCAAGGGAACGCGGATTCTCCCACCCCGTGGCAGGGCAGTGCCAGTGATTGGTGGTCATCATGGACGTGGAGCTCGGGTGGCTAGAACAACGACAGCCGGGGCTCGCGTGACCGCTGGTGAGGGTGGCCAGAAGAGACCGAGGCGGTGGCCAGCGACGATGCAGCCAGGCCCCCCCTCGAGTTCAATCACTTTGCGGCTCGACAGCGCCCGCTTGGGGCGGCTGAGCCGCCGCGAGGCAAGGGCGCGACGCACCTGCGTCGAGCGCGCGGCCAGCCAGTCTGCGGCCAGATTGCCGGGCGCCGCTGTCGCCGACGCTTGCGTGCATACTTCGGGGCGTGGCCTAAGTCAGGCGCGTCCACCTGCGCGCGTGGAGCGCGCCAGGCTGGCCGCGTGGGGGGTTGTTCTAGGCGGCCCCCCGGGCCCATTGAGCCGGCGCAGTGGTACTTCCGTCGCTGTGCGCGTTGGCTCTGGGCAAAGACGGCGCCCGCCCCGCCGCGCGCGCGCGGTCGGCCGGCCCCTTCCAGCCCCGAGGGCCAACCTAAGCTTGGCGGGCATTTTTACTGCGCGCTGGTGGCGCGGAGGACTAAAACCCCAGGTTCGCTTTTCCCGATGATAAACCGTAGCTAGAGGCTTCAAGAACATTGAGAAAAAAACCATCAATATGATCAATGACTTGACAATGCCATCGATCGACTGGCAAGGCATCATTTCGATTTGCGGGGCGGTTTCCACGGTGGCGCAGTTCAAGGACCCGCGCCTCGACGTCGCTGAGAAGAGCGCTATCGCGTGCTCGCACTTGGCGGGCGCGGTGGACGTCGCGCGCGCATTGAGGCGCACGTGCGCGCCCGCGCGCGCGGCGCTGCAGTCGGCGCGCCCGAGCGTGGACTTGAGCGGCGGGCGGCGGCGCGGGCGAGCTGCGGCCGGGCAGCGGGGTCTCCAGTCGGGCAGGGCTCGCTCCGCACTGCGGCGCTTCGCTCGCGCCGCTCGTCGGCGGGCGGCTTTCGCTTGAATTCAGGGACCAGGTCTGCAATCTGCGGCAGTGCGCGGGCGCCGAGTGCGCGGCCAATCCTGGTCGGCGATGCCGGCGCAACGTCGCAGATTACGGGCGGCGGCTGGATCGCCGAAGCGAGGGCGATGCAGTGTCTCACTGCGCTACTTTCTCTTCGCCTCCCAGGGCGTGATACGAGGCCCTCCTTCCACGGTGGCGCGTCTCATCGGGGGCGTCGGCCCGGTTGTCTGAGGTTCGGCTGCCGCGGTCGAGCGAGAGAGCGTGGGCGCCGACAGTGGCGCGTTTTGGTAGTCTACCAGAAGGGCGGCGAGCTCGCCTTGCCCGCGGGCCCATAACGACGGCCACATTGCATCTGCTGGAAGCTGGCTGGGCCCCAGATTCCGAGTTCTCCCGCAGACCGGGGCGTGCCCAGTGACGGCGCCGCGCAAAGCATTGCAGTTCCATGGCAACGCTTTCCAGGCGCTGGACCAGGGCGACTCATCTCTTGTACAGATCAAGACAATGTCATACAAGGGCGCCGTGTTCTACGACAATCGATGGTCAGACCCTGGGAATTTCATCTACACCGTCTGGTGGAACATTTGGGGCCAAATGGCCAGGTATCTTCAAAGAAGACAACCTACCAGTGCTTCGTCCAAGTCCATTGAGGAGCTTCGATCAATCGCTGGTCGTGCCACCGATGTACAGAGGATGGTCCGAGAACGGTGGAACAGGGAACCCGACACTTCTCGGTGGTTAGAGCTCATCGGAGATTTGATGGAGTTAGGGTTGGGAGCGGGGTATGTTGAGCCTGATCGGTTCTGGAACATCATTCAGGGGATTTCTCCCATCATCTGCTCCATTCGGTCCATTTTGACGTTTGCTGATCAACATGGGTCTTTCGCTAGGACCGGTAAAGACCGTCGCCTTTTTCGTGGCCCATGTGCTCCCCACACTCGGAAGTTTGCCGTGGCAATGTTCCACGGAATGCAAGTGCACAAATTTAATGTGACGGAATCCTCAGAGGTATGGGTATCTTATCTGATTGCAGCCTCAGAGAACAGGCTCCAATACTAATGGAGCGGGGGTATTTGACACCCCACGGAATTTACATTTGGGTCTGCTCCAAGACCTCTTTGTGTTCTCTCTCTCTCCTTGCCTCCCGCCTTCGGGATTGGCTGACACCAGGAGATGTCACTTGTGCGATTCTATCTGGGACCCGCCTGATCTCTGCGATCTCAGGGACACCGTGGCTTCGCAACAATCCCGCCTCCCTCTGTCTGCCTCTGGTGGGCCCTTTCTTGCCCTTTGCCTCCTGTCGCTCCCCTGCAGTCTCGGGCTCAAGCTTTCGGTATGCTACCTCCCAAGGCGTCAGACCCTCACGTTATCTTTCAGGGGAAGCTTTGCAGGTCTAAACGCCAAGTCTGCTTCCTGTCCAAACAAGACCTTGAAGCACTCTCATACTGCTCTACGCTGCTATTCCAAAGGGCGGTCAAGTTGCCTGCTCGGTTCCTTATACCTTCGGACCTTGGTGGTCCACATCTCACATATGACTGGTGCAAAATTCCGCTCTTCAAAGCTTGTCGGGACAGCGGCTTTAATAGACTGTATGTAAACGTTAGGGGACCTGACGAAAGGGTCCGGAGAATCCCTTGGAAAGAACTGGCTGTTGGTCAGTAGCCGTTTCGCCTCAAACCCTGACGGAACTCTTGTCCAAAACGGCTGGGAACATCCATATACAATTCAGGGGATGGTCAAACGCAGCCTCCCAGCCAAGCTAGCAGCCAGGAAGCGTCTCAAGTGGACTCACGGCTCAGGTGGAATGTGGAACTACTGCGAAGAGGAAAAAGTCTACACCAAAGTCTGGTACACGGAGTACTATGATACGTGGTTCGACCCTGAATCTGGCTGGCCCCACCCAGTGGTTTGGTACCTGTCTGACTACTGGTGGGACGGAGACTTCTTTGTAGAAAAGTGGCGTTGGAAGTATCCGTGAAGACCTCTCCTGGGACTCCCACAGTCTGAACCTCTTGGCATCTGCGGTGCATGGGCCTGCGGCTTTTGGAGGTCTCTCAGTTCTCCTTCAATCTCCTTTGCATGTTCCTCAACGTCGGTAGTTGGCAAAATACAAACCATAAACATTCACAGCCCTCTCGCGTCATACATGTTTGAATTCAACTACCTCATATGCCTTGATTCACCTGGGGTGGGTTCTCACGGTTGGGCTCACTCGGCTTTACAGTTTCCTTTGTATGCCTCCGTATCTTCTGGGTCATTGCGTGCTTGAGACATTCAGTTTATGTCAGGCTTTCTTTCTTTCACCACATTTATTCGAATGGGTTGACACTTATGTATATTGGGCTTCAAGGGACTCAAATAAAGTTCTCTTCACTTCTTAATCACTTCTGGCCGTGGGAACATATGCCCCCAAGTTCGGTGTCAAGAGTTATTCAAGTTACTCGAGTTACTCAAGTCACTCAAGATATTTTGATCAATTTAAGCATAATCCATCACCTTGCATTACGTTTCTCATTGCTCGCACCTTTATTCAAAGCGAGGGTCCTGGTGGTGGATTTCACTCATTCAGTATCATGGGTTCAATTCAGGATGGGTCTCAATCATTCACGATTTCTTTCAGTATCATGGGTTTCAATCATGACTTCTTTCAGTATTGGACAGGCAGTCTCCATTCATGATGTCGTTTAGTATCTTGGGTTTCAATCCTGGGTCGGGATTCATCTTTGTTCTGCCCCTTCCTCTCCCGCTTCTTGCCCGCCTTCCCTCTTTCTCTACCGTACGCATTTGGCGTATTGGTGGCTTCTCAGGTTTGTGTTTTAGGAGAACCGACCTTTCAAGGCGCGTCATCATCATCATCATCATCCGATACTTTTCGAGCTCAATCGTAGGAATAATTCATCTTACCTTTTCGATGGAGCTAGGCTCCAGTTCGGCGTAGACGCGTTGGTCCTCAGAAGCACGGCGTCGGATTTGACGCATGCTCGCGCAGGGCGCCAGTTATCATAACAACTTGTGCCAGTGGCGTTTGGCGGGCTTTGGGCCAGCGAGCGCCGGCGCAAAACAAAGGCTTCCCAGCGTATTTGGATGCGCGGTTCATGTCGCGCTCCCTGGATTCAAGTCCTTCCCTCACTTCTGGTCGAGAGAAACTCGACGGGTGCCATTTTGTTGGGTGTGCTCTGGGGCCCGGTTGTCTCGGAGCCAGCAGCTCTCTCGATCCTTCGCTTGTCTTCGGTGGCGCCTCAGAAGGCCGTGGCACTCGCGACCCTAGGTTTCGCCGTGTCTAGCGCGCGCCACTTTTGTGAGCTTTGCTCCTCTCGTTCTCGGGCCGCGCACCATGGGCCCACTCGCGGGGCCTTCTCGAAATGCTCCCAGGGGTGAGCTTCAAGCGTTCGCTTGGGCGTTGCGATATTCCCCAGGTCTTTAGTGTACGTGATCGATTGCGCAGAACTGGCGCGAGGATGGTACGCCGAACTTTTTTCGCAGACCAGAGGGACCCCGCGCCGACATCTGGAAAACAATTGTTTTTTTTTTCTTTTCGCGCAGGACAAGCACCCTACCAGTATCGTTCGCATGCACGTGCCTTCTCACGTGATGGGATCCGACGTAGAACGCAGACAAATTCCGATCTGGCTCGCTGAGGGTAATGCTTGTGTTGGCGCCGTTGCTGGCGAAGCTGCCGCGCGCGCGAGTCTCCCAGGCCAGTCGTCACCACGTTTTCACGATCGATCATCCGGCCTTTCTCGTCAGGATGAAGCTCGCATTTGCTGGCGGGGTCAGAGGCTAGAGCCTCGCGCAGTGTCATGCCCACCCTTCCTTCTCCTCCACCGGTTGCTGTGGCACATTTCGTGTCCACGCATTCTCCGATTGAAAATGGTAGGGCGAGAAGCATGTGTAAAGGATTCGCGACTAAAGCGGCGTTTTCGGGACGATTTAGAAGTGAGTGCCTCCAACATTTGCGCGTTGACGGCCTAGTTACGCGAGTTCAGAGGGGACGGCGTTTACACGTGGGTGGAGGTTGGAAGCTCTGGGTATGGCAGCACGTGTGATCTCCTCAGTCAGGCCCACTTCATTTGCCAGGGGGAAAGTGCAAGGTTCTTGTGTCTAAGGCCCGGCGTGAGTACCTTGGTAGGACAAGTCGCAGCTTGTTTCAATCACTACGTGATGGCGGAAGTCCTCCTCCTCCTCCTCCTCTTCATCCTTTTCCTTTCCCATCCAGGTCAAGGACGGCAAGGAATTGCTGTTCGGCCGGTTCCCGGTCCAGCCCCCGCAGAATTGCGAGGACCGTCCCTGCGCAGGCACTGTCGGGCAGGTCGCAGTTTGAATCCCTGTCTGTTGCCTCCTCTCTTTACGTTGCCCAGACGTTCCATCTCCTCCCTCATCGTCCATCTCCTCCCTCAGACTCCTCCGCGCCTCATCCTCTGCCTCCTCCTCCTGCTCCTCCTCCATCCTCTTCTCCCATATTGACTTCCCTCCTTCCTCCTACCCCCTTGTCCCTTCTCATCGCTCCTCGTCCTTCCCCTCCTCCCATCCATTCCTTCGCCCTTCTCCCTCCTGCCTCCCCGGAGCCCGCACAACGAAGCACGGTTCAGAGCGGCGGGGCATCGAAGTATCGCAAAGAAGTTCTGTATCATCGGGTATCGAGAAGTAGCCATGCTGCCCTGGGAATCCAAGTGAACTTTCAGCGCGCGCTTCTGGCATTTCCCACACGACATGCGGATGCAGCACTAAAGCAGGATTTATGGCACGCGCGCGCTGCGGAGCATCCAGGCTGGGCAAAGAAGATACGCGATATCGGGTATGCAGAAGTGGCCATGTTGCCCATGGGACTTTGGCACGGGTAATTTGGAATTTCGCACAATTTATTGCTCGTCTTCAACAATCAACCAGGGTTCAGCGCGTCTCCCGCGCGCGCGCGGCTGAGCATCCTAGCCCTGCAAGGAAAGTCTGTAATATTCTTGGCATCGCTCAGACGTGTGCATTTTTGTTTGGCGAGGGCCATCGAGGAGTATCGAGGACCATCTTGCGAACAAGTAAACGCACAAAACTGAAACATGCACGGGGAATGGACGTCCGAGCGATCGCATTGGAAACTCAGAAGTCTGAAGTATGTATTTTGGAGGCAAACTAGCTTCAAAAGCAGATCTCTAAAAACTCGAATAAAACCCTGATTCAACTCTGATTCAACTCTGGCCCGAAACTCTGTTTCGTCTGTGATTTTTTTGAAACCCTGATTTAGCTCTGGTCTGAATTCTGATTTAACTCTGATTCGGCTCGTTACCCAGCCGCTGAAAACAGAGGTGAGTCAGAGCTGAATCTGCGTTTAGTCAGAGTTCCAGACCAGAGCTAAATCAGAGTTTGAGCTAAATCAGAGATGAGTCAGAATTTCAGGCCAGACTCAAAACAGAGTTGAATCGGAGTCTCATCAGAGTTCTGGCAGTTCGGGGCGGAGGGCGCGGGGCGCTCTGCGCAAGTGCGCTTGTTTTCTTTCGAATGAGGGGGGCACGATGGGCGAGAACGAGGGCGGGAACGAAAGCGGGAACGAGGACGGGAGCGACGACGGGAACGAAGGCGGAAACGAGGGCGGGAACGAAGGTTGGAACGAGGGTTGGACTGAGGGCTGGAACGAGGGCGGGAACGACGGCGAGAGCGACGGGAGCGAAGGCGGGAACGAGAGCCGGAGCGCGGGCGAATGCGAGAGCGGGAGCGAGGGCGGGAGCGAAGGCGGGAGCGACAACGACGGCCTTCTGGGGGGGGGGGGGGCGGCGCTGGCCACCGAGGGCGGCTGGCCCCTGCCCCGCGACGACTGCCAACATTGAGGTTCGAAGAATCCCAAGGGCGCTTCTATTTATTTCTTTATTGGGGGCGGGCGACCGGGGGAGCCGAATGACCGGGCCCCGAGTCTCGCGCACAGACCCTCAGAGGCAACAGCCGCCCCAAATCTCGCACAATCTTCGTACCTCAAATCCTCGCCCCCCCCATCCTCGCCCCCCCCTTCCCCCGCCCCCCCCCCCTCCGCTTCCTCTTCGGGGGGAAGGGGGGAGGAGATGGATCCAAGATCGAATCTCGAAGGTCGGACATGTTTTGTGTATTTCTGTTTGGCGACAAAGGGACTTCTCGTCGCCGCGGCTGGCCCCCCTTGGAGCCTGTGGCCAGACCAGGAGACGTTTTTGAAAGGGCCGCCGGGCGCCGCGCAACACGAGCGAGGCTGAGGTTTTCTGTTCTTACTTCGGTCTTCGCTGGCAGCTCCCAGGCCCTTGGGCCACCCAAAACGATCTCGGACGAACAATTGGTTCCTAGAAGGGATCGAGAGGTCCGGGGGCCATGCTTCGAAAATACGGCCTGTCGGATGTCGATGCGCGTGGGCGTTGTTATCTGTTGTGATGAGCCTCTAGGAGTTTCTCGTGGGTCGCCCCCCCCCGAAATTCCCGTCAGGGCGCGCCCATGGGGAGGCGTAGTGGTCGATCTTCGAAGGGGGCCCGACCTGACCTTTGGCGACGCGCGCCCCAGGACCGATGGGGCGCGCGCAAGCACGGGGAACAAAGAGCGGGAAAGCGAAGGGGAGAGAGGAGAGGAGGGGAGGGAAACGGCGCAGAGAAGAGAAGAACACATGTTTTGGGCGCGTGGGGGCACGCGGCGGCCCTGCGCACTCGCGGTCGTTCAAACAAGCGCCCGCGCAGTTGGGAACCGCCCCCGCCGCGCGCCCCAACAACGAGTTTTGCCACTAGCTGCACATGCGCTGGGGTCGCTCCCGCCCTCGTTCACGCCCTCGTTCCCGCCCTCGTTCTCGCCCTTGTTCTCGCCCTCGTTCCCGCCTTCGTTGCCGCATTCGTTGCCGCCTTCGTTCTCTTCCTCGTTCCCGCCCTCGTTCCCGCCCTCGTTCCCGCCCTCATCCTCGCCCTCGTTCTCGCCCTCGTTCCGGGATCGCCCGCGGGTCGCCCGGTGAATCCAAGGGCCGCCCGGGGAAATTAAACTTGAAACACAGTTTCGGCCATACCTCAACCAGACTTCAAACAAGCAGGGTTTGACCCGAAACAGACCTCAAACATACTTCAAACAGACCTCAAACAGACCCCAAACAGACTCCAAACAGATTTCAAACAGACCTCAAACAAACTTCCCAGAGGTTCCAGGAGGTTCCCCGGAGTTGCCCGGAGGTTTCCCAAAGGCGCCCGGAGGATTCCCACGAGCGCCCAGAGGTTCCAGAGGCGCCCGGAGGAATCCCCGAGGCGCCCAGAGGATTCCCAGAGGCACCCCCCCCGCCATCATTCCCGCCCTCGTTCCCGCCAACGTTCCCGCCCTCGTTCCCGCCCTTGTTCCCGCCCTCGTTCCCGCCCTTGTTCTCTCCCTCGTTCCCGCCTTCGCTCCCGCCTTCGTTCCCGCCCTTGCTCCCGCCTTCGCCCCCGCCCTCGCTCCCGCCCTCGCCCCCGCCCTCGCTCCCGCCCTCTTTCCCGCCCTCGTTCTCGCCCATCGTTCCCGCCCTCGCTCCCGCCCCAGTTCCTGCCCTCGCCTCCGTTCTCGTTCGGCCCAGCACTGGTTGTCGCCGTCATGGAGATTGTTCTCGGGCCCCGGGGCCGCTGGGAATCGATCTGGCGCGAAGAACAGGCCAAGGTGGGCCCCAGGAGAGTCCTGGGGGTCGATTTTGAGTGGATTTGCCTTTGCCCCCCCCCTCTTGAGCGATTTTCTGCGGCCCCATCCAGTTCAGACCCCCTCGCCGCTTCCAACCGCCGGCCCATCCAGAAACCACGTCGCAGCCTCCGATTGTGTGTGTGTGTGTGTATATATATATATATATATATATATATATATATATATATATATATCGGAGTAGACCGGGGTGGAACCCGGCCGGTACCGCCATCTTCCATGGGCGCCCCTCAGGACCTTTGGGGGGTCACAGACCCCCCGACACTGCCCCGGGCCGCTTCCACATTGCCCGCGACAGGCCACGCGGGCCGTACAGACGGTGAAGAAAACCTCAAGAGGCCCCGAAGACGCCTAAGAGCGCTCCAAGAGGGCCCGTGATGGCTTGAAGAAGGCCGACGACGCCCCCAAGAGGGCCTTCAAGAGGCAAGCATATGCCCATTCCCTTCGTGAAACGTACGTTTTCAGCATACTCGCTTGCTTCGTTTTCGCAGTGCCACAGACGCCCCGAGGAACCCCAAAACAGCCCAAGAGAGACCCAAGAGGGCCCAAAACGGCCCAAAAGGGTCGTCCTGTGAGGCTCACGGAAACCCCCGAGACGGCCCAAGAAACCCCAAAGCCGGCCCAGGAGGCCCCCAAGACGGCCTTCAGAGAGGCCCAAGAGGGCCTCGTTCGAAATCATGTTCCCGGAAGCCTCTCCAGGAACATGATTTCTGGGTTCCGAGGACGCCCAAGAGGCCCACAAGACAGCCCCAGCGAGGCCCAAGCGGGCCCGAGATGGCTTGAAGATGGCCGAAGAGGGCCCCAAGAGCGCCTGGAAGATGCACAAATCGGCCCATTACCATCGAAAAGCGCACATTTGCAGCATACTCGCTTGCTTCGTCTTCACAGTGCCCCTGACGCCCCCGAGGAGCCCCAAGACAGCCCAAGAGAGACCCAAGAGGGCCCCAGACGGCACGAAAGTGTCGTCCTGTGGGGCTCACGGACCCCCCAAAACGGCCCCAAAGGCCCCGAAGTCGGCCCAGGAGGCCCAGGGCGGCTTCAGGGAGGAGGCCCAAGAGGCCCAAGAGGGCCTCGTTCGAAATCATGTTCCTGGAAGCCTCTCCAGGAACATGACTTCCGGGCTCCCAGGACGCCCAGGAGGCCCACAAGACAGCCTCAGCGAGGCCCCAGAGGGCCCGAGGTGGCTTGAAGATGGCCGAGGAGGGCCCCAAGGGCCTTGAAGATGCAAAAATCTGCACATTACCCTCGTGAAGCGTACATTTTCAGTATACTCGCTTGCTTCGTCTTCACAGTGCCCCAGACGCCCCCGAGGAGGCCCAAGACAGTCCAAAACAGACCGAAGAGGGCACAAGACGGCCCCAAAGGGTCGTCCTGTGGGGCTCCCGGAACCCCCCAAAACGGCCCAAGGGGCCCCAAAGCCGGCCCAGGAGGCCCCCAAGACGGCCTCAGGGAGGCCCAAGAGGGCCCCGTTCGAAATCATGTTCCCGGAAGCCTCTCCGGGAACATGATTTCCGGGTTCCCAGGCGCCCAAAGACAGCCCCCAGAGGCCCCAGACATGCCGAAGATAGCTCCAGGAGGCCCCTCCAAAGAGCCCCCAAACCCGAAAATCATTGATGTGCGTGCGCTGGTTTGAATGGGGAGAGTCTCGGAGGCATGTTGCAAGCAGCGCCTATATTCGCAACCGTTTTCGCTCAACGTTTCTCGCGGGATGAATCCCAGCCAGGCCGCCAGCACAGGGGCGGTCTTCGTTGCCTTCTCGGAAACGGTGGTGAGGCCACTCCTCACCCGGCCTCCTCAGATCAACTGCCCTGGCGGTGGCGAGCCCTGGCCCGAGTGTCCGCCTTGCCCCAGCCCGGCGTGCCCGCCCGCGGCACCACCCGAGGTGTTCGGCTTGGGCGTCTACGACGCCGACAGCGAGGCTTCGGCGGAGGCGAGCTTCCGGGTGGTGTTGAGCTGCGCCTCGTCGGTTGTGCACGCCCTCTGGCTCCTGGGGTCGGCGTGCCGGCGCCGCCAGGATGGCGCTGGTGGCAGCGGCGGGAGGCGCAGCGGGGCGGGAGTTCTGGAAACGCCTTCGGCCAGGAGAAGTGTATCTGGCGTGGTACGAGGACGACGCGGTGTGGCACGAGAGGATGTGCTTGTGGCCGACGGTGGAGTCGAGCGTCTGGGTGATCTTGGCGCCCGACGGCCACGCCTACGCTGAGAGCGTGGCAGGCTGCAGCGAGGGGCCAGCGCGTGCCCGCTGGCTGCGCGCTGGCTTGCTGCCGGGCGGGCTATCGGAGGCGGTCTACCGCTTCAGGGAGTACCCCAGCACGCGGGAGCTGCGGGTGCTCTTCGGCGAGGCGCGCGAGGAGGCGATGCTGGAAACTGCAGGTGGGGCGCTCCCCGCCGTCACTGTCTACGTCAGCCCCAGCGGTCGCGAGAGGCCGGTCGAGTCGCTGCTAGACGTGGCTGAGGATCCAGCGGGCGGTGCGGACGGCGGTGGCGCTGGAGCTGTGGCCGCGGGCCTGCTGGCTGGCGTCGCGCATGTCACCGCGCCGGCGCCGCCCCACGAAGGGAAGAGTTGGGTGGTGGTGCATCTCTCGGTCGGCTGGGAGCGCGTCGGCGAGTCGGTGGAGGTCGGCGACGGTGACCTGATGCTGGCTGGCTCCGGCGATCTGCACGAGGCGCTTGTCAGTGAAGGCAGTGGATGGACGAAGGTGCTTGCCCTCAGCGAGCACGAGCGGGAAGCTTTCCGCGAGCGCTCGCGGAGGTTGGCCCCGACAGCGCCCGCCCCCGACGGTGCAGTCGGTGAGGCCGAGGCCGCTGCGGGCGCCAGCGCGCCGCGTCCCGAGGGCGGCCTTGACGCCCTGGCTGCTCGGCTCAGTGCTGGTGATCGCGGCGGCGGCGGCTCAGGAGGCGAGGGCGACGTGCGGACGCCGGCGGTCGACTTCGACGCGCAGGGGAAGCGGTCCGAGGCTTGGTGCGAGGTGGTCGCGGAGATGACGCGTCACGGCTTCGCGGACTGGCTGCTGGATGCGCCCCCGACTGCTGTCCACTTCTGTGCCCGCATGGGGCGCACAGGGCGCGTTCCCTCGGTCGACAAGTGAGCCCAGAGCAAGAACATCGCAGGCAGCGACAGGGTCTACTACGAACTGAAGACCATCATCGAAGCCTTGGAGTACGCAGGTCGCTATGATTAGCTCAACCTCGGATCGTTGGTGTTTGCGGAGCTCCTCTGCCTGCGAGCGCAGGCCATCGTCGGCGCCCGCGACGCCGATCCCAGCGAGCTCAGCTTTGAGAGCGCGAAGTACTTCTCAGGGCTCAAGAGCTCGTCGGATGCGGCGTCACCTAACTTGAAGAGTTTCGCGGCCAGGAAGGCCAAAGAGGAGGCCGAGGTTGAGGCGCAGCGGTAGAAGGTCAGAGAGCTCCGCGGTAAAGGCGAGAGTGGAAAGACTGATGCCGCAGGAAGAAACAAGTGATCGTGGCGGCCGGGTCTGGGGCCACCAGCGGACACGGCTCGCAACTGAGACTGGTGGCCACTGCCCCGTGGGGCGCTTCAGCCCCGCGGGGATTTGTCCAGTGCCGTTGCTCGAGACAGAGCCCCCAGCTCGAGGTCTCTCTCGTGGAGTCCGTCAGCGGGTTGGGCGTCGGTGCGCGTCGGGTGACGGGGCCAGCGAGGTTCTGCAAGCTTTGAACTGGATGTCGGGCCGCGGAGCCGCTGCAGAGGTATGCCGAGCTCCTGCAGCCGCAGCCCCCGTCCACAAGGATATCTACGACCGTGTGCTGAAGGCTGTGCACAGCTGGAAGGCACCAGAGCGTCAGGTCTGCCAGGAGGAAACCGCGCGCGCGCTTCTCCGCGCCGAGTCGGTGCGCGACCAGGCGCGCATGACTGTGACACTCTACGGGCAGGGCAAGGTGTCGCTCCCCGCCGACGTCCGCTACGCGATGTGCGCTGACTTGATCGGGGGCACGCGCGCCCGCGTTTTTCTCGAGAGGTTCGTCGAACGTAATCGGCGGAGCCCCGAGGGGGTGAATGAGCTCGACCACACTTTTGGGGCTGTTAAGCTGTGCGTGGGCCGCCGCTCGGAGTCGTCGCCTCGGCCCTACAGGAGTTTCGTGCGCCAGCTTGATCAGAAGGGCATGATTCATTGGGCGAAGGCGCCCAAGTGCCTCATCTCGTTGTTCTTTGTGATGAAGAAAAGCGGGGCCCTTCGGATGATCGCGGATGCGAGACCTGTCAGCGAGCTTTTTCTGCCACCCCCCGGAGCGCAGCTCTGCGCTGCTGCGGGTTCGGGGCGCATCGAGCTCCAGGGGGGGGCACCTACGTGTACATGGCGCAGGCGAACGTGGCCGACTGCTTCCACCGCCTCCGCATGCGCGAGGAGCTCGCGGAGTTTTCCGCGCTGCCGCCGCTGCCGGCGCGGGAGGGTTCTGGATGGTGGAGAGCTGCGGTGGGGGCGTGGTGGGGGCGCGGGGAGGGGGGTGGCAGTGCGGGTGCCGGGCCGTGGTGGAGGCGTGGTGGGGGCGTGGTGGGGGGTGTCGGTTAGTTCTGGGCGAGAAATTGTCGCGTGAGGGGTCCCAAGAACTGAGCTCGCGAGGAAGTCGGGATGGTGGAGAGCTGCGGTGGGGGCGTGGTGAGGGCGCGGGGAGGGGGGTGGCGGTGCGGGTGCCGGGTTTGGTGGGGGCGTGGTGGGGGGCGCGGCGGGGGTGTCGGTCGGTTCTGGGCGGGAAATTGTCACGCGGGGGGGCCCGGGAACTGAGCTCGCGGGGGGGCCAGGAGAGGAGTATGGGGTGCACGTGGGGCCGCATTTGCGGAGTGAGGGACCCCAATAGCAGAGGTTGCATGAGTGGGGGGTGCCGGGGCAAGGGTGGGGGGGGGGCAGGGGGGGCGGTAAGATGGGTAGCAGTTTTGAAAGAGAGCTGCGGTGGGGGCGTGGTGAGGGCGCGGGGAGGAGGGTGGCGGTGCGGGTGCCTGGGCCTGGTGGAGGCGGCGGTGGGGGGTGTCGGTCAGGTATGGGCGAGAAATTGTCGTGTGGGGGGTCCCAAGAACTGAGCTCGCGTGTGATTCTGGATGGTGGAGGGCCGCGGTGGGGGCGTGGTGAGGGCGCGAAGGGGGGGTGGCGATGCGGGTGCCGGGCCGTGGTGGGGGCGTGGTGGGGGCGTGGTGGGGAGTGTCGGTCAGGTCTGGGTGAGAAATTGTCGTGTGGGGGGTCCCAAGAACTGAAGCTCCCGAGAGGGTTCTGGGAGGTGCGGAGGTGAGAGTGCGCGGGGTGTGGTGGGGCGCGCGGAGAGGGGGGTGCGATGCGGTGCCGGGCCGTGGTGGGGGCGTGGTTGGGCGGTGTCGGGTCAGTTCTGGGCGAGAAATATTGTCGTGTGGGGGGTCCCAAGACTTTGAGCTCGCGAGCGATTCTGGTGGTGGAAAAGCGCAGTGGAGGCGAGGTGAGGACCGCGGGAGGGGTGGCGGAGGTGCGTGTGAGTGGCTGGCCGTGGTGGGGCGCGGATGGGAGGATGGGAGGCGTTCGGGGGGGGCGGGGGCCTCGTTCGGTTCTGGGCGAAAGAAATTGTCGCGCGGGGGGCCCGGGACTGAGCTCGCGGAGGGGGGGCGAGAAGAGTAATGGGGTGCGCCTTGGGGGCCGCATTTGCGGAGCGAGGGGGCCCCAAGAGCAGAGGTTGCATGAGGTGGGGGATAGCCGGGCAGGGGTGTGGGGGGGGCAAAAAAGAAAAAGAAAAGGAAAGGTAGAAAAGAAAAGGAAAGAGAGAAGAGGGGGGGGGGCTGTAAGATGGGTGGCAGTTTTGAAAGAGAGGTTGCCTGAGTGGGGGTCTTGCAAGAGAGGTTGCAGAGTTGGGGTTGCGAGAGTTCTTGTCTTCCGAACTAAAAGACCATTGCCAAACGCATGGAATCAGGCGTGCAACTACTGCCGGCTACGACCCAAGCGCCAACGGGGCTGGTGAAAATGCTGTTGGGCACTTGAAGCGGAGAGCCCTTCAGTTGCTCACCGGAAGCCGAATTCCCAGCTCCTGATGGGGAGTCGCAGTGCTGACATCTGCCTACCATTCTAGATGTGCAGCTGGGCTGGAGCAGTGGCCAACAGTGCCCTTCGGGGCCCGTGTGAAGATCGTTCGGGACCTTTCTCCTCGAAGCGCTTTCGTCCCGAGGTCAATGCCAGGTGCTGCCTTTGGACCTTCTGATCGAGTTCCTGGAGGTCTCATCGTGTTCCAGGAGAATCGCCTCAAAGAAGTTGTCAAATTCCAGATGTCCAGCCTGGAACCTGAGGAGATCACGTTCGTGAAAATGCACTTGAAGGAGTGGGTGCCCCAGTTGCGCCATGCTTTCCACCACCGCAGGACGCTTGGGACCCGATGCGAGCCACCTGGGCGAGGAACCATGGCGACGCTTTCTCAGGACAGCAGTTGTTGCCAGAACCGGAGAAAGACAGCCCCCTCCGCAGAGGCCCCTCAGGTGGAGGAGCGGGCAGAGGATCCCAGGATTATAATTGAAGATCTTGTCGAACGTGATGACGAGGCTGCAGACGGTGGCCCCCCTGCCTCGCGGCGTCGCGGGATAGCCTCTGCAGGCTCAAAGGACCAGGGGGGGACCGATGGCGTTAAAGTGGCTTCGGCTTCTTGGCTCCCGCATGCCCTCGTGATTTGTTCGGTAGCATCTGATGCAAATGCCACCTATGCCACCAGCGACGGGGGCGACGACGGCGCAACAGCCGGTGGCGATGATCTGCCGGGGGTCGCCACGGATGCCGATTCCGACCGCGTCAATGAGGTCAGTGAGGACGATGATGTGACTGTGGGTGCGTTTACGGTTGACGATCTTCATCTTGATCTTGAGTAGTCTTCATCGCGTTCAGAAGTCGCTCGTGACGGTGACGCCCAGGCGGGGCCCTCGGCATCCGCAGACACAGAGCCTTCAACTCACCAGGAGAAGGACGAGGATGAGGGCCAGGAAGATCCAGCTCCACAGCCAGCCAGCCGTCAAAGGCGAAGGAGACGGAAGAGGTGCGGTCAATATGAGCAGGCTTCCATCCACCCCTTGTCGCCTGTCCTGACGGTTGCAGTTGCCATTGGCGTGCGTGCAGCGGCTGCTGACATCGTCGACGATTCGGCAGTTGACACTCTCGCTCTCGAGCCTGGCGCTCGAGCTGTGCCCGACAAGGAAGTCGGGAACTCCGCAGGTCCTGAACGCGAGCGGTGGCGACTAGCGGCAGAGAAAGAAGTCCAGGACAGCCCCCTTAGGCTGGGGGCTGTTTCAGAAACCACCCCCGACGAGTTAGCCCGAGTAGGGGGGGGGGGGGGGGGGTCCGGCGTCTTGCCGATGAAAGCAGCATGGGCGGTAAAGGCGGATGGCGCGTGGATGTGCCGAGGCGTGGCTCGCGGCAATTCTGCTGAGAGAAAGGCGACTGAGCAAGCGTGGACGGCCCAGGCTGAAACATCGTCAGTTCTTGCAGGACTGAGATTAGCCATGGTTCGCAAGTGGTCTGTTGGCACCGTGGATGTGAAGCACGCGTTCATGACAGAGGACATCCCTAAAGACATGCTAGTTGAAGTTGTAGTCAGACCTCTTCAGATTTGGGCCGAACTTGGATTAGTCAAGCCTGGTGCGCTTTGGATTTTGTTGAGAGCTATCTATGGGCTTCGCCAGTCTCCTCGGATCTGGGGCTTAGGCCGGGATCGCATGCTGAGGCGAGCGAGGCGGCAGGTTGGCGCGAAGACGTTCAAACTTCAACAGTGCACTTCCGTTTCCCAGGTATGGATGATCAAGGAGGAAGGGGGGGGCCCGACACGTGCGGCCTGGTGATTGTCTACGTTGATGATCTGCTTCTCTTCTCCCCAGCCGGGGATTTCCGCGCCGCTCTCAAGGGGCATCTGAAAACGATTTGGGAGATGAGCGAAGTTCCAGATCTGACGCCAGGGAGCTCATTGTCGGTTATCGGCGTGGAACTTGAGATGGAGTCGTCGGGGGACCTTATTGTCCATCAGCGTGCCTTCATTAAGCAGCTTCTTGGGAACTACGGCCTTGATCGGACGAGTAAGCCGTTGACTTGATTCAGGTTGCGGTGCCTGGCGAGTCCATGAAAAGAGTGCCCGCAGCAGCGGAGCTCAAGACGATCCAGGCCCATGCTGGCGAGTTCAACGGGCTCGCGACGCGGACCAGGGCGGACATTGTTTAATGTGCTAGCGTCATTGCTTCTGCATCCACCCCCTACCCTGATTAGGCTTTGATAGTTTGCAAGAAAGTTCTTCGTTGCCTTCTTGGTGCGCCAGAAATCGGCATCCGTTTACGCGCGGACGGAAATGAACGGGAGTTGTTGTGCTGGTCGGATGCTGGATTCGGCGGTGAAGGAACTCGAGCTCAGAGCGGTGTCCTGGTAGCTTGGGCCGGAGGAGTCATTCTCTGGAGGAGTTCGAAGCAGCACAATGCAGCTCTTTCGACTTGCGAAGCAGAAGTTGGAGCAGGGGCGTAGAGTTTCCAAATCGTGGAGGGCCTCCGGCGCCTTCTGCAGGAGTGGGGAGTTCGTCTCAACCCACCAGTGTTGCTCGTGTACAATAGGTCTGCAATCATTCTCACAGAATCTGGGGGCTCTTGGCGGAAACGTTACTTCGCGGTTCGTGCCGCCCGGCTTGGTGAGGAGCACCGCAAGGGCACCATCAGCTTGCGCTTTTGCCCGACAGGTGACATGGGCCCAGACGCTCTGACAAAAATGGCTACCGCACCTCTCGTAGACAAGCTTCGCGATGCCATGAACGGACGTCTTCCACCAGTACCCCCGCCGACCCAGGATCCTCAGGAAACCAACTCTACTTGGTGGGCGGGCATGGTTGTTTATTACGTGCGGCCTAGGCGGGCGAAAAACAAGGTCATTACAGCTTCCTCTACAAGTTCTGCTCGGCGCAGTGACCCAGCAGGTGATGGGCCATCTTCTGCGAATCAACTGGCCGATGGATCAGTGCGCGGTGCGGTGGAGAAGGAGCCAAACACGAAAATATTAGTGGAGGCGGACTCGCGGTCTGGCAACGGTCCCACCGCCTCGCGGCGTCGCGGGATAGGTGCCGGAACTCCGAGCCAGCTTGATGCGCAGACACTTCGCAAGGCTCAGCGTGCGACTTCAACGGAGCATCAGGGTCCTCAGCGTGAACGGCATTCTTTGGATGGTGCGAATCATGATGATATTGCTGACGTAAACGATCCATCTCAACGGAAGCGGAAACGCGGCAAGGGGAAGAAGCTAACCGGGAACCAACGCAGGAGTCGTTCTTGGCGGATGCTTGATGATGCCCTTGACAGTGCAGGGCGATCTGCAGGTTCCGGCGCTTCCCCAGTGACGGACAGGATCTCCCCAGAGCCGTACGATGAAAGAGAAGCCGATTGGGACGAGGATTGATGTCACTTCTGCTGACCGCTCCAGATGAAGCAGTCAGGGGGGAGCGCGTGACATGTTGTGACTGATTCATTAATCGCACGCGCGCCAATCGTGCGCACGGCACGTGTATTTCCACTGTGTGGCGGCATCCTTGTTTGCCAACGCCATGACGACGTGCGACACGTCATGCCCGGCACGGAACGCAAGCTCAGCGGGCCACCTCTCCGCCCCCGGATGTCACGAGGTGGCCCAGGCCCCCGTCCCCCCGCCCACGGGTGTCACGGGACGGAGGCTCGAAGCCCGAAGTCGCGCGACGATGTTTTTTCGGCCTACGCTGATGCCCAGCGGGCCCGCCCGACTGTGAAGCAGAATCACGGTCGAGTTTTGTATGCAGATTTTATATGGATTCAGAAGCTTCATAAGTGATCAAATCATGCCCCCCCTCCGCGTGCCGCCAGCTTTCTGTTACCATTTGTCCCTCCTCCGCGTGCCGCCAGCTTTCTGTTACCATTTGTCCCCCCCCTCCGCTTGCTGCAAGTTCGGTTGCTGCATCGACTCTTGAATGCGAATAGCAATTGTGCTGAGCAGTATTGGGTTTCGGGAGCAAGGGCTTCCGTAACCATTTTGGCTCAAGACACACGCGGCGTGGCGTCGGAAAAAAGCACCCATGCATTCCATATCCTATTCTTACATCCGCAGATCCCTATCCAGAACCTTCCCACTGAGATGCCGCAAGTGCCAATACATGATGAAGACGACCCTGACCTCTCACCACAGCCTCCACCGCCTCGCGACTCCCAGGCTCTGGTTGCACGGAGCAGAGGCAATTTAGCTATCCAGAACAGCCTCACGAGGGTCTCCCTATCCGTTGCGGGCTCGCAGAGCGTGGCAGACGTGGCACTTCCTCGACACCACAGGGGGTGCGCTGGGGGTGGTCTCCCTATCCGTTGCGGGCTCGCAGAGCGTGGCAGACGTGGCACTTCCTCGACACCACAGGGGTGCTGGGGTGGTCTCCCCTATCCGTTTGCGTGGTGTTCAGAGCGTGGCAGACGTTGGCACTTCCTCGACACCACAGTGGGTGCGCTGGGTGGTCTCTCCTATCCGTTGCGCTCGCAAAGCGGGCATGGCGTTGGCACTTCCTCGACACCACAGGGGGTGCGCTGGGGGTGGTCTCCCTATCCGTTGCGGGCTCGCAGAGCGTGGCAGACGTGGCACTTCCTCGACACCACAGGGGGTGCGCTGGGGGTGGTCTCCCTATCCGTTGCGGGCTCGCAAAAGGTGGCAGGCGTGGCACTTCCTCGACACCACAGGGTGTGCGCTGGGGGTGGTCTCCCTATCCGTTGCGGGCTCGCAAAGCGTGGCAGGCGTGGCACTTCCTCGACACCACAGGGGTGCGCTGGAGGTGGTCTCCCTATCTGTTGCGGGCTCGCAGAGCTTGGCAGACGTGGCACTTCCTCGACACCACAGGGGGTGCGCTGGGGGTGGTCTCCCTATCCGTTGCGGGCTCGCAAAAGGTGGCAGGCGTGGCACTTCCTCGACACCACAGGGGGTGCGTTGTGGGTGGTCTCCCTATCCGTTGCGGGCTCGCAAAGCGTGGCAGGCGTGGCACTTCCTCGACACCACAGGGGGTTCGCTGGAGGTGGTGGTCTTCGACCAGTACGACGACGAGATACAGCGACGACGAGTACGAAGATGACGAGTACGACGACGAGTACGACAACGAGTACGACGGCGAGTGCTTCGAGTACGACGACGACGACGACGCTGAGTACGCTCAGTACGACGACGCTGGTTTGTCTGGTTGGTCTGGTTGGCGTGGTCTGGTTGGTCTGGTCTGGTCTGGTTGATCTGGTTGGTGTGCTTGGTTGGCCTGGCTGGCTCGTGTGTTTAGTCTGGCTGATTCTGGCTGCCATACCATGAAACCATCCGTCGGACGGATTCTGGGCCGATGCGCTACCTCGGGGAGCTCTTGGGCTGTTTTGGGGCCCTCCTGGGTTGTCTCTACGCTTTCTTGGGTGCGTGTTGAACCGTCTTGTAGTAGTGTTCGAGGCCATTGGGGCCGTCTTTGAGCCTCCGGAAGCAGAACAGCTTCAGGAAATTGAATGAGTTCCCGACGCTTCGCGAATCTCCACCAGCAGGTGCCTCCGACCGCCCTGCATCGACATTGGTGCCGCCTCTTCCCCTCCTACTCCAATTCACCGGTTTGTGCGGCTCTTGGCTGCGTCTCCCCTCCTCTTCCTCCTCCTCCTTTTGTGCTGATTCGGCGCTCTGTGCCGCTTGGACTCCCCCCTGCCCAACGGAGATCCACCTGTTACTGTGGCTCTTGGCTGCGCCCCCTTACAGAGTCTGATGCCGTGGAGCCACACGGACATCAATGGGCATCCTGAAGGCTCACTGGCAAGGCTCCGAGATGCATACTGACAGCAGAGGCTGCCAAGGAGTGATCCGGACAACGATGGTCAGCGACAGTCTGACCCCGCAGGGACGGGATACTCCAGCCCCCGCGACGGGGCGCGGATCGCCCGCGAGGACATGGTTTGGTTCGCGGCGTTCCAGGTGCTGGGATACGGCAAGGTGCAGACTTGCACGCCTCCCCGCTTCTGGCACCACCTGAGGCCGGGCCTGGGGCCAGCGTGTTCCTGGCAAGTGGTTCATCTTTTGGCAGGTCACCGCGGATCCCCCGGCTGGTCCGCCCCTGTTACCTCGGTTGACGCTCGCGACTTTGTGCCCCCGTCCCCTGAGACGGATAAGTTGCCCGCGATGTACGCCGACGACGTCGACGACTCGCTTCCCACGGCGGGCGTCACCTTCGAGTTCTAGCTACTGCACAAGTGGTTTATCCTTTGGCAGTTCATCGCGGCCCTCCCGCAGGGTGGTCCAGGGGACTCGACCAGTGCTATCAGCTGTATCCCCCCCGACTTTCAGTGTCAGGCAAGTTGCAGGCCGTGGACTCAGAAGACAGGGCCGCCGGTTCCTTGAATAGGACGGTCGCTCTCATGCCCAAATGCATCCTATGAGTCCCTGTGAGTCCTTGTGAGTGAGGCCTCCACCTGTTCCCCCCTTCTCCTGCCGCAGCGTGCCCTCGCGCCCGCCGTGCCTCTCCTGTTCCTTGGCGCGGCGTGATCCACGCCCTTTCGCGCTGTTCGGCACGGTCAGAGCTGGCGCCACTTGTGCGACTGCTCCTTCCGTCTGTTCTCTAGTTTGGTGCCTGCGTTCCCCGATTTCGGGTCGCCTGCGCCATGATGAGGGTCATTTTGTCCCTGGCGCGTGCACCCGCTGCCGCGGCCTATGCGCCCCAGCAGCTAATTATTTCGCCCTGTGCCCCAGCCAAGTCCCTCTCCCTGGAGCTGTCCTTGGAGCCGCCAGTCAAAAAAAAAAATCCACCAGCTCAACCAGAAACGACGCCAGGGCGGACTGAGGAGCTGTAGTAGTAGTAGTAGTAGTAGTAGTAGTAGTAGTAGTAGTAGTAGTAGTAGTAGTAGTAGTAGTAGTAGTAGTAGTAGTAGTAGTAGTAGTAGTAGTAGTAGTAGTAGTAGAGAGTAGTAGTAGTAGTAGTAGTAGTAGTAGTAGTAGTAGTAGT
>CAUYUJ010016898.1:0-35000 GCA_963575745.1 Prorocentrum cordatum
CTCCCAGAACGACCACACCCCAGCACGACCCCACCCAAGCACGACCCCACCCCAGCACGACCACACCCCAGCACGACCACACCCCAGCAGGACCCCACCCCAGCACGACCCCACCCCCGCAAGACCACACCCCCGCACGACCACACCCCCGCACGACCTCACCCCAGCACGAACCACACCCCTAGCACGACAAGGCCCCAGCACGACCACCCCCATCACGACCCCCCCCAGCACTGTACCACCCCCCAGCACGACACGCCCCAGCATTCGGAGCCCCTGCCAGCGACCACCCCCCAGCACGACCACACCCCAGCACGACCACTCCCCAACACGACCACACCGCCTTGGTTGAGTGGTTGCCTGTCGTCGTGGAATGTTTCGTGGGGTGTCTCGTGGAATGTTTCGCGGGGTGTCTCCTGGAATGTTTCGAGAGGTGTCTCGCGGAATGTTTCGTGAGGTGTCTCGTGGGATGTTTCGTGAGGTGTCTCGTGGGATGTTTCGTGAGGTGTTGCCCCGTTGGGTATCGTGAAAACGTGCCTATGCTCCACATGTCTATATCCCTTTCCGGGTTCGTGGGTCCATCATGTTTGATGACGCAAGGCTTTCCCCGGAAAGGGCGGGGGCCCAGGGTTCTCTTTTAGTAGGTAAACCTGTCCCCCGGTGCCAACTTGAAGGAGGCCGGCGAATTTTTTCCCTGATAAATAACGAGGTCGAAGGAGGCCGGCGAATTAAAATTTGAGGATGTCTCGAGCGAAACGCTTGTTTTTGAAATCCCGATCGATAAATCACAGGGTGCGGGCCACTTTTTCGTGTGTTGAGGATGTCTCGAGCGAAACGCTTGCTCCGCAGAGTTTGCCGAGGATGTCTCGAGCGAAACGCTTGTTTTGCAGAGCCGACCGCGACGCGGAAAAGCGCCCCGCGCGAAGGAATTTCGATGATGTTTCGACTAATTTGTTTGTTTTTGTACGATTTCCTGGAATTTTGGCAGGATGTCTCGAGCGAAATGCACGACCCCACCCTAGCACGACCATACCCCAGCACGACCACACCCCAGCACGACCAGACCCCAGCACGACCCCACCCCAGCACGACCCCACCCCAGCACGACCATACCCCAGCACGACCACACCCCAGCACGACCCGACCCCAGCACGACCCTACCCCAGCAAGACCACACCCCAGCACGACCACACCCCAGCACGACCTCACCACAGCACGACCACACCCCAGCACGACCACGCCCCAGCACGACCACGCCCCACACGACCACTCCCGCCCCGACGACCACGCACCCCAGCACGACCACCCCCCAGCACGACCACCCCCCAGACACGCACGACCACACCCCAGCACCGACCACACCCCAGCACGACCACACCCCAGCACGACCACACCCCAGCACGACCACACCCCACACGACCACACCCCAGCACGACCCGATCGATAAATCACAGGGTGCGGAGCACCCCAGCACGACCACACCCCAGCACGACCCCACCCCAGCACGACCCCACCCCAGCACGACCACGCCCCAGCACGACCACACCCCAGCACGACCACACCCCAGCACGACCACTCCCCAGCACGACCCCACCCCAGCACGACCCCACCCTAGCACGACCACACCCCAGCACGACCACACCCCAGCACGACCACACCCCAGCACGATCACACCCCAGCACGACCCCACCCCAGCAAGACCACACCCCAGCACGACCGCACCCCAGCACGACCTTACCACAGCACGACCACACCCCAGCACGACCACGCCCCAGCACGACCACGCCCCAGCACGACCACGCCCCAGCACGACCACGCCCCAGCACGACCACGCCCCAGCACGACACCCCCCAGCACGACCACCCCCCCAGCACGACCACCCCCCAGCACGACCACCCCCCAGCACGACCACACCCCAGCACGACCACTCCCCAGCACGACCACACCGCCTTGGTTGAGTGGTTGCCTGTCGTCGTGGAATGTTTCGTGGGGTGTCTCGTGGAATGTTTCGCGGGGTGTCTCGTGAAATGTTTCGTGAGGTGTCTCGTGGAATGTTTCGTGAGGTGTCTCGTGGGCTGTTTCGTGAGGTGTCTCGTGGGATGTTTCGTGAGGTGTTGCCCAGTTGGGTATCATGAAAACGTGTCCATGCTCCACATGTCTATATCCCTTTCCGGGTTCGTGGGTCCATCATGTTCATAATTTGTTGAGGATGTCTCGAGCGAAACGCTGGTTTTGCAAACTTTGGGGATGTCTCGAGCGGGGGCCTCATGGGGGGCCAGAATTCAGGGGATGTTTCAGGGGAAATGTTTGTTTTCACGTCCCGCTCGCAGGAATTCCGGGGATGTCTCGCGGGTGCCACGTCCCGCGCGCAGGAATTTTGAGGATGTCCTGTAGCGCGTCCCCTTGGCACGTCTTACGGTGCGACCCCATGGCACGTCCCTTGGCACGTCGCCTGGCGCGTCCCTTTGGGACGTTTCGCGGCGCGTCCTCTGGGCACGTCCCCCTGTCAATTAGCTCTGGGGCAGCTACTATGTGTTCAGGCAGCTCGAGCTTCAGATCCAGATCAGTTCGGTCAGGACTCGGATGCAAAGGAAGACTCGATCCACGACGCTATAGAGCACAACCGCGGCATGGCACATCGCAATTCAGCACGGTGCAGCACGGCACAGCCCTCGGCACGGTACATCAAGATCGAAACAATCAGCATTGCACTTGCCCGTCACCCAATCAGGGGTCTTTGAAAACGCTGCCATGCGTTACATTTCTACATTCCTTTCCGGGTTCGTGGGTCGATCATGTTATTCCTGGAAAGGGGTCCGTCCCAGGGTTCTCTTTTAAACTTGTCCCCGGTGCCGTGCGGGAGGTGGGTCGGCGGAATCATTTCTTGCTAATTTTCGAGGTCGAGTTGGGCCGGCGGAAGTAATTGGGAGGATGTCTCTAGCGAAACGCTTGTTCCCGGAAAGGGCGCCGGCCCAGGGCTCTCTTTTGGTAGGTTTACCATCGGTTTTGACTTGAAGGGGGCCGGCGAAATTATTCTGCGTAAAAAACGAAGTCAAGTATTTATTTCCAGTCGAAAAAGTGCGTTTCGTGCGTGCCCGCTCGAGGAAAGTGCGCCCCCCATCTCGGATCCTCGATGAAAAACGGTGTCCGCAGACCCCCTTTTCCCTCGTAAGAGAGAGGGTGCGGAGCGTTTTTCGCAGAATCCTCGACAAATAACAAACTCTGGAGCCCCGACCGCGACGCGGAAAAGCGCCCCGCGCGCAGGAATTCCGAGGATGTCTCGCGCGTGCCGCGTCCCGCGCGCAGGAATTTCGAGGATGTCTCGACTAATTCGCTTGTTTTGCTAGGGTTTCTTAGAATTTTGGAAGGATGTCTCGAGCGAAACGCTTTTTTAACATAGTTTGTTAAGGATATTTAAAAGGAAGCGCTAGTTTTGCAAAATTTGGGGATGTCCCGAGTGGGGGCTTCGTGGGGGGCCAGCGGAATTCTTGTGCGATAGATTACGAGGTCGAAGGGGGCCAGCGGATTTCAATTGTGAGGACGAAGGCCATTTTTCGCCACCCCTCACGCAGATCGTGCTCTTGGAATTTTACTGCCTTTAAGGAAACCTCGATATTTCAGGTGAAGTCCACTTTTTTCCGACATCGACTTTAAACGATAAAAAACGAGGTAAACGCGTTCGCTCGATAAATAACGAGGAACCGCGGCCTGCGGAACGGCGCTGGGAACGGAGTTTTGGATTCTTGAAGTTGCATAAGTTCGGAAATAGCAGAAATTCTTTGTGTTTTTTGACCCTGACCCCGCCGATCTGCGTGAGGTGTGGCACGGAATACCCGAAATGTGTCAAATCCCATATGTTTTTGGACCCTGACCCGCCGATCTGCGCGAGGGGTGGCGCGGAATTCCAGAAATGTGGCAAATCCCATGTGTTTTTGGACCCTGACCCCGCCGATCTGCGTGAGGGGTGGCACGGAATTCCAGAAATGTGGCAAATCCCATGTGTTTTCGGATCCTGACCCCGCCGACCTGCGTGAGGGGTGGCACCGAATTTCAGAAATGTGGCAAGTCCCATGTGTTTTCGGACCTTGACTTCGCCCAGGAGGGCCCAGGAGGCTCCAGGAGAGCCCAGGAGAGCCCAGGAGGGCCCAGGAGAGCCCAGGAGGGCCCAGGAGGACCCAGGAGGCTCCAAGAGGCACCAGGGGGCCCAAGGAGGGCCCAGGAAAAGCTCCAGGAGGCTCCAGGAGAGCCCAGGAGGGCCCAAGAGGTCCAAGGAAGACCCAGGAGGGCCCAGGAGCCCTTACGAGGGATCGTGGTCCTGGGAGCGCTGACGTAGAGTAATTTACGAGGGATCGTGGCCCTGGGAGCGCGGGTGTAGTGTAATTCATCATTTGTTGAGGATGTCTCGAGCGGAACGCTGGTTTTGCAAAATTTGTGGGTGTCTCGAGCGGGGGCTTCGTGGAGGGCCAGAATTTGGAGGATGTCTCAGGCGAAATGCTTGTTTTCGTGTCCCGCTCGCAGGAATTCCAAGGATGTCTCGCGCGTGCCGCGTCCCGCGCGCAGGAGTTTTGAGGATGTCTCGACTAAATCGTTTGTTCTGCCAGGATGTCCTTGGATTTTGACCGGATGTCTCGAGCGAAACGCTTCTTTTTCATAATTTGTTGAGGATGTCTCGAGCGAAACGCTGGTTTTGCAAACTTGGGGGATGTCTCGAGCGGGGGCCTCGTGGGGGGGCAGAATTCAGAGGATGTTTCAGGCGAAATGTTTGTTTTCACGTCCCGCTCGCATGAATTCCAGGGATGTCTCGCGCGTGCCACGTCCCGCGCGGAATTTTGAGGATGTCCCGTAGCGCGTCCCCTTGGCACGTCCTACGGTGCGACCCCATGGCACGTCCCTTGGCACGTCGCCTGGCGCGTCCCTTGGGACGTTTCGCGGCGCGTCCTCTGGGCACGTCCCCCTGTCAATTAGCTCTGGGGCAGCTACTATGTGTTCAGGCAGCTCGAGCTTCAGATCCAGATCAGTTCGGTCAGGACTCGGATGCAAAGGAAGACTCGATCCACGACGCTATAGAGCACAACCGCGGCATGGCACATCGCAATTCAGCGCGGTGCAGCATGGCGCGGCCCTCGGCACGGTGCATCAAGATCGAAACAATCAGCATTGCACTTGCCCGTCACCCAATCAGGTGTCTTTGAAAACATTGCCGTGCGTTACATTTCTATATTCCTTTCCGGGTTCGTGGGTCGATAATGTTTTTCCCGGAAAGGGCTCGAGGCCAGGGTTCTCTTTTGGTAGGTTTACCCGCGGTTTTTACTTGAAGGGGGCCGGCGGAATTCTTGTGCGATAGATTACGAGGTCGAAGGGGGCCAGCGGATTTCAATTGTGAGGACGAAGGCAATTTTTCGCCACCCCTCACGCAGATCGTGCTCTTGGAATTTTACTGCCTTTAAGGAAACCTCGATATTTCAGGTGAAGTCCACTTTTTTCCGACATCGACTTTAAACGATAAAAAACTAGGTAAACGCGTTCGCTCGATAAATAACGAGGTACCGCGGCCTCCGGAACGGCGCTGGGAACGGAGTTTTGGATTCTTGAAGTTGCATAAGTTCGGAAATAGCAGAAATCCCTTGTGTTTTTTGACCCTGACCCCGCCGATCTGCGTGAGGTGTGGCACGGAATACCAGAAATGTGTCAAATCCCATGTGTTTTTGGACCCTGACCCCGCCGATCTGCGTGAGGGGTGGCGCGGAATTCCAGAAATGTGGCAAATCCCATGTGTTTTTGGACCCTGACCCCGCCGATCTGCGTGAGGGGTGGCGCGGAATTCCAGAAATGTGGCAAATCCCATGTGTTTTCGGATCCTGACCCCGCCGACCTGCGTGAGGGGTGGCACCGAATTTCAGAAATGTGGCAAGTCCCATGTGTTTTCGGACCTTGACTTCGCCCAGGAGGGCCCAGGAGGCTCCAGGAGAGCCCAGGAGAGCCCAGGAGGGCCCAGGAGAGCCCAGGAGGGCCCAGGAGGACCCAGGAGGCTCCAAGAGGCACCAGGGGGCCCAAGGAGGGCCCAGGAGAAGCTCCAGGAGGCTCCAGGAGAGCCCAGGAGGGCCCAAGAGGTCCAAGGAAGACCCAGGAGGGCCCAGGAGCCCTTACGAGGGATCGTGGTCCTGGGAGCGCTGACGTAGAGTAATTTACGAGGGATCGTGGCCCTGGGAGCGCGGGTGTAGTGTAATTCATCATTTGTTGAGGATGTCTCGAGCGGAACGCTGGTTTTGCAAAATTTGTGGGTGTCTCGAGCGGGGGCTTCGTGGAGGGCCAGAATTTGGGGGATGTCTCAGGCGAAATGCTTGTTTTCGTGTCCCGCTCGCAGGAATTCCAGGGATGTCTCGCGCGGGCCGCGTCCCGCGCGCAGGAATTTCGAGGATGTCTTGACTAATTCGCTTGTTTTGTCAGGATTTCTTAGAATTTCGGCAGGATGTCTCGAGCGAAACGCTTGTTTTTCATAATTTGTTGAGGATGTCTCGACCCTGACCCCCCCGATCTGCGTGAGGGGTGGCACGGAATTCCAGAAATGTGGCAAATCCCCTGTGTGTTCGGATCCTGACCCCGCCGACCTGCGTGAGGGGTGGCACCGAATTTCAGAAATGTGGCAAGTCCCATGTGTTTTCGGACCTTGACTTCGCCCAGGAGGGCCCAGGAGGCTCCAGGAGAGCCCAGGAGAGCCCAGGAGGGCCCAGGAGAGCCCAGAGGGCCCAGGAGGACCCAGGAGGCTCCAAGAGGCACCAGGGGGCCCAAGGAGGGCCCAGGAGAAGCTCCAGGAGGCTCCAGGAGAGCCCAGCAGGGCCCAAGAGGTCCAAGGAAGACCCAGGAGGGCCCAGGAGCCCTTACGAGGGATCGTGGCCTTGGGAGCGCTGACGTAGCGTAATTTACGAGGGATCGTGGCCTTGGGAGCGCGTGCCTCGTAGAGCTCTGATGGTAGAAGAGCTGGAGGAATTCGGCGACAGGGTGGGGCTAGTTGGCGAAAGGTCGAAAAGGGGCGCGATCATACCTTCCGCAGCCTAAGATTTAAAAGACATTTGACCATTTTGCAAAAAGCAGGTTTTTACGCTAATCGTACGCATATAAGCTTTGTTCTGAGAGCAGCTCGGCTCTCTCGAATAACTTTTACTATCGGTTGACTTCCGGGAACCGACCTGGTGTTTTGACATCAAAAAATACAAAAATGAAAATTTCAAGACAATTCTCTGCGAAGCTCTCTGCTTCGATTCTGAGCACTCTTACGCGCACTCTTACGCGTGTAGGGAGCTCTACGAGGTTCCCGGCGGTGATCAGGTTGACGGTTCACCGCCGGCGCCAGTACCTCGTAGAGCTCTTCGGCATCGATGAGCTAGAGGAATACCTCGTAGAGCTCTTCGTCATCGATGAGCTAGAGGAATTCCGGCGCGGGGTGAAGCTACATGGTCGACCCGACCAGAAGAGACAATGTGACAACTTTGGGTCGGTGTTGCTGGTATTTGAAAGATATTTGACCATTCATTTTGAGAAAGCAGTTTTTTTACGCCGAGCATTGGCATATACATTTTGTTCCCAGAGCAGCTCAGCTCTTTGAGCCAGTTTTAGTTTTAGTTCACTTCCAGGAACCGACTTCAAGTCGACACGAAAACATGTCAATGTGACGTTTTTCTAGAAATACTCCGAGAAGCTCCCTGCTTCGATCCTGAGCTCTGTTACGCGTGCAAGGAGCTCTACGAGGTTCCCGGCGGTAATGTGGTGACCTCGGGTCGGTTTTTCGGAGATTCTCAGAGATTCCGAAATTCGTTTAAGGAATTCAGATTTTTATTCTGTGCAGTGGATCATGGCGCGTTTCATGGTGCATTTTCTAAGGCTATAGCTCCATTATTCGGATCAAAAGACTAGAGGAACCGATGTTCTGTAAAACCTGAAACACACGTTTCTTCAGTAAAACGTCTGATATCAACGAATTCACTTCTGCTGTAATCTGGGAACTGATCTGGTCTCTCCAGAGCTCTACGAGGGTCCCGGCGGTAACCTGGTTGACGGTTCACGGCCGGCTCCCAGTACCTCGTAGAGCTCTTCGGCATCGATGAGCTAGGGGAATTCCGGCGCGGGGTGCAGCTAGTTGACCGACCCGGCGCGGGCGGACAATGTGGTGACTTGGGGTCGGTTTTTCGAAGGTTCTGAGAGATTTTGAAATTCGTTTTGGGAATTTAGATTTTGATTCTCTGCAGTCGATGATGGCGCGTTTGATGGTGCGCTTCTTAGGGCTCTAGCTACATTATTTCTATCAAAAGACTAGGAGGAACCGACGTTTCGTAAAACCCAAAAACAACAGTTCTTCAGTTTTAAAGTTTTTATTCAAGAACGCTTTCGTCTGTTATTGGGAAACTTGGTCTCTCCTGAGCTCTACGAGGGTCCCGGCGGTAACCTGGTTGAGGGTTTACGGCCGGCTCCCAGTTCCGGCGCGGGGTGCAGCTAGTTGGCCGACCCGGCCCGGGCGGACAATGTGTCAACCTGGGCTCGGTTTTTCGAAGATTCTGAGAGATTTGGAAATTCGTTTTGAGAACCAGTATTTTTCGCACCTGTAGTGGGTTGTGCCGCGTCGGCCAGTGAAATTCTCGGGTCCGTAGCTGCAATATTACTATCAAAACACTTGGCGGAACCGATTTGCAAACTGAAAAACATAAATTTTCGAGTTGTTCAGCTCACGCGTAAGAGAGCAAGCTTCTCCCATGTGTTCCGAGCAGGGCCGTGCAAGGGAACAGCTCTACGAGGCTCCCGGCGGTAACCTGGTTGACGGTCTACCGCCGGCTCCCAGTAAGCTAAGAGGAATTCGGGCGCAGGGTGGAGCTAGTACCTCGTAGAGCTCTTTGGCAAGATGAGCTAAGAGGAATTCGGGCGCAGGGTGGACCTAGTACCTCGTGGAGCTCTTCGCCAAGATGAGCTAAGAGGAATTCCGGCGCAGGGTGGAGGTAGTTGGCAGACCCGACCTTAAGAGACAATGTGATAACTTGGGGTCGGTTTTTGCCTCTTTGTGCAAAATTTTAAAATTCGTTTCCAGAACCGGTATTTTTCTCACGTGTAGTGGGTTGTGCCGCGTCAGCCAGTCAAATTCTCAGGTCCGTAGCTGCAATATTACGATCAAAACACTTGAGGGAACAGACGTTGGATGCAAACCGGAAAAACGTATTTTTCGAGCTTTTTTCTTCACGCTTGAGAAAGCTTGTCCCGTGTGTTTCGAGCAGCGCCGCGCGAGAAAAAAACTCTACGAGGCTCCCGGCGGTTAGCTGGTTGACGGCTTACCGCCGGATCCCAGTTGGCAGATCCGACCTTAAGAGACAATGTGGTAACTTGGGGTCGGTTTTTCTATGGTTGCGCAAAATTTGAAAGTTCGTTTTGAGAGCTGGTATTTTTCTCACGTGTAGTGGGTTATGCCGCGTCTGCCAGTGAAATTCTTACGTCCGTAGCTGGAATATTATTATCAAAAGACTTGCAGCAACCGACTGTGTTCCATCTTGACACGCGTTCACGGTTTTCTGTACTTAACTCGAGATGTAGAAAAGCTAGAGAGCTGGTTAGTACAGAAACCGATTCAGAATCATCAGGCACGTTCGTCTGTTGCATCCAGAGATCTGAACTCGGTCTGCTACTCGAGCTCGGTCCGCAAAAACTATTCGTATTCTTCGAGTGTTTTTCAAAAGTACTGCCGGTTTTCTGTACTGAATGCAAGATTTAGAAGAGCTACAGAGCTGGTGCGCACATAAACGGATCCAATATCATTAGCCGCGTTCGTCTGTTGCATCGAGAGGTCTGAACTGGGTCTGCTACTCGAGCTAGGTTCACGACACTATCCGTATTTCTCAAGTTCTCTTTAGAGGCGCTGTCGGTATTCTGTACTTAACTCGAGCTGTAGCACAGCTACAGAGCTGGTACGCACAGAAACATCAGGGGCGTTCGGCTGAAGCATCCAGAGCTCTGAACAGAGTCTGCTACTCGAGTTAGGTCCGCAAAACTATTCGTATGCGACCGATTTCTTTCGAACTGATGGTGAATTGTTTCACTTAACAGCTGCAGATGAGCTTGGGAGCCCTCCCGCAAAGCAATCAGAAGGAAATAGTGAGTCGGCATCGTCTGGGCGCTTGGCTTGGGTTTGTTATGAGCGCAGACGCCGCACAACTAGTCATTTTTTTTGTTTTTTTTTTTTTGTTTTTTTTTTTTTTTTTTTTCTTTTTCCCCCCCGGTGATGGAATTTGTTTCCTGGTTTGAATTCGAGGTGCAGATGAGCTTGAGAGGTCTCAGGCATTGCAATGGGAAGCTAATGATCATGCGCGCTATTTGAAAGTGTCTAGACACCCACACTCACACTGCTATTAGCGCTAGGGCTGAGCACTGATTCGTACTGTGCTACTTCCTTGGAAATGTTATTGTTCTTCTTGTCTTTACTCGTGCTGCAGAAGAGGTACAGAGCATCAGTGGCAATCGTGAAGTGTATCTAGACGCCTGAGATCATCTGCTATCAGCGCTCGGGCTGAAACAACTATTCGTTCTCTGCTAATTCTTTGGACATAATAAGAGGAATTCGGGCGCAGGGTGAAGCTAGTGGGCAGATCCGACCTTAACAGACAATGTGGTGACTTGGGGTCGGTTTTGCTGATATGTGAAATATATTTGACAATTCCTTTTCAGAAACCATGCTTTTCTCACGTGTGTGCCAGTCAATTCTCAGGTCCGTAGATGCAATGTTACTATCAAGGGAACCGACGGATGAAAACGGAAAAAACGTATTTTTCGAGCTTTTCTCTTCGCGCTGGAAAAAGTTTTCTCCGTGTGTTTCGAGCAGCGCCGCGCGAGAAAAGAGCTCTACGAGGCTCCCGGCGGTTACCTGGTTGACGGTTTACCGCCGGATCCCATTGCAGAGCCGACTTGAAGAGACAATGTGATAACCGGAGGTCGGTTTTTCGAAGATTCCGAGAAATTTGAAAGTTCGTTTTGGGAACCAGTATTTTTCTCACGTGTAGTGGGTTATGTCGCGGCTGCCAGTCAAATTCTCTGGTCTGTAGCTGCAATACTATTATCAAAACACTTGAGGGAACCAATTGTGCTTCGAGTCATCCTGACACGCGTTGACTGTTTTCTGTACTTAATTCCAGATTTAGGGCAGCTACAGAGCTGATACTTATAGAAACCGATTCAGAAGCATCATACTCGTTCGTCTGTTGCATCCAGAGGTCTGAACTCGGTCTGCTTCTCGAGCTAGGTCCGCAAAACTATTCGTATTCTTCGAGTTATTTTGATGAGTGCTGTCGTTTTCTGTACTCAATATTTAGAGGAGCTACAGAGCTAGAACGCACATAAACTGGTTCAGTATTACCAGGTGCGTTCGTCTGTTGCATCGAGAGGTCTGAAATCGGTCTGCTACTCGAGCCAGGTCCGTGACACTATTCGTATTCCTCAAGTTCTCTTTACAGGCGCTGTCGGTGTTCTGTACTTAACTCGAACTGTAGCAGAGCTATAGAGCTGGTACGCACAGAACCAATCCAGAATCATCAGAGGCGTTCGGCTGGAGCATGTAGAGAACACAGTCTGCTACTCGAGCTAGGTCCGCACAACTATTCGTATGCGACCGTTTTTTTTCGAAATGATGGTGCATTTTTTCACTTAAATCGAGCTGCAGATGAGCTTGAGAGCTCTTCCGCAGAAATTAGTAGAAAATCATGAAGCGCGATAGTCTGAAGTATCTAAACGCTTGGCTTGGGTCTGTCATGGGCGCAGACGTCGCACAACTAGTCTTATCCTGCTATTATCTTGTTCTAAAATTCGTTTTCTGGTTTCAATTCGAGGTGCAGATGAGCTTGAGAGCTCTTAGGCATTGTATTGGGAAGATAATGATTATGCGCGCTATTTGAAAGTATCTAGACACCCACGCTCTGTCTGCTATTAACGCTAGGGCTGGAGACTGATTCGGTTCTGTGCTACTTTCTTGGAAATGATATTGTTCTTCCTGGTTTTACTCGTGCTGCAGATGAGCTCTTACCTCGTAGAGCTCTTCGTCATCGAGCAGCTAGAGGAATTCGGGCGCGAGGTGGAGCTAGTTGGTCGACCCGACCAGAAGAGACTAACTGTTGGTCGATTCTTCTAATATTTGAAAGATATTAGACAATTCATTTGAAGACAGCAGATCTTTACGCCGAGCGTTGGCATATAAATTTAGTTTCCAGAGCAGCTCAGCTCTCTAGAGCTAGTTTTAGTATCCGTTCACTTCCAGCAACCGACTTCATGTGACAGAAAAAATATCAATTTGACGGTTTTCTAGAAATACTCCGAGAAGTTTCCTGCTTCGATCCTGAGCACTGTTACGCGTGCAAGGAGCTCTACGAGGTTCCCAGCGGTGACCAGGTTGACTGTTCACCGCCGGCGCCAGTCGGCATCGATGAGCTAGAGGAATTCGGGCGCGGGGTGCAGCTAGTTGGCCGACCCGGCCCGGACGGACGATGTGGTGACCCGGGGTCGGTTTTTCAGAGATTGTCAGAGATTTGAAAGTTTGTTTTGGAAACCGCTATTTTTGGCACCTGTAGTGGACTATGTCGCGTCAGCCAGTGAAATTCTCAGGTCCGTAGTTGCAGTATTACTATCAAAACATTTGAAGGAACCGACTTCGAATAAAAACCGAAAAACGTGTTTGTTTCGAGTTTTTTCAGCCTCCGCTCGAGAAAGCTTCCCTCACGTGATTCGAGCAGCGCCGCGCGAGAATAGAGCTCTACGAGGCTCCGGGCGGTAACCTGGTTGACGGTTTACCTCCGGCTCCTAGTTTTGGACGCTACCAAATGCCTCGTAGAGCTCTTCGCCAAGATGAGCTAAGAGGGATTCGGGCGCAGGGTGGAGCTAGTTGGCAGACCCGAGCTGAAGAGACAATGTGGTAATTTCGGGTCGTTTTTTCTATCTTTGTGCAAAATTTGACAGTTCGTTTTGAGAACTGGTGTTTTTCTCACGTGTTGTGGGTTCTGGCGCCTCTGCCAGTTCAATTCTCAGGTCCGTAGCTGCAGTATTACTATCAAAACACTTGAGGGAACCGACGTTGGATGAAAACCGAAAAACGTATTTTTCGAGTTTTTTACTTCAAGCTTGAGAAAGCTTGTCCCGTGTGTTTCGAGCAGCGCCGCGCGAGAAAAGAGCTCTACGAGGCTCCCAGCGGTTACCTGGTTGACGGCTTACCGCCGGATCTCAGTAAGCTAAGAGGAATTCGGGTGCAGGGTGGAGCTAGTTGACAGACCCGACGTAAAGAGACAATGTGATCACTTCGGGTCGGTTTTGTATCTTTGTTTGGAATTTGAAAGTTCGTTGTAAGCACGGGTGCTTTTCTCACTGTAGTGGGTTATTTTGCGCGCGGCTGTGCAATTCTCAGGTCCGTAGCTGCAGTATCACTATGAAAAGACTTGAGGGAACCGAGTTGTGATGAACATCGGAAAACGTGTTTTTCGAATTCTTCAGCCTACGCATAATGAAGATCCTAGGATGCGTTCCGAGCAGCACCGTGCGAGGCACTACGAGCGTCGTGGCGGCGGCGAGATAGAGGAACAGAGGGGGGGGAGAGTGAGCAGGAAGGGAACGAGACAGAGTCAGGGGCAGAGAGGGAGGGGGGAGGGAGCAAGAACATGGGGGGAAGAAGGGATCAGGGAGAGAGGCAGGACCAGGGAGGGAGCAGAGAGGCAGACAGGAAGAAGGCAGGGAGAGAGGAAGAAAGAACGAAGACGCAGTCAGGGAGGGAGCGGGGAGGAAGAAGGAATCACAGATGATGAAGCAGAGAGGGAGGGAGAGGGCGAGGCATGAAGGGAGGACGCGAGGGATGGAGGGAGCAGGGAGGAATGGGGGCAGGGAGGGAGGATGTAGCAGCGAGGGAGGGGGCAGGAGGGAACGAGCGAGCTGGGAGGAAGGGGGGGAGCGAGGGAGGGAGCAGGGAGGGAAGGAGCAGAGGGGGAGGAGGGAGCAGGGAGGGAGGGAGCAGGGAGGAAGGAAGAGAGTAGAAGAGGGATGCAAGAGAGGGAAAGGGGCAGGAAGGGCGAAGGACAGGCAGCGGGGGAGGCGGCAGCGGGCAGCAGAGGGAAGCAGGGCAGCGGCAGAGCCAGCAGCGGAGCGAAAGGAGGGACAGCAAAGGGTTGGCAGAAGGGGCGCAGCAGGGGGCAGCGGGAGCAGCAGGGGAGCAAGGGCGGGAACGGAGACGCGTGGCAGCAGGCGGGGGTGGCCATGGCCATGGTCGTGGCCGTGACCGTGGCCGTGGCCGTGGCCTGGTGGCCGTGGCCGTGGCGGTGGTGGCTGTGGCAGTCCAGCGCTGGGTGGAGCTAGTTGGCCCACCCGGCCCAGGCGGACAATGTGATGACCTCGGCTTTTTTTTTTTTTTTGAAGATAGAACACTTGCGGAACGAACTTCGTGTAGAAACCGAGAACAAAACATTTCATGAGTTTTTACGCTGATATGCCAGCAAACTTTCTCGTCGTATTCTGAGCACTACTTCGCGTGTGAAGAGCTGTGCGAGGGCCCCGGCGGTAACCTGGTTCACGGTTTACCGCCGGCTCCCAGTTCCGGCACGGGGTGGACCTATTTGGCGCACCCGGCCCGGGCGGACAATGTGTCAGCCTGGGGGCGGTTTTTGGAAGATTGTGAGAGATTTGGTTATTCGTTTTGAGAATTTTCAGTTCCGTAGCTGTAGTATTATTATCAAAACACTTGGCGGAACCAACTTCGTATAACACACCAAACATTGTTTTTTTTGTTTTTCGAGTTTTTTCAGCTGATATCGAAGTGAGGTTTCTCGTCGTATTCTGAGCGCTATTTCGCGTGTGAAGAGCTCTACGAGGGTTCTGGTGTTAGCCTGGTTGACGGATTACCGCCGGCTCCCAGTGCCTCGTAGAGCTCTTCGGCACCGATGAGCTAGAGGACTTCTGGCGCGGGGTGGAGCTAGTTGGGCCATTCGGCCCGGGCAGACAATGTGATGACCTCGGGTCGGTTCTTGGAAGATTGTGAGAGATTGAATTGTTCGTTTTGGAACCAATCATGGCGCGTTTCATGGTGAGTTCATTTTGAGAGATTTGGCTGTTCGTTTTTATTCCCTGTAGTCAGTCATGGCACGTTTCATGGTGAAATCATCAGTGCTGCACCTGCAGCACAGCTCTCGAAAATGTGAAGGAACCTTCGGCCGTCGGGATGAATTTTTCAAAATAGTAATGGTGCCGCGAACTTAAATCTAGCAGGAAGCAAGCGACAGAGCTCCAGTATTTTCTGTTCCTGTAGTAGGCTATGGCGTGTCGGCCTGTCGACTTCTCAGGTCCGTAGCTGTAGTATTACTATCAAAACACTTGGCGGAACCAACTTTGTATAGAACAGAGAAGCTGATCTTGAAGTAAGGCTTCTCACCGTAATCTGAGCACTACTTCAAGTATGAAGAGCTCTACGAGGCTTGTGGTGTTAACCTGGTTGACGGTTTACCGCCAGCTCCCATTACCTCGTAGAGCGCCTCGGCGTCGATGAGCTAGAAGAATACCTCGTAGAGCTCCCCGGCATCGATGAGTTAGAGGAAGTGGGAGCCGGCGGTGAACCGTCAACCAGGTTACCGCCGGAACCCTCGTAGAGCTCTTGGCATCTCTCGCGCTTGGTGTAGATGCGCATGACAATCTCCTATCGAATGGTGTGTTGGAGAGCTTCGTAGCGAGCCCGCAAGAAAGTATTCGGTTCAAGTGGATCAGTTGTTTTCAGATCATCGATTAGTTTGGACAAGAAGACGCTATCTCGCGTTACGTCTAGATGTTCTCGGTCATTTCCTATATAACGGTGTGCTTGACAACTTCGTAGCTCGCTCGCAGCTCGAGCTATCTTGAACTATTCGCCGCCAGTGAAGTACATTACTGAAGTTGAAGAGTGTTTAAGTATTACAGCTCTCTTGAGAATGAGAAGCTCTCCCGTTCCATGTGAAGATGCGCGTGGTCGTTTCCCATCGAATTTTGTGCTTGCTAACGCCGTAGCGTGTCCAGAGCTTCAGTTAAGACCAGAAATCTATTCAATCAGACAGTGCACGACTAAAGTTGAACCGTTTGTTTTTGCATCTTTTCTGCCAATTTACATATGTGACGAGCTCTCGGGCCATGCGTAGATGCGCATGCTGATGCAGCTACTGATACAACCTGCTCTAGCCGCCTTAAATCCAGAGACCAAGTCAGACATCTCAACATGCACATGAACAATTTCACTGTGCGAGTAGTTTTTCGGTGGTAGCGAGTAGCCGACCGATCTGAGGCGTCTCCATTCTCTACGCGGATGTTACTGATACTGCTGAAGCTATGTATCAAATCGAATCTCTGTAGCTGCCCTAAATCTTGAGATAACGCGGAACACCAGAACATGCATCTGAAAGATCTACGGAGTGCACATAGTTTCTCGGTCGCAGCTCGAGTAGTTTACCGATCTCAGACGTCTCCATCCTTCAGAGCAGCGCTCCTGACCATTTCCTGTCGAAATGTGTGCATCTGAGCTCCGTGCGTTGCCTGCAGCTACAGTTGAGTAGAGAAAACCAGTATCATGTGTCAAAATGAGCCTCGACCCCCCCGCCCGTTTGGACGTCTGTTTTATAGTAATATCCATGGGCGACGGCGGTAAACCGTCAACCAGGTTACCGCCGGGAAACCTCATAGAGCTCCTTACATGCATCAGAGTGCTCTCATTGCATATAGAAAGCTTCCTGGAGCATCAGCTTGAAAACCATTTTTTTCTTGGGTTTTAACGCAAATTTAGTTCCGCCAAGTGTTTCGATCGTAGTGCAGCAGCTAGAGACCCACATTTGACCAGCGAACGCGAAATATCCTACTGCAGGTGCGAAACAATCTTTCGTTCTGGAAACGGTTTGTCGCATCTCTCGTAGTTCTCAGGAAATCTGAAGTTTCTCAACGAAATGTATTATTCTTGAGGTTGGTCCCTGGAAGTGAATTGATAGAAATAATGCAGATGCAACCCTGAGACTTTCGCCAGCGAGCGCAGCGTGATCCAATGCTCAACTCAAAAAAATATGATTTTTCAATGAATCGTCAGATCTCTCACAATGTTCGAAACATCGAGCCAGGTCATCACATTATGCTTTCTGACCCGATCGGCAAACTAGCTCCACCCTGCCGCGGAACTTGGCGCCGGCGGTAAACCGTCAACCTTGGTTACCGCCTGGAGACTCGTAGAGCTTCCGTGCCATGTATGCGAATGGCATGCGAGCGGCAGTCTCGCATTCAGCGCGCGCGAGAATGCGCGGCATCACGGAAATGTGCTTAACTCCGTAGCATGCCCACAGCTCGAGTTGAGTTGAGACAACCACCCACTGGAGAAAGTATACAATTCAAGTAGAACAATGTTTACATCTTATCCGTTAATCTTAAAAAGAAGCTCTCTCGCGCCACATGTAGATGCGCATGGTCGTTTCTATCGAATGGTGTGATTGACAGTTTCGTAGCTTGCCCACATCCAGACGAAACATCTCTGCTCCCTGAGCGGCTGCGATGGGCGCAATTCGCTACTTCCGTGGGCTCTTGGGGTGTCCAGCGGAGTTGTGGCATGCGCAGAGCCAGAGGAGACCTTGCGGCTCCCGGGGTGGCTGCGAGCCGAGCGTTTGCCGCCACTGTCGTGGGCTCCTTATAGGTCCACCAGAGTGGAGGTGTACGCGCATTCAGACGAGACGTCGTGGCGCCGTGGGTTGCTGCGATGTGCGCACTTGTTGCCACTTTCGTGGGCTCCTGGGAGGTCCAGCGGAGTGGAGGGCAGCGCAGATCACTTCGAGGCAATTTCGTGGGCTGTGGGAGGCACGGCAGAAGTGAGGGCAATGCAGATCTTATGAGACCTCGCGGGTGCCTTGGGGCTTGCGAAATGTGCAGCCGTTGCCATTTTCGTGGGCTCCTGGGGGGCATGGCGGAGTGCAGAGCGCACGCGTGGCGCGTGACCTCATGGCGCGTTGTGCGCGACGCTGTTGCATCAGAGCGCAAAGCGCCAGAACGGTTGTTAGCGCATGGTTTTGTCCTCGGTGGCCCGCGCCCGCGCAGGTGCGCGACGCGCGCGGCCCGACATTGGTAGGCGAAGTATTTCAGAGTGCTGCATATTCCGCAATTTGTTCTCGTGTATGGAGCGTTCCTATGACTAGTTGACTTGCGTGGAGAAAAGGTAGGGTTCGCATCGGGTAAATTCAGGTCGGTGTCATCGGTTGTATAGACAAAGATGACGTTTCGACGCCCAGGGATCCGCTGAAGTTGGGGCCAGGGAGACGTGGCAATGGGAGATGGGAGCTGCGCACCATGTCTGTGTGTTTGGGTATAAGTGTGCCCTGCTGCGTGCCCCCCTTTCCTTTGCAGTCGTTGTTTCTTCTTTTCTCTCTTGTCCTCCTCGTCTCCTCTCCCACTCTGCTCATTCCCGTCGGCTGCACTTAGCGTCTTGTTTCACTTGGTGCCTGTCGTGTGCTCCGAGTTCGGAGACGAGCACCTGCTCTTGCTTGGCTTGCGTCGGGGCGCAGAGCACCGCCCTGATAGAAGCCGCGCAAACGCAAAAGCCTTTCTTTCGGGGGTTCACGGATTGCGGAGAGGAGCTTCGGGCATACTGTTGGGCCACCTGCAGCCCAGAGGGCAAGTGGGATATGTCAAACAGCGCCGCCGGGGCGACCTTCGTGTGGTGAATATCTCGCGCGAGCTGGTGGACACAGCCGGCTGCGGCCACCGATCGCAATATATCAGTGGTAGTAGGGTTCCGTGCAAACATGACATGGCTTTACCAGCTGGTCTCGCTCGAGATCTCGTCGTTTGTGTCTACCAGCATGTGAGCGCTGACCAGCAGAAACTCGAAACTGGTCTGGAGGCAAGCGTGCTCAGGATGCTGCCAGGGCTTCGGACGAACTGATATAGGCATTTCTGGAGCTGTTTTGTTTGGTACCCGTTTTGGTCGTAGATGGGCGCAGCGGGCAAATCTCACGCGTGCGCCGTTGCTCGTGCGACCTGCCCTGGTAGAGAGTGAGCTCCGCACGTGGCCTTGGGCAGGTTTTTTGTCATCCCCAGCCACGCTGTGGTGCTGGGTCCTCGTCTGGAACCAGCAGCGCCCCGCGTTCCGGTTCTCCCTCCCCGTCTTCCCTCCCTCGGAGGCGGCAAAGAGGGGGGTGATGACTAGGGGGGGATGGATATCATGGCGTGGGCCATGATATTTCCCCATATTCTTGCCATGATATCATGGCGTGGGCCATGATATCATGGCGCCTCTTCTTGTTTCAATGCGTCCCGGGCCCCCCCGTTGGCCGCGCTCATGCCGCCGGCCATGATTTGCACCCCCGCTCTTGGACGCCCCCCACTTGGCCGCCCCCGATCCCTGCCCCTGTCTTGGCTCACCCGTGCCACGGTTTTCAGGCCCCTTGAGAGCTCCACAGAAGGCAGAAACGAACGAGCGCGGATGCAGTCGTGGGCGCATTTAGCTCGCCACCGTCGCGCTTTCTTAGCCCCGTACGAGCTCCACAGAAGGCGGAAACGAAACAATCTGCATGCACTTGTGGGCGCATGTCGTCAAACCCTGCCATGATTTTCAAGCCCCGTAGGAGCTTCACAGAAGGCCGCCATGGAGTATCGCATGCAATCGCTGGCTCATTTCGCTCGCCCTCTATGTTGCAAGCCCAATAGGAGCTCCACATAAGGCCGCAGTGAAAAAGTTCGCATGCAGTCGCGGGCTCATTTGGTTCGCCCCTGCCACGCTTCTCAAGCCCCATCGGAGCCTCACATAAGGGCGAAGTGAAAAAGTTCGCATGCAGTCGTGGGCTCAGCTCGCCCCTGCCACGCCTTCCACGCCCCATAGGAGCTCCTCAGAAGGCCGACGTGACAATCATCGCATGCCCTCGTGGGCTCATTTTGCTCGCCCAATGCCGCGCTTTTCAAGCCCCAGTAGAGGCCTACAGAAGGCCGAAATGAACAAGTTCGCATGCAGTCGTGGGCTCGTTTCGCTCGCCGCTGCCATGCTTTTCAAGCCCCGTAAGAGCTCCACAGAAGGCCGAGGTGAAATATTTCGCGTGCAGTCGTGGGCTCCTTTCTCTCGCCCTACGCCACTCTTTTCAAGCCCCAGTGGGGTTCCTCGTAAGGCCACATTGAACAAGTCCGCATGCAGTCTTGGGCTCATTTCGCTCGCGCTCGCCGCGCTTTCCAAGCCCCGTAGCAGCTCCTCAGAAGGCCGAAACGAAGGAAACCGCATGCAGTTGTGGGCTCATCTCGCTTGTCCTTGCCATGCTCTTCAAACCCAGAGGAGCTCCACAGAAGACCGACACGGCATGCTCTACCTCGCACGCCTGCTGCTCCTGGGGGCTGTGCGTACAGACGCGAAGACCAGTCGTGAGGGGCTACATCCACACGTAACCCGTTGACCCGTTGCGGCAAGCCTTTGCGATCGCATCAACCCGTTACGGCTACGCTAAATATCACAATAGCGGGGGGGCAGGTCAAACGAGTATTTGACAGCGCGTCTGGGGCCGCCCCCCAAGAGTGGTGCAAGCAACAACGGATCCAGTACCGAGAGCCCCCTGACAATCCCGTTTGATGAGGCCCGCTATTCCCTCCACACAAGTAGGCCCCGCCATTGTTAAGTATGTTATCCAGTCCGTATCAACAGTATCGTCATCATCGCCGTCTCTCTTTGTTTCTCTTCCTCGTGTGTCCGCTTCTCCGTGTTGCATCTCCGACACACGCGAAGACCAACTGCAACTACCACACTCATCCCGAGACACCCCTCACACGTCTCGCGGCCCCATACAGTGGAGACCCATGCCAAGAAACACCCCTCTTGCCACCAGGGTGCCCTGGGTTTCTTGGGCTTCGATGGTCTTGCTATAGAACTGCGTGACGTGCCCGCACCAAACATCAATGGGCGTCCTGGGGTCTCAGGGTCTCAGGGTTGGGTTTCTTGTGGAAGGTTTCTCTTGTGGCCGAGTTCCTACTTCAGAGAGCTCTGGCTAGTGCCCAACTGCAAGAGTTCGCATGGCGCTCCCGCCTCCACTTTGGCACACGCCGCGCACGCATCGTGGCCCCATCGGGAGTTCCCCCTCCCTCGGCCCACCTGCCGTGCGGTACCCGCACCCGCATGTGGTTGGGTCCGTCCCCAGGTAGCTCTTGGAAAGGCAGACGATTTCTAGGAGACCTGCTTGCCTCCCAGCGTTGTGTTCTTCAGTTGCTTACCTTGATGGCAATGTTGTTTTTTTTGTTTGTCTGGTGCGTTGCAGAAACGCGTTTGACCAGGATGGGCCAGTCTCACGGTTCAATGAGTCCGCGGGCCGAACACTGCAATATGTATTTGTTGGCTTTTCTTTCAGCAATGCAGTATTTTCAGCTTGAGCTCCTTTGGCCGAGGCAATTGCGCTGCAGGCCGACTTTTCTCGAACTTACCCTTTTCATCTCGATCCTCAGAGGAGCACATTTGACTAGCGGTGCATGCTAAGCCCATTCAACAGTTCGTCGAGCCGTTGGTCAGGACGGTAAGATCTCGGAACGGCATCCCGAGGATGCGCGAGCCAATATTTGGAAGCCTCGCAATTTCGAAACAGCTTCGGGGATGCTGTTGTGAAACGGCTTCTTCTCCTGCGTGCGCCGATAGAGTGAACGGTGCGGAGACCGCACCGACCCCTACCCTGAGGTGGCCGGCTCCGAGTTCCCCAGGAAAGGTGCGGGACGATCAGTCATCGAGTGTTCGGCAAGTAGGGGGCCGACTTCTTTTGAGCCTCTGCCAGGCACGTATTTACGTGTGGGGTCGTCCTGAGGCCTGGAAGATTTGCAATCGGGAGGGTTCGAGCTTCTAGCAGATTCGAGCACCTTACTCGCGTGGTAGGGTACACTGCAGGTTGGCCATGGGATGATCAAGCATATCGAATGGCAGTTCTTGAGTGCGGTGTTCACAGGCTGTGCATTAGGTACCCCTCCATTCCCATCTTCCTCGATGCTTCGCCTCATCTGTTTCCCATCCCACCCATTTATATACAAGGTATGCTGATTTTACTCTGCACGCGCCAACTCGTGATCATGCAGTACGTTTTGGGGGGCAAGGTGTGTGTTTCCGCGCGGTCGGTATGTCTTCGAAGGGCGGTGGCAAAGCCGGCGAGAAAGGCCACGGCAAGGACAAGGACCCCGTTTGCGCTTGAAAGTTGTGCAGAAGGTGTCACGAGGAAGCAGGCAGAGGAGGACGAGAATAAATCCGTTCCCAGGCGTTCCGTAACGCTCTCAGAGTGTTCCGGAACGCTCTGAGAAGGTCGCGGCGCCCGAGGCATCCTCCAGAACTGCGGGATCTCAGAGATTCTCGATTTATCCTCACCCGTTTTTGTCTTCGTCCTGGCTTCATCTTGGGGGAGGGAGGGTGAAAACAGGCAGCCGAGCGGAGTGAGAGAGGGCGACGGAGGAAGCACAAACGGTTTTGGCGCAGAGGATGGCGATCACGATGATGCTGCTGGTGGTGATACTGATGGAAATGGTGATGATGACGACGATGATGATGAGGATGGTGGTGATGATGATGATGATGAAGATGATGATGATGATGATGATGCTGATGATGATGATGATGATGATTGTGACGGTGATGATAACGATGATGATGATGAAGATGACGACGATGACGATGATGATGGTAATGATGATTCAGATGATGATGATGATGATGATGATGATGATGATGATGATGATGATGGTGGCGACGATGATGATGACGATGATGATGCTGATGATGCTGATGCTGGTGCTGATGCTGATGCTGCTGATGATGTTGGTGATGATTGTGATGCTGCTGATGATGATGGTGTTGATGATAATGATGATGATGATGATGATGATGATGATGATGATGATGATGATGATGATGATGATGATGATGATGGGGAGGAGGAGGAGGAGGAGTAGGAGGGGGAGGATCAGGAGAATGCTGATGATGATGCTGATGCTGATGATGATGACGATGATGATGATGATGATGATGATGATGATGATGATGATGATGATGATGATGCTGATAATAGTGATGACATTGATGATGATGATGATGATGATGATGATGATGATGATGATGATGATGATGATGCTGATGCTGATGATGATGATGATGATGATGATGATGATGATGATGATGATGATGATGATGGGAAGGAGGAGGAGGAGGAGCAGGAGGATTAGGATAATGCTGCTGCTAATGATGATGATAATTACGATTATTGTGGTGGTGGTGATGATGATGCTGAGGATGATGATGATCATGATGACGATGACGATGATGCTGATGCTGATGACGATGATGATGCTGGTGCTACTGATGATGCTGATGATGATTCTGATGATAATGATGATGGCGATGCAGATGATGTTGTTGATGCTGACGATGCTGATGATGATAATGAGGATGCTTATGCTGATGATGATGCTGCTGATGCTGCTGATGATGCTGATGATGATGACGATGATGATGATGCTGATAATGATGATGCTGCTGATGATGCTGATGCTGATGATGCTGATGCTGATGATGATGATTGATGGTGATGATGATGAATATGATGATAATGCTGCTGCTAATTATGATGATGCTGATGAGGATGACGATGACGATGACGATGATGATGATGATGATGCTGATGATGATGATGATGATGATGATGATGATGATGATGATGCTGTGGAGGCTGTGGAGGATGATGACGATGATGCGGATTGTAAGGTTAACTGCCGTGTTGATGACTCCTGAATGTGCAATGTAGCTCTCAGCAACACGCTGCCTGTGCTAGTGGAGCTGCAGGCTTTGCCAGAGAGAACGCATCTTGTGATAACGAGGATGATGATGATGATGATGATGATGATGATGATGATGATGATGCTGATGATGATGATGATGGTTATGGTGATGGTGATGACGATGACGATGACGATGACGATGATGCTGATGCTGATGCTGATGATGATGATGATGATGATGATGATGATGCTGATGCTGATGCTGCTGCTGATGATGATGATGATGATGATGATGATGATGCTGATGATGATGCTGCTGATGATGATGATGATGATGATGCTGATGATGTTGGTGATGATGATGATGATGATGATGAGGAGGAGGAGGAGGAGGAGGAGAGGAGGAGGAGGAGGAGGAGGAGAAGGAGGAGAAGGAGGGCAACGCGAGCGGAGATGAGGACTAGTGAGTAGGGCGGAGAAGGAATAAAGACGACGATGGCGAGGAGGAGGATGTGAGGATGAGGTGGAGGGGGGAGAGGATGCCGTAATGAGGAGGCCGCGGAGGGGGACGAGGAGGGGGAGGATACGGGGAAATAATTGCACTCGAGAATAGAGGAGGAGGCGGAGGAGGAGGAGGAGGAGGAGGAGGAGGAGAAGCAGGAGGCGGAGGAGAAGGTAGTGGAGTAGTAGACGGGATGGGAGAGGAAGAATGAGGGAAATGAGGAACGAAGAGGAATGGGGCGTGGACAGGGGGGGGGCAGGAGGGGGGAGGATAAGGGGATAAGACAGACGGCTGATACAGCAGGGAAAATGATCAGGAACACTTGGAGAAAGCGGGGGAGCAGGATGATGGAAAAGGAATGGGAAGAGAAGAGGAGGCAGAGAGCATAGAGTCAGGGATAGGGAGGACAGAGAATGAGGCGGATGTTGAGGAGGATGAAGAGATGGAGGGATGAAGGGTTGGGGGAGGAGGACGTGGAAGAGGAGGGATGATAGAGACACGACGGGGCACGCAGAGAGGAAGAGAGCTTGTGAGGGCGATCGGACGAGATGATCTCGTGGCATGCCAAGGGGGGAACAACTTTTGTAATGTAGGAGTATACGTTGGGGCGAGACTGGACGAGATGTGTGTTGTGGAACGTGACGGTACTCAGTTGGAGATGCATGCCACGAACAGTATCAGATGACGTACGCAGGGCGCCGCGGCGTTTGCCGTTTCGTGCCGTGCGGTGCCAAACGGCACGCTCTTGCTTTTGGGGCTCGCCAGCGTTTACATCTGTGACCCACGTGCTCCTATAGAAGAAGGCTTGTCGCTAGGCGGATTGGCACCTGGATCCTTCAATTGAAGTCCCTATGCTTGAACGGCTGGACCTGTCAGGTGTATCCACCCTGCTGAACTATCCTAGTCGTTGTCGGTGGTGGCCCTGCCCCTTGTTCGTCGCTGGCCACGTGTTCCAGGGGTCCATAATCTCACGTATAGGTTTAGCTTTTGGTGTTTCACTCTGGGGACCGATGGACAGATATCCATCTTGTACGTGTCCGTGCCACATGTGGCTCAAGGGAAAACATTCTGTCCCCTCTCCTGCTGCCACAGTTGGTAGCGGAGCGGGGTCCAGCCCGGAGGCCATGGGCGCGAGAGGCTGGCTGTGACGGCCAGGCCGCTCGGCGCTTGCGCGCCCCGGAGCCAGGCTTCGCTCTGACCGCTGAGCAGCGTGGGATCCACGGCAGAGAGATGCCCGCAGATGGTGAGCGGCAGCCGCCGCCAATCGCCCCAGGAGGCGATGGACGAGATGAGACCTTCGCCGTCCTGGCAGCCCGAGGGGCTGAGGGGTCGACGGCGGGAGCAGCAGCATCAGGCTCTACAGTCGCGGCGGCGACGACAATCGATCAGGAGACGCTCACTCGGGCAATACAGTCCGCGGTCCAGGAGACCGTGCGGGCGCTCGGCCATTTTGGCCAACAGCAGCAGCGGCCACCGCCAGAGACAGCACCGACGGTGGCCGACTCATGGGACGGCACGGGGGCCGACCCGTGGAGCAGCAGCAGAACCAGACAAGCCGCCGAGGTGGGCAGCGGAGAAGCAGCAGGATATTCAGGACAGCGGCGCCCACCTGGCGACAAGGACGACGTGAAGGAGGATCAGAAGTGGGACGAGCACCAGGACTGGAGCTCGAGCTGGAACAGCAACTGGTGGCCAGGCCAATGGACTGGGGGCCGAGGTGATTTTTCGGACCCTCCAGCGTGGCCCGGCTGGGCCCACTACAGACAATGGCGCCGAGCCATTCGGCGCTGGAATGACAACACCGACGTAGCGGTCTGGAGGAGGTCGGAGAAGTTCATGCGGCTCTTCGACTGGACGATGCAGGCCAAGTTCGAGGACATCCCAGACAGGGAGCTCACCGCATCGTCATGGTTGCAGACGCTCCTCAGTCGCATGGACTTGATGATCGGGGAGCGCGAAGGAGACGAGCTACGACGGGCAGGACGAAAAGCATTGTACGAGGCCGTCCGCGACTCCAAGGAGACGCTCACCCAGTACGTGAGTCGTCGTGAAGCAGAGTTCATCGACGCGGAGGGCCACGACTTATGGATGTCCCACAAGCTCAAGGGTCTCTTCCTAGAGGAAGGGGCCAATCTCACTCAGCAGGGTGTGCAGAACTTGCGCACGCTCACTCGCGGGGATCTGACCTACAGCAGCGTGAAGTGGGCACTGCGCCAGCTTGATTCATCAGCCGGCACTGAGCGCCTGCTTCCCGGCAAAGCCGGGACAGGCAGCATGCTAGCGGCAGCATCTGAAGACCTAGGGCCGAGCGCTCGCTCGGACGCTGGTGCTTTTCAGTCTTCCTCCTCCTCTCCTAACCTCGGTCGGTGTGAAGGTAGGTCGGAGGATGCCAACTACCAGGTGGTCGAGGACGAAGAGGATGACTACGACGAGGGAGCCGACGAGTCGGACGAGCTCGAGGAAGAGGACGTGGCGGCCCTCCTCGCGGAGATCGATGACATGGACATCGAGGAGGACGACGCCGAGCTGGTGCTAGCCGAGCTGACGAACAACAGGTCCTGGAAGCAGAACAAGGACCTCAAGCGCGCAGCTCGGCGCGATCGAGAATATTTATGTTCCCGTGGTCGAGGCAGTGGCAGGACCTCTCATCCGTCTCGGTCAGCCGGGCGAGGTGGAGGTCGCCAGCGACGAGAACGTGACGAGCGTGGAGGCGGTGCTGGAGGAGCAGGACACCGGCCTCCTCAGGGCAGGAGACGCTTCCTCACTCAGGAGCAGCTGATGAAGGTCACCAAGTGCAAGCTGTGCCACGAGAAGGGCCATTGGGGGCGTGAGTGTCCCAACGTCAGCAGCACCAAGAAGGGCGCCGTCAAGCGGGAGGTCTCCGTCAAGAAGACTCCCATCAGGAAGGCCTCGTCCTACATGTTCGACGGGGTGGCGTTTGGCAGTAACGACATGTGGGCAGCGCCGGCGTGGCGCGGGGTCGAGGAGGAGATCGCGTCAGGGTCGATCTTCCTGGCGGCCTCGTCGACCCAGGGCCTGGTCGACCCCGGGGCGGGGACCGATCTGGTAGGCGTGGAGGCTCTCAACAGGGAGTCCGAGGCGCTCGCGACCCACGGCCTCAGGTACGTCGAGATTCCTGCTGAACATCGGACGCACCTTCGTGGGGCCCACGGAGTTGGAGGCCAGGCCAAGGTCGTGAGCGCTATACTTTTTCCGTTGTGTTTAGGTGGCGTCTTTGGCATCATAGACACCACTGTGCTCGGAGAGGCTGTCCCTCACATTTTGAGCGTCAATCTTCTGGACTTTCTAGAGAGCGTGATTGATTTGCCGAGGAACAGGCTTCGCTCCGGCACCCTGCGCACGACCGTGGCCATGACGCGCCTGGGTTCCGGGCACAGGATGGTAGAGATCGTGCGTTCCCTGGGGGAGCCGCCGACAGTCCCAGCGTCGGCCCTCCAGCGCTATCCTTTTCTGACGGAGGGGTCATTCACCCTTGGCAATGAGAAGCCTCCGAAGATGCTGGCAGACGGAACTGTGACGCAGTACATCCCTCACCTCATCATCTCCATCCTTCGGTTTAGAGCTAAGTCGAGTCGAGCAGGGTCCGGGTCGAGTCGTGCGGGGTCTAGACCAAGGGTTTTCGAGCAGAACGCCGAGCAGGGATCCGAGGGAACCGCCGTGCCTGGGCTACTCGGTCGTCTCAATCGTCGCAGTCGTGGTCTGCCTATTCATCGTGTGTTGGGCTCAGCGGGCCCGCCTCGAACAGGTCACGGGCTCAGGATCTTTGGGGCGCACTAAGGTCTTGGACAACAGCAACGAAGGACGGAACAGGGCTCTCGAGCCCATCGGCAAGGGAGCTGTCGACCTCATCGGCAGCAGGGGCCCAAGGGCTCTCGTGTATGTGCTGTCCGTGGCCTCTTTTGGCTCGAGTCTTTGCTCGTGGGTTTCCCAGCGCCGACAGTTGAGCCGACGATCGCAGCATCCTGCCGGCATCGTCCGGCGCAATGATGAAGTTCATAACGATTTCCATGTTTATCCTGAGGGGGATCCTCTCAGCGCAGGGAGCTCCCCAGTTCCGCGGGTCCACCACTCAGCCGCCCGGAGGCGGCAACAGCAGAGGCGACGGCAGCGACGGTCGAGGAGACGCTGCCAGGGCGGTGCTGAGCCAGGCGGTCGAGACGCCGGTGGAGGCGCTGGCGGAGGCCACTACGACGCCGAGCGGACCGCCTTCCCATCCTGGAGCGCCCAATCAGCTGCCCGCCCAGCTGATGACTTGGGCCCGGGCGATGGAGGCCGCCGGACCCGATGGAGTGCCCGACCGAGGAGTGGCCGGCTACCTGATGGACGGGACGCCCATCCTGACGATGGAGTACCAGCAGTACCTGCTTCAGGCGCCTCCTCCGCCGTCGAACCCTCCGCCGGGGCCGAATCCAGCAGCAGCCTCCAGCGTTCAGCCAGCAGCATCGCCGATGCCATGGATGGCCGGAGTCCAGGGGCAGTTTCCAGGTCCACCGAAGGCGAGGTCGGCGCGACTGCTGGGCCACGGAGGGACGCCGAGTGCAGGCGCCTCGGGAGCAGCACCGGGGATCCACCACGGCCGCGACGAGGATCAGGCATCGATGCAGCTGGTCACGAACCAGAGCGACGACGGAGAAATGACAACTGCAGCAGCAGCTGCAGCTCCAATTTCGGCGGCAGCAGCAGCAGCAGCCATCCCAGCCCGGCGGGTGGCGACACCGCTGAAGCCGAGATCGATCCCAGTCAAGCCGCCCCCGCCCAAGCTAGTGAACAACTGCAACCACTCGCAGGCCACGTCGTACGGCAATCAGTACGGCTCGGGCACGAAGTGCAAGTTCTGCGGCTACAAGCTCACATGGGTGCCACGCGGCAGCGGTGGCGAGCAGGACGGCGGGCCGGCAGCGAGGCCGGAGTCCGCAGCAGAGGCGGCCAGACGAGCGGCAGCTGCAGCCGAGCGGACGGTCCAGATCATGCAGGAGAATCCCGTGTTTCAGACAGGGACGGCAGCACTGCAGACGGCCAACGACCTGAACGGCTATCTCAACGCACTGCAGTGGCAGCTGCACCAGATCCCCGAGGGGATTCGATCCCTCGGAAAGGTGCAAGAGGTGGTCGAGCAGATTGCACAATATGCCAGCCAAGCACAGTTTCAGACCAGCAGTCAGCTGGAGGAGGGCCTGCAGCAGATACATCAAGCGCTCATTCGGCTCCGTCGTACCCTGGAGGCACTGGAGCCGATGGGGGAGTCTCTCGACTACCTGACGGAGCAGATGAGCACCCTGTCGCTGTCGGTCGGCAACATCGAGCAGTCAATGGGTCAGATGGCGCAGATGATCGTGGAGATTGGGACGGCGGTGATGGGGCTCGTGCAGGTGGCCAACGCTGTCGGAGCGAACCAAGAGCGTCCGTTGCAGGAACCGGACAGCTCACAGGCGGGTGCTTCCTCGCCGGAGCCCGAGGGCGCACCGCAGGTCTCGACCACGGCAGTGACAACGCCTTGGGAGATTCTCTACGAGAGCGACAAGGACGACGAGATGTAGTGTCGTCTTTGGACACCACTCCTCGTTCTTCAGTCGCCGGCCCGAGCCAAGGGGCTTCGGGCCAGCAGCAGCAGAGTTCAAGGTGCAGTCGTTTGGACTGCGCCTGCGCTGCCGTCTCCGACAGGGGCTCACCAGAGAGCCCATCGACAGCCCATTTTCCTACCTACCCTCCCTCTGTGCAGAGACTCCTGGTCGGGCCCGAGTGGCTCGACGGAGATTGGATGAACGACGACCATGAGGTCGCTTGCGGATCTCAAGTGAGAAAGGCTCTCGGCGAGGCAGCAGCCAGGGCAACTGGAGCCCTCCCAGGGACCTTCCCTGTCGACGCGTCGGTCACTCCGGGACGATCCAAGGTGGCTTTCATGGAAGTGTTCTCCCCTCCTAGGATTGCTCCTGCCGTTAAGAAAATTGGGGCCCCTGTGGGAGAGGAGGCCTCGTGGGACCTCAAGGTCGGTTGGGGCGCCGCTCAAAGAACGGAAGTCGATCGCCTCTGGGAGACGATCAGGACCGATCGACCCGAAATGATCTGGCTGTGTTCCGAGTGTCGGGCCTTTTCCGCGATCAATAGGTTGAATCGGGATCGGATGGACCCTGAGGACTGGAGGTCACTAGTGCGGGATGGCCTCCGAGACCTTTTCCTTTGCATGAGGATAGCCGACTATCAGGTCCGACACGGACGGTTCTTTGCGTTCGAACACCCTCTTTACGCTTCCTCCTGGGGAACGCATGTTGTCAAGTGTGTGTGGGACCTCCCGGGAGTTCGACGAATCCGGCTCGACATGTGCCAGTTTGGAATGAGGGTGGACGACAGGGGGCCCAATAAGAAACCCACGGGAATTTTGTCCAACCACCCCGAGGTGTTGCGGCTCTTAGACGGTCACCTCTGCACGGGGGAACACAAGCACGCGGTTCTGGAGGGAGGCTCGGTTACTACCAAAGCGGCATGTTACCCCCCTTTGTTCGTGCGCACTGTCGCCAGGGCTGTCGCCGAACATTGGTCCGGAGCTTCCAGGGCCAGACAGTCTTCCTGGGCGGAGTTGGCGGAAGGAGTCTCCGGCGAGGCTGCGGAGGCCGGGGAAGCAATTGGCGGCGAAGGCGAGCCCGAAGGTTCGGACGAAAGCGACGACGAGCCCGAGACCCGACCACCCACTCAGAACAGAACGAGGGGAGATGTGTCCGGGAAGCCCGATCCTCAGCCCACTGAGGACGAGAAACGGCTAATATACAAGTTGCACTGCAACATGGGCCATCCCGACAACCGAAAATTTCTTCGGGTTCTTCGAGCTGGCGGCACCAAACAGCACCTGGTGAGATGGGTGCGTCAGCATTTTGTTTGTTCGGAATGTGCGGAACGATCGCAGTCGGGGGCCCATCGTCGGGTTGCTCTGCCCAGGACCTTTCGTTTCAATCACATCGTGGGGGTTGATCTCTTCTACCTCGACTTTCAAGGTACGACGTATCCCTATCTCAACATTGTCGACCGCGGGTCGAACCTGCAGGTCGTCACCCGGGTCGAGGCCGCGACGTCGGCCGCTGTCTGGTCCGAGTTTCTGAGGTCCTGGGTCCGACCGTTGGGCGCGCCTCATCTGATCATCTCGGATGGGGGCTCGGAGTTTGGAGCTCGGTTCGCCCGAGGCTTGGAACAGTGGGGAGTTTGTCATCATGTCTGCGACGCGGACAGTCCCTGGCAGAACGGACGAGTGGAGAGACACGGCGGCTGGGTCAAGGACCGAGTCCGTATTGAGCTAGAGTCCGGGACGTCCCTTCCCTCATCACTCCAGGAGCTGGACGATCTGGTGTTTGAGTTGGTGGCGCATAAGAACCGATTTTGGCATCGAGGTGGCTTTTCACCTCTCCAGTTGGTTTTTGGAGAAACCCGCGTCTTCCGCATGAGCTCTTGTCCGACGATCGACGGGCTTTGCCTGGGTGGCAGGATGTCGTGAGCCCCTCCTCAGAGCAGGACGAGGCGGGAGCCGAGTTTGCCAGGGCCCACGCTATTCGAGCGGCGGCCCGTAGGCTCGCCATGGAAGCCACAGCCCGAGACAAGCTGTCCCGAGCAGCCCGGGCGAGGACCCCTGGGACCAAGAGATTTACCCCCGGCCAGTGGGTCTTCGTCTGGAGGCATTTCACCAGAATATCGTCCAGGGCCGACGCTCTGGGGCGCCGTCGTGCCGGCTGGACGGGTCCCGGGGTCGTGGTGCTTGCCGAGGGCGGCGCGGTGTGGGTTGCGGTCCGGGCCCGTCTCTGGAAATGTTCAGCCGAGCAAGTCAGGCTTGCTAGCCCTGAGGAAGAATGCGGCCTTCAATTGGCCGAAGACCCTAGATGGCAGGAGCTGCTCCGTTCGGCTCAGGCGAGGCGGGTGACCGCTGTGGACGTTCAGCGCGAGGGCCCCCCTCCCGAGAGTGCCTGGGACGAGGCGGCACAGGCCGAGCTCGACTCAGAACCAAGGGTTCCCGGAGCTGGGCCAGTGCCAGCCGAGGAACGAGGACCGGAGAATCGACCCTCTCCCCCGTCAGTGGGCGGGGCCCTTGGGCTTCCTCGGAGGGCCCCCAGGGGGTCTCTCTCTCGTGCCGGATCGGTTGTAGCTCAACCAGGCTCGGACAGGACCGGGCTGCCCTCTATTTCCGAGCTGGCTCCTTCAGACAGAGAAGAGTCGGCGACGCCGTCTCTCAGTCGGCAGTTGTCTCGAGGAGTTAGCTCAGGATCCGCCGAGGTCGAGCCAGGGGATCAAGAGAGTCCAGAACTCCTCCCTCCTCCGTCCTCTCCTCGTCCTGTTTCCTTACCTGCTCCTGCTCCCCCTCCTTTGCCTGCGTCTCCCAGTTCCCTTTCCCCTGTCGCCCCGTCTCCACCAGAGGGGGCGAGACCCAAGACGAGGGGGCGCCTCACCCAGCCTGAGGATGTCCCAGCTTGCATTCGAGCTGCGAGGGCCGGGAGCGCCCCTCCTGAGATAAAGAGAGCCAGAACCGAACCCTCCTCGGCCCCCTACCCTCCTTACCCCGTCGGTGGAAGTGCCTCCTCCTCCTCCGGTGTTGGGGGCCCTGGACCTGGACCGGAGACTCGGGGGCCTGTCAGGACCGGCGACGAGCCGAAGCAGTCTGTCCAGGAGCGTGTTCAGGCCATCGAAGCCCGAGCCAGGTCACGGTCGCCAAATCGTAACGGAGGAGCCGAGGGAATGGTCGAGGCAGAGGCCACCAGCGAGTTTTTCGTGGTCCCGGGGCCGATCGACGGGCTCTCCGTCGTCCCTGGGAACGTCGAGGGGTTTGTCGGGGCCGTGTGCGAAAGCATTCAGGACGGGGACACCTTTGCGGCTAGCCGCGGGGGAGAAGTGACCCTCAAGAAGCTCACCCCTCAGGAGCGTCAGAAGTTTCAGGCTTCAGACGACAAAGAATGGAAGGCCATGCTGCAATCCGGGGGTGTCCGAGTCATCCCTCCGAATCAGGCGGCGAAGATCCGACAACGTTGTCCGGACAGGATCATATCCAGCCGAATGGTGCGCCGATGGAAGCCAGTTGAGGGGACTTTCGTGGAACCAGAAGCGAAGTCCAGGTGGTGCGTGCACGGTCATAAGGATCCCGACTCTGGCTCCCTCGCCGTATATGCGCCCACCCCCCAGACCTCGTCTATTATGATGTTCATTCAGGTACTGGTCAATTTCAGGATGCTCGGAGACATCGCGGATGCCAAGAACGCTTTCACCCAGTCAGATCCGATGACGCGGTCCCAGGGCCAAATATATGTTGAACCATGCGAGGGTATCGACGTTGAGCCTGGATCCCTTATCCTATTGCTGGTGAACGTTTACGGGCTGGACGATGCTCCAGTAGCGTGGCGTCGCACCGTGGTTGGCCATCTGGAAAAGCATGGGTTCGAAAGAAGTTTGCTGGAGCCCTGCTGGTGGCTGAAGTATCGAGCAGATGGGGCCATCCAGAACATGATGTTGCTGGAAGTCGACGATTTCTTCATCGGGAGTGCGGATGCGGATGCCCGAGCGTGGATTCGCGGTATCCTAGAGGACCGCTTCCGTTTCGGGAAGTATCGAGACTGTCATGCCGGCCCAGTGGATTTTGCGGGTAGGCGTGTGTCCTTCTTTCCCGGCAAGGCCGTTGTTGACCAGGAAAAGTACATCCTGGAAGAAATCCGCCCTCTGACCCTGGCCCGGGGCCGCTTGTCTGTCAAGAATTCCCCTCTCGAGCCGTCCGAGTTTAAAGCTTTGCGTTCTCTGGTCTACAAGTTTAATTGGGTCGGCCGAGAGTCACGGCCAGAAGCGGCCGGAGTAGCAAGTATTTTGGCCAGTCGTTTGCGAGCTCCGACAGTGTCGGACGTGTCTTGTGCCAACAAGTTGGTGAAGCACCTGAGGGCGACAGCCTCTCGAGGATTGGCGATCTGGCAGCTAGACCCTGAGCGTATGTCTTTCATATCGTTTTCCGATGCCGGTGGTGTTGGTTCGGTAGAGTCTCTCCAGGATGACAATGGCCTCCCAGCCGACCCCACCCAGGGAGCCTGGATGGTGTTGGCCGCCGACAAGTCTGTTCTCGATAATCAGGTGGTAAGAGCGTCCGTGCTCGGTTGGCGTAGCAGTAAGCTACGGCGCAAGGTGCCTTCGACGCTGGCCGGGGAGACTCAAGCTCTCTCGGCCGCCGTGGCGGAAGTCGAGTTTCTTCAAGTGTTGTACCGTGATGTTGTGTTCAAGGATGTTGATCTGCCTGATTGTGTGCGGGCCTCAGGGCCCTTCACTACGGTCTTAAGACGCGATTGTAGCTTGGGTTCTCGGGAACAACAGGTCCACGTGGTGGACGCCAAGTCAATCTATGATACCTTCCAGAAGGAAGGCAACGCTTCGGCCCGTGATAGGCGTACTGCTCTAGACCTCGCCATCATTTGCGAGTCCTTGGAGCGAGCCAGAGGTAAGATACGGTGGATACCCCGTGGCCGTATGCCTGTGGACGCTTTGACCAAGGACGACGTGACTAAGTGTAATGCCGCGCTGTTTGATTTGATGACCAACGGCAAGCTCAGTCTGGTGGACGAGGCCCAAGAGGTCGGCCGCCGGAAGGACATGCCCGAGCGCAAAGACCGCTCTCAGGCAGCCTCCAGAAGAATGCTGTCAGAGCCCGCCTGGATAGCATGGCTCGACTACCTGGGCCAGAGGGCTCCTCCTGGCCTGGTTGGTGGTGGTGGTGTCCTCC
>CAUYUJ010016898.1:47500-80684 GCA_963575745.1 Prorocentrum cordatum
CCAGCGCACCAACAAGGGTGAGGTGAATGCCGTTTCTGCCAAGGCCCATATCGTTTTCGGCCGTGCCCCCCACCCGCGTTTCGGCCGGTCAATGTCTCCCAGCGGAAGGGGATCGAGGCCGACAGGACGCTCGAGGGCGATCTCGTGCTGCGCGCGGCCTGGGCTGGCGAGCTGCTCCGAGGCTGCGCCTCGCACCCCACCCATGTCTTGCCAGCTGAGCGAGCTGAGTGCCACCTCCACCCAATTCTGGTGCTTTGTGGTTGGCGGGGGGTGATCCCCTCGCTCCGCCCCGCTTCTCTCTCCTCTCCTGCGAGCCTCTGCCTGTCCTTTTACACCCTGTGGCGACTGCGGCGCTGCTTGTCGCTGCTCGCTGCTTCGTGCCCCGCCTCCGTGCAGTGACCGCCAGTGGAGTGGGCACGCTTTGTGCGAAGCTCCGGCGCCTCGTGGCTTGTCCCGCGGCGGCGGTGGCTTCGGTACCGCCCTTGTGCCTCCCGCCTTTGGCGTGAGGACCAGGTGGCCCCCGGCCGGCCTTCACCTTTGGGGTTTCCCCCAGTTGCTTGGCCGTGCTGTGCCTCGCCTGTACTGCCCTTTGTTTTTTGCATTGCCGGCTCCCTGCCTGGGCCCCATGGGGGGTCGGGGCCGGCTTGGCCGCGGCACGTCTGTCATTGCGCCCCTGGACCGTCGGGAGGGCCTGGTGCGTGCTTTGTTGGGCCCCTTTGTCTTCTCTAGGCTCCAGTAGGTGCCGCGTGGCAATTTCCGCGTGTCACCTCTATCGCTTACACCGCCCATGCCTTGCTTGTGGCCTTGTTCTCTCTTGCGTGCCGTTCGGGTGCGCGCGGCAAGCCCCGCGCGGCTCCGGGCTTGGTGTCCGCTCCCTTTCTTCCGGTCGGCTGTTGGCCGGCGTCGGCCCTGCCGCCCTGCTGCTCGCACCCTTCGGGGGGCGGGCCTGCTTGGCCGCGGCCTCTCTTTTTTTTTTTTTTTGTTATTTTTTTTTGTTTTTCTTTTTTTTCTAGCATCTGCATGGTGCTTTGGGCGCGCCCGCCGCTGTCCTTTCTGGGATGAGGACCTGGCAGTCTTTCAGCTGTTTTTCCGCTGTCGCTGACGTCCCCCGCGGTGGTTCGTCGGTCCCCCCCTCCCAGGGCCGCGGGGCTCGCTCGGCCTTCGCCGCCGTCGGTCCGTCGCGGGTTGGCCGTGTCGTGGGGTCTTCCGCCGTCGCTCTCCGGGCCCATCCTCGGCTTTTGCTCTTGCCGCCGCCCCTCTGTTGTCCCCTCCTTCTGGGTCGTCCCCACCGCGGGGTGCCGCCCTTCTCGATCGCTCGTCGGTGGTTTCGCCGATGGTTTTTTTCTCGTACTTTTTGCGTCTGGGGTCGCTTTCTGGCGTTGTGCTTCAGGGCCCCCTCCGAGCTGCTCGCGCTTGGTCGGGGTTCCTGGCTCCGTGTGGGGGTGGGCCCTTTGTGGTGGTCGCGCGCTTGCCTCCGCCGAGGTCTGTCCTGCATGTGATGTTTCTTGGATGCCGGGGTGTGCTGGCGTCAAGCTGTCGTCTTCTCTTTTCGAAACGTTCTTGGTCGTTTTGGTGGCGACCGGTCGGTGGTGCATACAGGGCACCTTGCGTTTCTTTCTGCGCTGCTTGTGCGGCACACTACCAATTCGCTGTGGTCGGTGTTGCTATCGCAGCCTTTCGGCCAGCCGGGCGGGTCGATGGTGCTGGTTTTCTGGTGGCGTGTGCTGCTGCGCGCACATCCGCGCTTGCCTTCACACCACCCATGTGGCCGCATCTGCGGTTGCGTGTGTGCCTGTTGCCGTCGCTGGCTGTTTGTGTGTGTGTGTGTGTGTGTGTGTGTGTGTGTGTGTGTGTGTGAAGTCCAAGTCAGCCTTGGACGCGTGATCACCGTTTATCACGCCGACCCCATGCACCCAGTGCATGGTCGCCTCAATCTTTGCCTTGCCTGCGCAAGGGCAGTGGCTTTGCGTGTGCGCTTCCTCGTCGGTTCGTCTGCCACAGTTGCAGTTCGCTTTTTTTTGCCCTCGGAGGCTACAAGTAGCATCAGTCTGCTGCCCGCGCTTCAAGTTTTCCGCACGTTCCGTGGTTTGTTTGGTCGCTGCCTCGTGGCTTCACAGCATCTATTTTTCACATCAACTTTCTGCACGGCTGTGTTGTTCTTTCGTCATGGCGCGTCCGACTGCGTTCGTTCGCAATTGGCACTTTCATCTGCCGTCCGCGGCTGAGGGTCCTCTGCGCCGCCGCCTTACAACATGCGTATGTATGCGTTTCTCTCCAGCCCTTTTCTACGCCGCGCCGCCTCGCGCGTGGCCGCGACGCGAAGAAGGTGCGTGTGTCCATGTATGTATGTCTGTGTTAGTGAGTGTCGATGGCCTGTGCTTTCATGACCACAGGGCTTCCATTGCTGTCTGCTTCTTCGCCCTGTGTGCGCACGTCGTCGCGGGCCGCTTCTGCGCCTCTTCCTTGTCTGTCTCGCACTGCTGCGCTGCTCCCGTGCAGTTCCCCTCCCCGTCTCCCCCCCTTCCCCCCGGTGGCCTCCTCGCGACCACCCCTTCGCGAGTGATGTTGCTGATGCCCTATGGGTGGATCTCGCATCTTCATGCCGCGTGATCTGGGCCGGCCCGCGCGCGTCTCGCTCTCGCTCGACCTGTACTACGCCGTGCCGGTGCGTGCGTGGCCGCGACGGCAGAAGGTGTGTGCCACTGGGCCCAGCCGCGGCCAATGCGCCGCTCCGTGCGGCTCCCCTCCATGGGTCTGCCTGGCTCCGCCCTGTCACTGCGCGCGTGGCCGCGACGCCAAAAAATGCGTCAATGGCGTAGTGCGTTCACCAGTGTGTACCAAAAACCGAGCGCATGGGCCAGTACTCCAGGTGTGCTTCATACGTTCGTGGGTCTGCTCGGTACCGCGGATGGAGGGGGAGTGGGCCGATTTCGTCGGCGACATCAAGAAAAACATGCGGAAGAGGACGACGATGCTTGCAGGATTCTACCATGAGCAGAATGCTTCGCTATCGAAGCCTCTTGGAAGCCTCTTGGAGCTATCTTGAAGCCCTCTTGGGGCCAGTTTGGGAGCTTCGGGGCCCTCTCAGGGCCGTTTCGGGGGCCTTAGCTTAGGCGCTGTCTTTGGACCAACTTTGACGGCATCGATCCAAGACGGGGGGCCCTTGATTATCCCCACCCCTCTGGAGCCCGAGAGCTCGCCTGTTGGGCGCTCCTAGGCTGGTTTGGGGGCGTGCTGGATCTCGTCCGGCCCCTTTTGGGGTTCTCTTGGGCGATTTTGGGGTCATCTCGAGGCTTCAAAGGCCCATCGGATCACATTGAGCGCGTTCGACTTTTACATGATTTTGGCATCTCTGGGGTCTCCTTGGAGCCATCTTGAGGCGGTCCAGGGGCCTTTTGGAGGCATGTTGGAGGACTTCTTGAGCCATATCGGGTCATCTTGCGCCATCTTGGAGACCGTTTTGAGCTATCTGAAGCCATCTTGGAATCACCTTGGCCCAACAGCCTCTCAAGGATGCCCCTGAGATGCCAACATGCTTGAACAACCATGGTGGTTGAATGATTTTGGCTTTGAGCGAAGTGAGCGGCGTGGATGATCGTTGCCTTACTTGAGCCCGAGCAATCCCTTCTTCGGTTCCTCTTGGGACGTTTTTGGGGCGCCTTTGGGTGCTCTTGGGGCTTTCTTGTAGCCCTGATGGGCCTCTCTTGGGGCTCACTTGTGCGATCTTGGGGTCATCTTTGGGCTGCAAAATCCCATCGGAAGCAAAAAGGCGGAATGCACATAATTGGTTTTCCCCAGGTTTTGGAAGGATTCAGTCCTCTCGGGGGCGTCCTGGGGAGGCTCCGTGGCTACGTGGAGACAGCTTGGGGTGGTCTTGAGACCTCGTGGAGGTATATTTGGGGCTATCCTGAGCCATCTTGCACCATATTGTGCCATCTTGGACCTGGCGCCATCTTGGACCATCTTGGACGCTCTAACCACTCGCTGAGTGCGCCCTGTCCAGACCCAGGGAAGGGGGTTGGGGGAGGGGTCAATTTCTCAACCGGAACGTCTCAGACTGTCTCACTCGTGCCCGCACGCCTTCCCACCGCTTAGGTAAGTAGCACCCGAGACTCCAGCCTGGCCAGAGGTCCCCAAGCGTTTTGCGTTCCAGCGGACTGAGCAGAGCGTGTGTGTGTGTGTGTGTGTGTGTCAGCTCGAGTCCCGCAGGTGCGCAGGCTACGCCTTGCCAACAAGGTGTTCGATGCCACGGCGATCTGTCTCTTCTCCGTCCACGCATTCGTGTCCTTCCCCGCGGTATACCTCGAGCTGCTGCCGTGGGCAGGGGGTGTGAGCTTTGGGCGGGCGAGCTAGGGGTGCGGGTCTTGGACGACCGCCTCCTTCCCTCTCCTTGTCTTACTCTCTTTCTGTCTGGCACTTCAGACATTGCGCATCATAGGTTGGACTCCATATGTTACGTATCACATGATGCACGCCATAGGTTGCACCTGTTTGTTGCCTTGGCGATTATTGCGAAGGCCTTACGGCTGGTGCCGCCGACCCTGATGCCACCCCCGCGACCCCCGCTGGCGACCCCTCCAGGGATCTGCCGGGCCCCCCCAGGGGTGGTATTCTGACCCTGGACCCCCACGCAGGGAAAGAACATCCCTTCGACTTAACTACGACGCTCGTTTTCCTCGACGACATCGTCTTCCACACGCCGAAGGGTCGTCGGATTTGTTTGGGCACCACGCGCTGACATCACATGTCAATGGTATTCACGTATGACGACGCCGAGTTCAGTATCAATGGGGGCGTGAGTAGACGGAATGGGAGGAGAAAGTGTATGAGTATGGTTGGGCTGGTCAGCAAACGGACGACGAAAATAATGATGAGGAGGAATCAGAGGAGGAGTCAGAAGAGGAGGTGGAGGAGGAGTATGAGGGGAGTCAGGGAGAAGCATGCAGGAGCGAGGGTGGAGAAATGAGGAAAGATGAGGGAGCGCTGCGACGGAGGAAGGAGAGCGGAGGGCGGAGAGGGAATCATGAGGGCAGGGGGAAGAGGGAGGATGATGGAGGGAGCAAAAGGCACTAGGGAAGATGGACGGACTGGTGAGGAGGTAGAAGGGAGGGAGGGAGGAGGGACGGGGAAGGGATACTGGAGGAGTGGGAAGGGGAGTTGTACGAGGGATGGAGGGCGGGGGAGACGACGGAGAGGGAACACATGGCGAGAGGGCGGGAGGTATCTCAGAGGGAGGTACTGCTGCGCTGTCCAGGGTCCGCGTCTCCCCGTCTGTCCTCTGCTTGCGCTCAGTCGGGGGTAGCCTCACAAGTTTTCCGTCCGCCGCCGACCGAGAAGAGAGAGAGGTGGAAACAGGGAGGAATGCCAAAGTTGGGGAAGAGTGAGTGAGTGAGTGAGTGAGGGAGGGAGTGAGGGAGGGAGGGAGGGAAGAAGCGAGGGAGCGAGGGAGGGATGGAGGGAGGGACGGAGGGTCGAAGGAGCAGGGAGGAAAAGGAACGGAGGAGGAGGAGGAGGAGGAGGAGGAGGAGGAGGGGAGGAGGAGGATGTTCATGAGGAGGAGAGGGCGCCCTGGTTGAAGATCGACTGGGAGGTGGTGGGTCTACGTCGTGCTGCAGGTCCTCCTGCGCACTGCCCTGGCTGGCGTGGGCCACTACCACTGCCACCGCGCCAAGAATGGTCGGCCTGGGGAGGATACGTGCTCGCGCGAGCAGGATGCTGACATGCAAAGAAGGTGCGCCCTGTGCCCCTCGTCCTCCTCGTCTTCGTCGTCGTCGTCGTCGTCGTCTTCTTCCACTAAGCAGGGTTGTGTCGCTCTCCTGCCTGCGCAAGGTGCCGTGCGCCCGCGGGGGGCCGAAGTATGCCGCCCAGGCAGGCCCTCAGTGGAGCCACCGGGGAGGGGCATGTGGCTGATCGGCAAGCCGACAACAGGATAATTCTCATATTGTGCATCAGGTACCATCTTGGACGTTGACGAGCGACCCAACCCTTTTTACATGGATGTTCGCATGACTGGTCGGACAGTACCTTCCATATTTCTCCTTCTTTTCCTCCTCTCCCGAGATCCCGCTTCGTGAGAAACTGCCAGGCCGAACACAAGTCTCAACCACCTTTCGATGTCATCCCTCTACCTATTTTTTCGAAGTGGATCGGTCCATGAGAATCTTGGCGCCCGAAGCGGAGCGAGAACACCTGCCATGCTTTTTCCAGGACGCTTGGATCCGAGAGTTTTCCTCCTGATCTCCGCCCCCCCTCTCTTCGCCAACAGGGGATCAAGTAGGCGTGTGGTGACCTTCAGAGAACTACCCTCGGAGGCCTCTGAAAACCGCCCGAGACGAGCAACTCCACTTTTGAGAATGTTCTGATCGCCTCCCATGTTTCGTGCTTTTCCCGGTCCACCCCGTGGAGGTCTCGACCCCTTCCCGGGGTGTAATGCACATTCCTCCTTGAGCTTTTTGACCCCCTCCCCTCCATCCGTGTACCTGTTGGATTTGTCAAGTCTCGGGATCATAAGCGGGGAGGATGTCTCGGACGAAGTGCCCAGCCCGCCCTACCGACACGTCTGATGGTCAAACTAGGAGGGGTAACATGTAAGCGTAGAGGAATGGAGCGCGAGGGAGGGAGAGAGGAGGGGGAGCAGGCAGGAGCAGGTTGAGGAGGAAGAGGAAGAAGAGGGAGGCGGGAGGATGTATGAGGATGAGGACGATGATGACGATGATGATGATGATGAGGATGATGATGAGGATGATGGTGAGGATGATGATGAGGATGATGAGGATGATGATGATGATGATGATGAGGATGATGATGAGGATGATGAGGATGATGATGATGATGAGGACGATGAGGATGATGATGATGATGATGACGAGGAGGAGGATGATGATGATGATGATGAGGATGATGATGAGGATGATGATGAGGATGATGGTGAGGATGATGAGGATGATGATGATGATGAGGATGATGATGAGGATGATGAGGATGATGAGGATGAGGAGGATGACGAGGGAGGACGGATGAGCGAGGAGCGAGGAGCGAAGATGTCGAGGAGGATGAGGGGTCGAGGAGGAGGAGGAGGTCGAAGGTGAGGAGGAGGGGGACCCGATCCTCGTGTCCTCGGCGGCGGCGACGGTGGCGAGCTCGGGGGGGCGCCGGGCGAGGCATCGCGGACTGGGCCGACCCCTTCTTCGACATGCAGTACGTCGGCGCTTCCGTGATCCTGGCCGACGGCGGGGCGCGGGTGGAGGCCCCGTCGTCTTCGTCTCCTATTTGTCTCGCGAGGAAAGCCCCCCACTTGCTCCAGGACCCAGTCTTAAGTCGCGCCTGTCCCTCTAAAGGAGGAATCTTCAAAAATAGTCAAAATTATCCCAGTGCGACCCTACCTAGGAGTTGGAGCCTCTAGGAAAGCAACATTAGTAGGAGCGGTAAACGCCGTCCTCCTCCTTCTCCTCATCGTCGTAGTTGTAGCAGTAGCGGTAGTAGCAGTAGTAGTAGTAGTAGTAGTAGTAGTAGTAGCGCCAGAACCGCCGACGCCACGCCGTAAGTGAAGCAGCAGCAGAAGCAGTCAGCAAGTCGCCGAGACAGCAGCAAAAGCAAGCAGGCACGGAGATGAGGTCGGGGCACTGGGGAGTTCTTTACATCTACATCTATATCTACATCGACACCTACATCTACATCTAGACCTACATCTACATCTACATCTACACCTACAGCTACATCTACATCTACACCTACATCTACATCTACACCTACATCTACATCAACAGCGAGACTCACATCTACATCTACATCTACACCTACACCTACATCTACACCTACTTCTACATCTACATCTACATCTACATCTACATCTACATCTACATCTACATCTACATCTACATCTACATCTACATCTACATCTTCATCTACATCTACATCTACATCTACATCTACATCTACATCTACATCTACATCTACATCTACATCTACATCTACATCTACATCTACATCTACATCTACATCTACATCTAAATATACATCTACATCTACATCTACATCTACATCTACATCTACATCTACATCTACATCTACATCTACATCTACATCTACATCTACATCTACATCTACATCTACATCTACATCTACATCTACATCTACATCTACATCTACATCTACTTCTACATCTACTTCTGCATCTGCATCTGCATCTGCATCTGCATCTGCATCTGCATCTGCATCTACATCTACATCTACATCTACATCTACATCTACATCTACATCTACATCTACATCTACATCTACATCTACATCTACTTCTACTTCTACATCTACATCTACATCTACATCTACATCTACATCTACATCTACATCTACATCTACATCTACATCTACATCTACATCTACATCTACATCTACATCTACAACTACATCTACATCTACAACTACATCTACATCTACATCTACATCTACATCTACATCTACATCTACATCTACATCTACATCTACATCTGCATCTGCATCTGCATCTGCATCTACATCTACATCTACATCTACATCTACATCTACATCTACATCTACATCTACATCTACATCTACATCTACATCTACATCTACATCTACATCTACATCTACATCTACATCTACATCTACATTTACATCTACATCTACATCTACATCTACATCTACCTCTACATCTACATCTACATCTACACCTACACCTACACCTACACCTACACCTACATCTACATCTACATCTAAATCTACATCCACATCTACATCTACATCTACATCTACATCTACATCTACATCTACACCTACATTTACATCTACTTCTACATCTACATCTACATCTACATCTACATCTACATCTACTTCTACATCTTCATCTACATCTACATCTTACAGCTACAGCTATATCTAAATCTACATCTACATAGACATCACACCTCCATCTACCACTAATCTACATCTACATCTACATCTACTTCATACAGCTACAGCTACATTCTACATTCTACATCTACAGCTACATTACATGTACGCCTACGCCTACATCTACATCGACTATCGACATTACATCTACATCTACATCTACATTCTACATCTACATCTACATCTACATCTACATCTACATCTACATTAAATCTACACTCTCTTACATCTTACATCTACATCTACATTACCATCCTTCTCGCTTATTCGGGGTTCCGACGCTCCAAGACCGTCCAAGAGTCTCCCAAAACCGCTCCAGGACGGCCGAAGAGGCCCCCAAGACCGCCCCAAGACGGCCCAAAAGACCCCCAAAATCGTCCCAAGACGGCCCAGGAGAGCCCCGAGATGGCCCAGGAGCTGCCCAAGTCGGTTCCAGGAGAGCCCCGACAGGGCTTCAAGACTGCCTAAGCGAGCCCAGCGGTCCCCAAGAGGGCCCTGCGAGGCCCCAAGAGGCCCCCAAGAGGCCCCCAAGAGCCTCCCCGGAGGCCCCCAGAGGCCCCCAAGATGCCCAAACATTGCCCTGAGCGCGCCCCAAGACGCCTTCAGGAAAGCCCAATTCCGGAGCGGTCCGGACATGATTCGGCGCCTTGGAGGAGTATTTTTGCGCTTTCCGAGGCGCCTTCCGAGACGCCTGGACGACCGTACGTATGTTTCCCATATATTGCCCATCCTCCTGTGTACTGTTTGAACATTTTCTTACTACGTTTCGTCGAACATTATTATTATATTATATAGATATGTTTTTATGTATGTATGTATGTATGCCAGGGGCGGGAGCCGCTAGAGTATGTATGTATGAAAAACATGTATCATATGATGTAATGTATGTATGTATGTATGTATTGTATGTATGGATGTTATGTATGTATGTATGTATGTTATGTATGTATATAATATATATATACAGTTATTGTGCTTGTATGATATACCCCTCCCCCAAGACCTCCCGAGTCGTGCCACTTCCTTCCACGTATTTCAATTTCTTCCCTATACATATATATATATATACATATTATATACATATACATACATACATACATACATACATACATATATATACGTGTATATATATATATACGCGCCCCAAGACGCCTCCAGGAGAGCCCAACAGGCCTCCGAGAGGCCCCCAAGAGGCCCACTGGAGGCCCTCAGGAGGTCGTCCCCATCATGTTCCCGGAAGGCGGTCCGGGAACATGATTCCGCGCCTTGGAGGAGTATTCTGCGCTTTCCGAGGCGCCTTCCGAGGCGCCTTGGACGACGTACGTATGTTTCTATCGATTGTCCTTCTCCTGTGTACACACTCCTACATGTCTTACGTATGTTTCTGTATATATATATATATATATATATATAAAAAGAGGCCCACTGGAGGCCCTCAGGAGGTCGTCCCCATCATGTTCCCGGAAGGCGGTCCGGTGACATGATTCCGCGCCTTGGAGGAGTATTCTGCGCTTTCCCAGGCGCCTTCCGAGGCGCCTCGGACGACGGACGTATGTTTCTATAGCTTGTCCTTCTCCTGTGTACACAATCCTACATGTCCTACGTATGTTCATATATATATATATATGCACATGTATATGTATGTGTATATCTATACGTAGATGTATATGTATATGTATATGTATATGTATATGTATACGTATATGTATATGTTTATGTATATGTACATGTACAGGTATATGTACATGTACATGTATATGTATATGTTTATGTGTGTATGTATATATTCATATATATACATATATATTTATATTTTTATATATATACCCCTCCCCCAAGCCCTCCCGAGTCGTGCCACTTCCTTCCGCGCATTTCAATTTCTTCCGTATATATATAGATGTATATGTATATATGTGTGTGTATATGTATATATATATGTATATGTATATACAGATATATGTATATATATACACATATATATTATCCATACACATAGGCCGTCCAAGAGTCTCCCAAAACCGCTCCAAGACGGCCGAAGAGGCCCCCGAGACCGCCCCAAGACGGCCCAAGAGACCCCCAAAATCGTCCCAAGACAGCCCAGGAGAGCCCCAAGATGGCCCAGGAGCCGCCCAAAACGGTTCCAGGAGGGCCCCGACAGGGCTTCAAAACTGCCTAAGCGAGCCCAGCGGGCCCCAAGAGGGCCCCGCGAGGCCCCAAGAGGCCCTAAAGAGGCCCCCAAGAGCCTCCCTGGAGGCCCCCGAGAGGCCCCCAATATGCCCAAAAATGGCTCTGAGCGCGCCCCAAGACGTTTCCAGGAGAGCCCCACAGGCCTCCGAGAGGCCCCCAAGAGGCCCACTGGAGGCCCTCAGGAGGTCGTCCCCTTCATGTTCCCGGAAGGCGGTCCGGGAACATGATTCTGCGCCTTGGAGGAGTATTCTGCGCCTTCCGAGGCGCCTTCCGAGGCGGCTTGGACGACGTACATATGTTTCTATAGCTTGTCCTTCTTCTGTGTACACAATCCTACATGTCTTACGTATGTTTCCACATATATATATATATATGTATATTATTATTATTATTATTATTATTATTACTATTATTATATTATTATTATTATTATTGCTATTATTATTATTATTATACGCTGCCAGGGGCATCATTTGGGAGCCCCAAGGGGAAGCCACCCTGGCTGATCTCACGAGCCCGTGACGAGAGAGAGAGAGAGAGAGAGAGAGAGAGAGAGAGAGAGAGAGAGCAAGAGAGAGAGAGAGAGAGAGAGGAAGCGAGAGAGAGGGAGAGGAGAGAGAGAGAGAGAGAGAGAGAGCGGAGAGAGAGAGAGAGAGAGAGAGAGAGAGGGGGAGTTGAGAGAGGAGACAGGCGAGAGAAAGAGAGAAGAGAGAAGAGAGAGAGAGAGAGAGAGAGAGAGAGAGAGAAGAGAGAAGAGAGAAGAGAGAGAGAGAGAGAGAGAGAGAGAGAAGAGAGAAGAGAGAAGAGAGAAGAGAGAGAGAGAGATAGAGATAGAGAGAGAGAGAGAGGAGAGAGAGAGAGAGAGAGAGAGAGAGAGAGAGAGAGAGAGAGAGAGAGAGAGAGAGAGAGAGAGAGAGAGAGAGAGCGAGAGAGAGAGAGAGAGAGAGAGAGAGAGAGAGAGAGAGAGAGAGAGAGAGAGAGAGAGAGAGAGAGAGAGAGAGAGAGAGATCGGACAAGTAGGCGGACCAGGGTCCGTCCGCGAGGCGCACTGCGGTGCGACAACTCGCAAGCACTATTTGCGGCGGTGCAGCCTTAAGATACGAGGGCGGGCTACAAACCCCCCTCCCCCGGCGCAGTGCGACTGACGCTACAGACGGCGGACAGACGATGAAGATCTCACCTGACAGACCGCGTGAGGTAAAAGGCCCCAACAAGAAAGGCGACGTGCTGGCACGTGGCTAGGCGGCTTGGCGGACCGCCAGTTGGGCGCATGGCCGCTAAGCGGCGCGCAGTGACGGGGCACCCCCCGCCCCCACGCCCTGACACCGTGGACGCGGAGCCACACGTACACACGGGCAGGCAGAAAGGAGGAGATTAGCGCGGGGCACCAGGTGGAGCGCCGCGGAACGATGACAACATAGCTTGGATGTTGAGTGACGGCACGACACCATCGGGCGAGGTCGTGAGCAGCTCGGCGAAGGCTCGCCCAGCGCTGTGGAGGCGCTGGAGTAGAGGACCTTGACGAGCTTGGGCAGCGGCGAGGTCCGCGGCGAGAGCTAAGCACCTCTGCTGAAGGGCAGCCATAGCCTGTGACAGCTCGGTTTCACGGTCGGTGAGAGGTGGCTGCTCAGTGACATCCGCCGAGGATCTCGAGACAGAGGCGAGGTCCTCGGTACGCCTGTCCAGGTGGGCTAGCGGCGTGAGGAACCCTGAGCGCTGACGTCCGTCACCCTTAAAAGGTGACTGGAGGGGCCGGCGCGACCCCAGGGCTGGAGCCGCTAGGGCCGCGCCCCGAGAGGTCAGGGGAGCCGCTTCCTCTCGCTCAGCAACGGAGGAAGCGTGGGTGGGGCACGAGGGCCTGTCTGGTTTAGTACCCTGCGGGGGGGCTGAAGCCGCCCCCGCGGGTCGCTGGCGGGGGGGCGGAGTGGTATGCGCGGTGGGGCCAGTCGTGGTGCCGTGCAAGGCCGCTGAGGTCGGTCGCGTAGAGGGTTGGTGACTCGGTGGGGCGGCATGGTCGGCAGCGTGTGGTGTCGGCGGTGCGTCCTCAATGCCACCCAATCCTCGGGGGGCACTCGGGTCGTGGTCGGCGTCTTGGCGGTGACCGATATCGTCGTATGTGGGCGTTAACGCTCTTGGGGACGGCGTCGCAGTAGGGTTTGCGAGGTTTCCCGACGGGGCGGGGTTTTCGTTGGCTGGTCCGTCGTCCAAAGCGTCCGATCCCCCACCGAGGCTGAAAAGGTCATCGTCCTGCTCATCAGCGTCTTGAAAAGGAACGGCGTTGTCATGTGGGTGGGCTGACGCACTCAATGGCGGAGTCGGGGGCGCCGTGCGGGTGCCCGCCGGGGCAGGGTTGGCGCTGGCTGACTCGTCGCCCAGGAAGTCCAAACCTCCACCAAAGCCGAACGGGTCGTCCTCCTGTTCGTCGAATAACACCCGTTGGGCCTCGGCCCAGAGCTCGTCGGGGTTTTGTGGGATGTCTGGTCCAGCCGCGGGTGGAGCCTGGTCAGACAGCAGGGGATTTGGTTCCATTTTGTTTAGTTCTGCAGCAGTGAACCCAGCCCTGCGGTGTGGGAGAGGAAGTGTACGATGTCTCCGCTCGTAGATGGCAACGGCGACTCCATGGAGCACGGTCGCTTGGCGGTGTCGTGCTTTGGCAGCTTCAACGATGTCGTCTGGAAGGTTATGAGTACGTGCCGCCGCTGTGGCGAGGGCGTCAGCCTGACGATTGAACTCCTCCGCGATGGGCCCGATGAGCCCGAGGTCGATGCCCGTGTCGCCCTGGTGGCTAGCGACTTTCTCTACGCGGAACATGTTTGGCTTGGCCATGACACATCGGTGGACCTTTTCCCAGAACTCCACGTGCGTGCCCTGCGGAGGTGAGTGTCCGTCGATGATCCTTTGGAAGCCGTCGACCACCGCCTGGTTGTCCACGAAGACGTGTACGGGCCGTTCAGCACATGCCGTGAGGTGGACAATGGCGAGGGTCTCCGCAAGCTGTGCGTTCTGCGTGATGCCGTGAACGCGCGCACTGTAGTTCATGCGGTGGTCGATGCCGTAGTAGACGCCGTAGCCCGCTCTTGCAAGCAAAGGGATGGCTTGGTTGGTGCATGCACCGTCCGTGGCAGCGTAGACCCATGTCCAACCAGTGTCGTGGTCAAGGTAAGTGGTGTAGGAGTCCTGGGCTGAAGCCGCAGGATCTCCCTCAGGCGGGGGCCGCGGTGTGGGTTGAGGTAGCGGGTCCCTCGCGAGGTCGGCTTGCAGATCGAGGAGGGCTGGGTCCTCATCGAAGAGCCCGCAATGTCTTGTGTACGGAGGAAGACGGGCCCACTGCTCGTCACTGATGAGGGTGGTGAGAGGGACTCTTTCACGGGCCCAGCACTTGCAGTCACGCACAGTGTGCTCCTGAGTTTCCTCTTCCTCATCACAGTAACGGCAAATAGGGCTGGGATCAGCGGACGTATTTGATCGAGAACGTCGCTGTTGGGTGTGGTCCCCGCCCGACAGGTAGTTTAAGAGGAGCGCCAGCTGCCATGCGTTGCATTTGGCAGCTCCTTTGGTGCGGGCGAGCCACGTGCTGGCGAAAAGGTCGAGGCCCTGTCTGACCGAAGCAAGGTGTCCAAGGTCATGACGCCGTGGCTTGATTTTTCTCAGAAAGGCTCTGCGTTGCGAGGCGCGCAGCATGTGAAGGAAGGCGTTTTGGGGAAGGTTCAGCCAACTGATCTGACAGCCCCAGTCGTCGTACATGGTGCCAAATGTGGGCCAAGTCCAACGGAGCTGCTGAAGCGTCTGAACAAGTCGTCCAACAGGTCCTCCGCCAAAAAGGGTCTGGACATGGTGTTGGAGATCCCTGACGAGGCCGCAGAGAGTGGCGTCGCGGTTGACCTGTCGCCGCAGGCACAGGAAGACTTCACGCTGCATAATGGCGTCAATCTCCAGGGCGTGCCCTGGGACGCACACGGCCATGAGAGTCCAAAACTCGACCCACCTGTTTCCCTTGGGGCGGATAGCCGCCTTAAGGGCATGGTTGTAGGCAGTTTTGACGGGGCCTGATGGGGCTTGGATGTCAGTGCCCGTGGTACAGACGCTGGCAGCAAGGGAGCGGGCGTGCCGCGCCTTAATACGCATCGGAGATGGGAGCTTGCCAATACGCGGCAGGCGACTAGTCGCCCTGCGAACACGGGCGTCAGCGGTGGCCGTGAGGTTGAGCGCGGCTGGAGCCGGCGCTGCCTCGGCGTTGATGTAACTTCCGACGAGCTTGAAGGAGTCGACCACGCGTAAGGGCCGTTCCGCCAAGGTGAGCTGGGTAACGGCGGTGTGAAGCTCGTCAGTAAGCGCCCACCCCGCCACTTTTCCAGGATGAATGCGTTGACCAGAAAATCGATCAAACTTGGCGGTTTCATCAAGAGATTTCTGCAACTCGGGCGCGGTGTGGGTAGTGGAGTTGCTGTCGTCAACAAAAGTAGTGCTGAGTGACCGCGGCACGTAACGATGCTGTCTCTTGGTCCAGACGCACATGAGCAGCTTAATGTCGTCCAGGGACCAAGAGCTTCCCTGGAGGTGACCGTTTGTCCTGGCCAGTTCCTTAGAGTACGCACCGTTCATACGGATGTAACGTTTGTGGCGCCTGTAGAAGTTTCTGCGGACAGTAACGATGTCTTGGGGACACCCCGCGTGAAGCGCGAGGTTAAGGCATATGTCCGTGATGAGATAGTCGAAACACTTCTGACGGTCCAGGGCAGCTCCAGCCAAGGGAAGGAGAAGGGCTCTGGCGTGTTCGATGCGAAGGGCGAGAGAAGTGCTGACGTCCCCAATGGTAGCTTTGGGAACAGCGCCAAAACTCGTGGCGTGGGTCCATCCTTTCCGCCAGTCCGTGAGGCTGCGGTAAGCTGGTGCTTCCCACGCGTACATCCAAACGGAAAGCACCGAGAGAAGTCGTTGGTCCGTTGGGAGTTCGCCTCGGCCTTTTCGGAGGCACGGGTTTGGGACGTGGAGGAGGGGTTCTGGGATGGTGCCAGTGCGTTGCATAGCTCGTAGAACGCTGGCGAAGAGGCGAAGAATGTCGTCGGGAAGCTCCTTTGCCTCCTTAGTAGTCCAACCGTCCAGACCCCCCGCGCGTCTCGGTGAACGGGTGCGAATGAAGTGGATGAGTTGGTCGTCGGTGAGGTGGAAAGGGGTAGCTGGTGATGGCGTAGGCAGCTCCTGTCGGTACTCGTCGTAGAAGTCGGCCCACGTCGGCATGGCTTCGGCATCATGTCCCGCACGTGCGCGGTACCTGCCCAAGATGGGCTCCCAGGTGTCGACCATGAGCTTCAGCATGTCCTTGATGTTAGCAACAATGGCGTTGGCAGGGAGGATGTCGGGGACTTGCGCAGGTGGTGGTTCACGGGTGTGGTCTTCGTCGCTGTCCGTGTCGGGCGAACTACCGTCGCCGGGGCTGAAGCCGCCAGCTTCGGTGTCAGCGTCGCTGTCGTCCGTGCAAGCTTCGTCAGGTTTGAAGGCGTTGGTGTCGCAGTGGAGTTGCGTATCGTCAGGAGTGGTAGGCGTGCGGAGATACGCCGTGGGCGAGCTATCAGCAGCTCGTGCGTATATGGCCGCCTTTCGCCCGCTTGGCTCACGGACGCCCTCGGCCCATATCCTGATGCGTTCCGCCTTGGCACGGTTCGCGCGTCGCGCCAGCTCTAAGTCGAGATGTTGGATCAAAACGTCAAGGTGCTCCCCGTGCGGCACTGGCTCGTCTGGGGCCCAGGCCTCGGGGAATTCCAGGAGAACCGTGGGGCGCAGCTTGTGGCATAAGAGGCGGGCCGCGGCCCACGTGCAGTCGATGCGCTGCGCGAGGTACGGCGGGATAGCACGGCAATCTAGATGGTGGTGCTGTCCGATGAAACGGAGCTCGCAGAGTTGCCGATGGAGCTTGCGCAGTCGGTTCATGTGAATCGTGGAAGCTCCGTAGGTGGGGAACGCGCGGGGGACAACCGGTCGATCCTCGAACGTAGGCGTGAGCCCGTGCATGGTGGGGGGCTTCTTTTTTGGGTGGTGGGGCGGTGGAGGTGGCAGATCGCGTAGACGGGTGAGATGGTACTCATGACTGGCCTCGTTAGCCAGGGTGAACATGCGCTCCACGTCGTCTCGTGCGTCGGCCTGCTCCATGCGGTCCTGGTACCGCCCAGCGATGAGGGTCCCAAGTGCTTGCAGCTCGTGCCCCTCATGAACTCCATCGTCGGGCGGGTAGGGCGTAGGGGCAAGAAGACGTCGGGCCGTATGGTCGAGGCGACTGAGGTCAAGCGTGACCTGCAGGCCAACGTGAGACTTCGCAGGCAAGTCGCGAAGGTAGCAGAAGTCGGTGACAAGGGATCGCGCCGCCTGGTTGGCAATGATATAATCGATGCGCGAAGTGCGGGGGCACTTGGTGACGCGGTCCCAATCAGGGATATTGCCATAGGTGTGCATGGTGTGGTCTGGTGTGCCCTCAGCGACGTTGGACCATCCGTGCTGCAACATGTGCAGAAGGTGTGGATTGTCGTCAATGTTCGTGTTGGCGTCCATGCAGATGAAGTAGGGTGCTGAGCCGACCCTAGCGGCGGCACAGTCAGCGAGCCGAAAGAGAGCTGTGCTGTCTCCTCCAGCAATCCCGTAAAGGCTCGCTATGTAGATCCCCGCGGGCCCATGGTTATTTCGTCGCCGCCTACGGCGGTGTTGAGTGCAGAGTGGGAGAAAGACCTCATGCCATCTTTTCTTGGCCTTGAGGGCGGCGATACAGGGCGCATTGTCGTCGACAGTGGAGTCGACGATGGCATCCTTAGAGAGAATGGCGACCCCTCCCGAGGCGCCAGTGTTGCCCACAACGGTGTGATCAGTGCCGCCGTGGGCAGCTCTGCGCTGGGCTCGCGCCAGATCAAGGTCAGGCCCAAGACTGGCGTGGTATCCACCGTGGAGAGGATTGGCGGCGCTGGTAGCGATGGCTTGCCTAGTCGGCTTGGCATGTCGGGTCTCCTGCAGTGCTATGACAGCGGCGTTGTGGTCGACACCAAGGGCGGTGATGGTTGGCCAGTTCGCTGAGAGACTGGTGATGTTAAGGCTGACGAGGTGTATGGAGCGACCTGGCCCGTCTCCATCGGTGGAACTGGGGTTTGCGCGCCCCGCACGGTGAAGGTCAGCTTGGCCCTCGCCCCAGTAGGAGGCTTGGCCACAGTAGGAGCTCATGGCGTTACTATGGGCTAGCTTGATCGGGGCTGAAGCCGCCGTCAGGCCATCCATATAGGCGGGACACGGTCGGCACTGCGCCAGGGGGGGTTCATAAATATTAGTAAAAATGTCACGAAAATTCCTCCTCACTCCTGTACTATAGGGGACGAGGGGAGGAGAAGTGAGACGGCAGCAGTGGGAGAGGGAGGCGACTCCTCGATCCATCCTGCCGAACACAAAGACAAAAGCGAGACAGCGGCGGCGGCCAGGCGCGGCGGCGGCACAACGCACGCGCATGTACTGCGCACGCGCCACCGCTGGTCCCTTCTGCGGTGACACGCCCGCCCCGTCAGTGTCTTGATGAGCAGCATCTGGTGGAACGGCTCCAGCAGCACGATCGGAGGCCTGACGCTGGGCCTCGTCCATGCCCGCTGCCGTGAGGCCCACGTTGCGGACAGGGCTGATTCCCCGCGGGGCCGCAGCTGCCGCGGCAGCAGCCGAGGTGGCGGGGGCACCGCCCCGACTCTGAGGTGAGAGCGGTGAGCCCCCGCCAAAACCCGCCACAAGGTTCTTGACACGGTACTTGTTCTTGAACGGGTCGAAGGTTGGCGCCTCGTCGATGGGGGCGATCACGCGGGTGAGCAGCTGCGGCTCGTGGTCCGTGGACGGCGTCGGCTCGAGGTCGACCTGGCTAGGGTCGATGACGCTGGCTCCGAAGCGTGGCACCACTTCGGGGGGTCGGCCATCGGCCTGAGTCTCGCGAGGCGGCGAGCTCGTGGAGCTCCCTGGGGCCTTGCGTGAACTGTGGCGGCTGCAGGTCCTGCTGCGCGGGACGCGCCCGCCCGTGTGACGGTCGCGTGGCGAAGTCGCCTGGGCATTAGCGCGCTCAGAATCCGCCCTGCTCGGGGATCGGATCGGCGCCGCGCAGGGTGATGGGCTGGGCTGGCGAGAGGCGCTTGTGCCGCCTTCCGCCGTGGCTGTGGCCTGGTCGGGGTCGGCCGCGTCTGGGCGGGGGCTGACGTGGTGGGCGCTTCCCTCGCTGTGCCTCGGGGAGGCGCTGCGATGCGCCTGGATGCGCGTGAGGACGAGCGGGGTGAGCGGCTGCCTCTCCCGCACAGGTGGGGCAGGTTTGGCCTGGGCAGGGCGCAGTGCTGCAGCTACGTTTGGCGGGGGCGTGTGCTGGCGCGGTTGCCAAGCGCGCACGTTCGCATCGCGCCATCCTTCGGGGCGCCCAGCCCTGCCACGGTTTGTTGCAGCCCCCTGGGCTGAAGCCGCAGGGGTTATCACTGCAGGCTGGTTGCTGGAGGGGCCCTCATGTCGGCCTGAGTAAAGGCCCCAGGCGCGCGTGGACCCTGGCACTGGCGAGGTGGCCCTTAGGGCATGTAGGGGTGCACGCGAGTAGCCGATGGCCGCTGGGTGAACCCTGGCGTTGGGGGCTTGGCCGTAGCTGGAGGCGGCTGCTCCAGCAGCCGCAGGCATGGCACCTATGGGACCACGGTGGTAGGCGGCAACCCCGTCGTAGGCCGTGTTACCGCCTGTCGGGACTCGCGCAGGGGAGCGGTAGCGTGGTGTGCCCTGCTGTCCTGCGTCGCGTTGGTCCCGCTGCTGGATGCGCTGCTGGTGCTGTTGGTGACGCTGCCAGTCGGCTCTCGAGAGGGGACGGGTGTCGGGGAGGATGGTGGGCACGTCGGGCCGCTGCCAGCCCCGATAGACGTGCTCGAAGGCGTGGTCAGGGTAGGTCCCCCCTACGGGTGAGTATCGTCGCACATGCTCCGTGTAGTCGATGTTCTGCGGCTCTGAGATCGCCGTAATGTTGATGGCCCGCTGGTGCGCTGGTCCATAGAGGCAGAAACTACCACGGTTGCTGCGGTCGTGGCTTAGCTCAGCTTCGGTCGTGGCACGGCTCACCATGGCGTCACAGAGTCGCATATCGTAGTCGAGAGCTTGAGGCCCAGGACCACCCTCGGTGTCCCAGTACAGTACCACATCTCGCCAGCGGGTGCGGGTCATGTGGGTGCGCTCGGCGATCAACTCGCAGACGGTCCTGACCGTGACACGATCCCTGTACATGTTGGTAATGGCTAGGGAGAAGGGTCGGCGGACCGTCTTGTTGAAGGTGAGTTCCTCCTTGAGGGCCTGATGGGGGCTGAAGAGCACATAGCCTTCCCTCCAAAGCGGTTGGTCGGGGGAAGGTTCTTCGGGCATCCCCGTTCCTGTGAATCCAGGTGGCCGCGTTGTGCCGTCAGGCAATCCCTGCCTGGGGACGCGCCGCGGCTGTGGTGGGAGGTACCATTGGCCCTGGTAGCCAACTTGCCCTGGTTGTGGAGGTTCTCCCCCGGGGCCTGAAGGCGCTCGGGGGGGTTCCTTGAGGTCGTGGAGGGCTGGCGCGTTGCCGAATTGGCGGGCAAGGATGTGCGGCGGCATCCCTGTGGCACGGACGTCGAGCTGGTTGTGTGGCCTGGGGGGGTGGGGACACCTGCTGGACAGGCAGCATGTGTCGGAGTCCCTCTTATTGGTGCTGTATGCACACGTCCAACTGTTGCACGAGTAGTCCGTGGACCAGTCCATAAGTGTACGCAGTCCGCTGCGGCCGCAGTCTGGGCACGTTGGTTGGCCCGAGGTGCCAAGCTGTGTGTTGCGGCGAGCCGCGCAATATTGGCAGCATTGGAATCGACACTGTAGGCAAGACCAGCGTCCTGGTAAAGGCGGTAGCGCATGCTCGTTTGTGCCTGGGTCGTCTGGGTGGGGTCTCGGGCGATCCCACAAGGGCCAGACGTCAGCAAACCAGGATTGGCCTGTAGTGCGGACTACCTCGGCGGGGAGGCGTGCGTCCTCGGCATGGCACCTGATCCACTGGGGCCCCATATCCGCTGGTACCATGACGGTGCGCCAGGAGTCGTCCCCCTTAACGTGGACTTGGGTCGGTGCCCAGAGCTTAGTAGTGGTGTCGCCGTGATCATGATGGAGGATGACCCAGCCGTCACGCCCGTCCACCGTAGGGTCAATGACGCGGTAGCCCATGACTGTCGTCCCCCACGGTAAGTAGGCGCCATCGTGGTGATCACCAGGGTCGAGCCAGACCTCGATGCCAGGGGCGTTGACACGGGACCGCACATCACGCACGTGGTAGGCGAGGACGTGGTAGGCAGTCGGCTCCTCCTCCGTCACAATGTGCTCCCACGTCTCGATGCCGCTGTTGTCGGAGGTGGAGTTCCCGTCGCTCTGTCGTGACGAGCGAGAGGCAGATCGTCGCGCACGGGCGCGGCCTCGGGCGAGGGCGGCGGCCGCGCTGATGAGGGATGGCGTACGGCGTTCGTCGACTCCAGATGACGTCGATGAGGGGTCTGGACTGTGGGCTAAGGCTGTGCCTGACTTGTGCGTGCGTGGTGGGTCCGACGCGGCCCCAGGGCTGGAGCCGCTGGGGCGCGACCCGTGTGCGTCAGGGTGCCCCCGCACGGGGACAGCTTGCAAGCCCGTGTACACCAGGTCGATGAGTGGTTTCGGGTCCAGCTGGAGTATGTGGAGCGAGACGCGTGGTCGAGGCTGATTAGGGTCGTCCCTGGTGGCTGCTTCCGTGTCGTAGTGCTGTTTGGCCCATGCTCGCGCCGCTTCTGGCGAGTATAGCGCCTGCGGTGGTGGCCATGCTGCCGCGATGGTTGATCTGCGCCTGGTGCTAGCTTCCTGGTCGTGAGCTTCAGCCGCCTCACGGAGATCTGGATGATCGTAGCCAGCAATGTGGAGGGCGTGCGCGCAGTCACCCATGCCATAGGCGTGTGGAAGGGCACGGCACCTGGAAGCAGCTTCTGTGGGGGCACACCAGTCCATGCGGATGAGGAGGCTCAGGACCCGAGGGTAAATGAGGCGCGCTCCGTGAGCCTCCCCTTTCACGTAGTTGTGCCTGTTTTCCCCGCGCGGTGGTTGGGTGGCTTCGCACATCCAGAGTGCGATGGGTCCCCACGCGAGGGTGTCGTCTTCGAGACTGTAGGGCGGGTGGGGCGGTATCGCGTACCACGCGGCCAGCGAAGGGTGCACGCTCACGTACGTGCGGCCAACGTTGGTGCCAGTTCGACCCTTCGTTTCACGGCGGGGGCCTGGCAAGAGGTGCCCTCCACAGGCAGCAAGACGGGCCGCAAGGTCGCCGCGGGTCCCATGCCAGAAAACAGTGGGCGCGTCGGTGGTGGGTTGACGGAGGTCCCACGTGAGGTATGGGAAAATTGTCTCGCCCGAGTTGCCGCCCGAGTCTTCCAGCACCCAAGTGAGGCGGTTCGGTGGCCTCTGCATGATGTCCGTCCACGGCCCCAGCACTTGGAGTGTTGGGTCGTGAGTGAATCGAGGGTGGTCGTGGAGTCGTAGAGCGTCTTTGATGTCCTCAGTGGACACGCCACTGTTCCCTAGCGCGAAGCCGTTTTGGTACAGGGCGTTAAGTATGCTCTTCGGCGGCTCGGGGACCGCTGGGTCACGCTGGATGGTGTTGCGTGAGTTGCGTGTCGGTGGCTTGAGGGCAGTGTAAGGCGTACCAGGGCCTGAAGGCGCCTGGGGCCTGTCAGGTGATGCATAGCGTGCCCGCCGTCGTGGTGGTTGGGTGTCCGCGTCGGGGGAGGAACCACGAGCGTCAGCATGTCGGAAGATGGACCACGGGCTGCCATGGGTGCGTTCTCTCGTTTCCCTTGGCTCGGTGTCGCTACCGTGTGCTGTGGCATCCTCGTTGGTCGGTAGGTTACCGAATGTCGTGCCGTTCTTGGAGCCGTCTCGTGGCGTCGGGCTGGTCGATCTTGGTGTGACAGACGAGGCTCGCGATACGGCGGCTGTGACTTCAGCGATGGCGGCGGTGGTGGCGGTGGTGACGTCGGCGACTGCGGCGGCAACAGCTGCGGCGTAGTGTTCCTGTAGCAGCGGATGTCGGAGTGCGTGCACCTGCTGGTCGTCGTGTTCGTCGGCGAGCGTGCACGGCATTTTGTGTGTGGCCTCGTCCTTCGGCTTCCTGCTCGGTTGGCAACAGCGGAGGCACCAGTGGGCAGTGGATGAGTCCAGGGCCCGCGCACATATGCGGGCGCCTACGTGTCCGACAGCTCCCTGGGCAAGGAGTTTGGCACCGACGAGTAGAAGACCACACACAACTCCACCCGTGGCTATGGCCCCTAGCTTGCCGCTGGCCCATTTAAGGACGCCCCCGAAGCCGCTCCCGACTGCAGTGGCTCCGCCCGAGACACCATCTCTGAGTTTGTCGCTGGTCCATTTGAGAGTGGCCCTCAATGTGGACGTGACATAGTATGTCGTTTTGCGTCGGAATATAGTGGACACCGATGGGCCTGGTGCGGTCGCTTGGCGTCGTCGTCGTTGTCGGTAGCTGGGGTCTCGGCTCGGGGTCGGCAAGTATCCATCGATCTGGTCCTTGTACGGCATTGCTATCGCGATGGCGTACGTGGCCACCAGGAGGCAGATGAGGCAGCCACAATGTCGTGATGCCGCTGAGCTGTGCTGGGGCTCGTGGGGACCGCTGGCATCTGGGTGTTCATCATCGATGGGGTCGTTGTCGATGTCGGCCTGCCAGTGGTCGATGGCACTGGGGTTGGAGTCAGTCACGTTGTCACCTCCTGCGGTCTGGGGATGTCCAGGTCTAGCCAGTGGTGCAGCGGGGCTGAAGCCGCCACTGCACGGCCTGGCATGAGCTGGCGAGGCAGTGGAATGACTAGTCACATCAGCGGCAGTGACGCCTTCAGCGTCGTTAGGCCGCGCAGAAGGGTCGGCCTGATCAGAGGTGTGGGGCGCACTGCGTTGCCACGGGGCGAGCCCAGAGTGAGGCTCACTGTCGCGGTCGCGCTGAGCCGAGTCGCCTGATGGTGTCGTGCCGTCTCGATCCTGGATATCGATGTCGTCCTGGCTATCCTCCGACGCGTGGAACGAGTCCATGGATGTATTGCCGATATCGCTGGCCGCGATGTGCTGGAGCAGCCATGATACGGGATCTTCTGCGGCCTGATCGGTGCCGTCCGTCGGCGCCGCAGCGAGCTCCGCCTCGACGAGCGGCAGCATGTCTGGCGGTTGGTGCAGGATAACATCAGCGAGGTACGCCATGGCGTCATGGTCGGGTGGAGGGAGACCTCTTGGCAGCAGAGCATGGGCCCGTGAGAGGTATGGCGGCAAAGGTGCCATGAAAGCCTCAGGGCCAACGAGCGTGGCACGAGCGCCCTGGTACTCCAGAAGGAGGCCGAAATAGCGGGTGGCGTACTCGCGGCTGCTCTGGATCCGAGTGAGGTTGCGGTTGATGCGCTGCCTGTCGGGGCCCGCTCTGTGCCAGATGTCCTCGCACATGTCGACCGCGGTGCGATGACGCAGGGCGTCGGTGGTGTCCTCGGACGCCTCAAGGAAGAGGTGATCGTACTGTGGCAGATGGAGCGTCGCCAGGATGTACGGGACGCAGTCCTCGAGCCATGCCCAGAACATGTCCTGGTTATCCTCACCTGGTGCCCACGCCGCAGCACACGGTATGAGCCGGGCGCGGATCATCATCAGGTGCCAGAAAGCAGGGTCTTCCTCGGGTTCGCCCCTATCTCGCATGGGAGTGGTGGGACCCGTAGGGCAATAGCGGGGCACAGCAGCGGGGCTGAAGCCGCCACTGTGTGCCTGGCCAATACTGCACGGACTCGCGGCAGCGGTGCCGTTGACGATCGGGTCCAAGATGGTGCAGTGATCGTACTTGTAGATGCTGTCATCGTAGAGGTAGAAAAGGGACGCACGTTCGACGTGCTGCAGAAGAAACCCACCTCCATGCTGGGGCGCACCGCCTGAAGACGGGTGTGCTCCAGCGAGCGAGGGGAGGGCCAGGCTGAAAGCAAAGCGCCACATGATGGCGAGGCCTGGCAGGCGGCGCGAGCGATGAGCCAAAAGCTGCATGTCGGCACGCATCTTTAGGTACCCCTGCATGCTCATGTACATTGCAACAAACACACCCACAGCAAGATGACAGGTGTCCCTACACCAGGTAGCTTGCTCGTGCTGCTGCCAAAGATGACATGATATAGCAAGGAGGATGTACGACGAGAAGTGAGAAGGGATGCCTCTGAAGGCGCTTCCTCGGAGGGCTGAGGCGGGCCCTCTGAGGCACCTTCAATAGGGTTCCTGTGTGGCCCGCCCTTTGTCTTTGCCTTTGTCAGCCCCTGGGGGCCCCGTCCCTGGGGTGACCTGGCCTGGCTGGTCGATCCACCCGCAGACAGCCACGGGATCGGCAACTGGTGCAGCTTCCTCCTTTTTGGTATCGAGGGTGGCCACCTGGGGCAGGTGGATGGTACCCCCCGTGAGGTGCCCGAGGAGGGCCTGGATGTCGCCGCGCAGTGCAGCAGCTTCGGTAGTTGCCGTCTGTTGCTGAGTGACGACGGTGGCAAGCCCTCGTTCCAAGCCTGTAACGTGCTCCGTGAGTGTGGCCTGGGATGAGAGAACGCCCGCAAGCTGGACCTGCATGTTGTCCACCGTGTTGGCAAGCAGCTCGTGCTGTTGTTCCATGTGTTGGATGCGGGTCGTAGCGGCATCTGACAGTTTAGGGGCCGTAGCGAAGCGTTCGCCGAGGGTGTTCGGTTCGCGCGATGCCACGCTGAATTCATCCTCTGATGAGAGGATCTCGACGTCGCCTGGTACCTCAGCGGCTGCGTCAGCGTGCCCTTCCGTGTGGCCCCCACCTTCGGCCGCCCCCGTGCCAGGTTGCGGGTCATGCCCGTCCCCACCTGGTCCTTGGACGGCCGTCTGCTCGGCAGCTCCATCCGTGCCGTGCGGGGGTGCAGAGGAGCTGCGGCCTGGAGCGCCGTGTGATCTTGCGTGCGGCGTGGCGTCGCGTTTCCCGCTGGAGGATCGGTGGCGCTTGGCTAAAGGCTCCTCCTTGGGGATCGGGAGCGGTGCGACGCCCTTGCCTTTGGGCGTGGCAGTCATGAGGTCGTGGAGGTAGGGGCTTTGGGCCGCTTTGGTTAAGAGTGTGCCCGTGGCGGGGCTGAAGCCGCCACCACGGGCGGGCGGCGTCACAGGCTCTGTGATAGTGGTAGGGGTGACAATGGTAACGTTGTCCCTCTTCGGCACGACCTCAGCCAACGGGGCCTCGGTGATGCTCCACGGGATGGGGCACCCTGCGACCTGTACCGTATATGTGGGTGGGGGACGATGAGCGCGCACTAAGGCAAACTGCGCCGAAGTGGCTGGGTCCCAGGCGGTGTGGTAGACCTCACAGTCCCATTTGACGGACGGGCCCGTGAGAGTCTTGGCAAGCTGAGTCAGCGTGGCATGGCGTGCCGCAATGCCCGTGATGCGGTATCGCGTCTTGGCGAGAGTGGCTTCGCAGCCACGGATGCTGACGGCAGCGGCCTTGGCGGCGTCTGACCCACGTGCAACGCGGATCCCCAATGAGCCTGACTTGCCGTGCCTGACGACTCCTAGGGCTTTGAAGTCCACCGACTTCTGAAACGCCTCTGCCATCGTGATGGGCTGGTCCTCGGGGAACCACACGGTCTGGTACTTGTCTGCCGTGGGCTCGTCCGCACCTACGTTGCTGAGGTCGTAGGTGGCGCCGAGTTGCCCCGAACCCGCCAAGACCTTGTCAACTGCTTGAAGACTGACGCCGAAAGTGGCAGCCAGGGACCTTTTTCCGACGCCAGATCCGTACCTGCCTAGACTTTTGCAGGGTTCGAGGATAGTGACGGCTTTAAAGTTGCAGTGGAAAAGGGCCTTGAAGGTGTCCTGCAGCTGACTGTCGAGCTCCTGGCGGCGAGCGTCTTTCTTAGACTCCCTGTGCTTTTGGTTTTGGCGCGCCTTGTCCTGTGGAGCGGAATCCCCTCGGAAAGGACCCTTGGCGCGTGGACCACCGTTCACGGGGGCGCCTCCCGAAAACTGATCCTCGAAGGCCTGATGCATGGAGGGGACTGCGGCGATGGCTTCGGTTTCATGTATGGTCACCCGAATCCAGCATACATGGTCGGCAGGATCAATGGTGGCGACGGCTACTTTTTCCGTGCAGGCGACTTCCTTGGTGCCCAGCTGGTACACGGTCACGGGGACGTGCGTGTGAACCACATTGGGCGCCTTGGGGTGGCGCTTCAGCACGGGGACGGCGAGCTCGGTGCCGACGTAGTTGTCGTTTTTTGGGCCCATGACAGCGATCGCGAGCTGACCCGTGGTACGCTTACCCTGCTCGAGATGGTGCTGCAGCAGCCGCTCGCCACTCTCGTAGTCGTGGAGGCTGATGCTGGGCTTGTACGTCTTGCCGTCGTCGAGTGATGTGGGTTCGGCCAGGACTGGGACCTTCCAGAAGGCCGGGTCCAAGGCAATAAATTTGGCGTCCGCAGCCTGAAGACGTGCGGACGCAGCTGGTGGATAGGATGTGTCACCACCATTGCGCTTAGGCTTGCTGCGCTGGTGGTGATCCAGCGTGTAGCTGATCTGGTTGGCGGCACACATGCGAATCAAGGCACTGCCGAGCTTCTTGGTGTTGGTCTTGTGCATGTCGTACGTGGCCTGCAGCTCGTCCGCGTTCAGCTCGGCGAGCCCGTTGTATGCGGCTGTGGGGCGGTCAGACCCCGCTTGCTTGAAGGCTGCAATGCAGTCCTGTTTGCGTTGGAGGAGGGATCCTTCAGCTGCAGGACGTGAGCTCGGCGGCTGCTTGGAAGAGCGACGGCGCTCCGGCTTGGCGGGGGCCATTGCGGCGGGCGCTCTGGTGGGAGGGAAGAGGTGACGCGAATCAGTAGGGTCCTGCTGGGACCCCTCCGGTCTCGCGAGGCCTGGGAGACTGGCTCCGAGGCGGGGCGCTTCGCGTCGCGGCTGCGGTCTGAGTGCAGGGCACTCTCGAGCCGAGACTAGAGAGAGAGAGAGAGAGAGAGAGAGAGAGAGAGAGAGAGAGAGAGAGAGAGCGGGAGAGAGCGAGGGAGAGCGAGAGAGAGCGAGAGAGAGCGAGTGAGAGCGAGAGAGAGAGAGAGAGCGAGAGAGAGCGACAGAGAGCGAGAGAGAGCAAGAGAGAGCGAGAGAGCGAAAGAGAGAGAGAGAGAGAAGAGAGAGAGAGAGAGAGAGAAGAGAGAGAGAGAGAGAGATAGAGAGAGAGAAAGAGAGAGAGAGAGATAGAGAGAGAGAGAAGAGAAGAGAAGAAGAGAAGAGAGAGAGCGAGAGAGAGAGAGAGGGAGAGTGAGAGAGAGAGGAGAGAGCAGAGAGAGAATAGAGAGAAGAGAGAGAGAGAGAGAGAGAGAGAGAGAGAGGCAGAGATAGAGGCAGAGAGAGAGAGGCACAGAGAGAGAGGCAGAGAGAGAGAGAGAGGCAGAGAGACAGAGGCAGAGAGAGAGGCAGAGAGAGAGAGAGAGGCAGGGAAAGAGAGGCAGAGACAGAGAGAGGGCAGAGAGAGAGAGAGAGAAACAGAGAGAGCAGAGAGAGCAGAGAGAGAGGCAGCGCAGTCACACTTAAATCCAGATTCGTCCTCACCGAGTCCCACCACCAAGGGAGCGCCAGCAAGGAGATGCACATATGGGGATCCCCACGCAGTGAATAATTATTATTATCATTATTATTATTATTATTATTAGTATTATTATTATTATTATTATTATTGTGTTATATATATATATATATATATATATATATATATCATACATATATCGGAGTCGGGCCCGGGGGCGGCCCGGGGCGGTGCCTGTAATCTCCATGGGGGGTGCAGGGCGCCCCCGGGAGCGTCCGAAGCGTCCTGGAGGGCCCCTGGGACCGCCAGGAACAGTTCGAGACCGCCGAAAACGGCCCGCGAGCGCTCCAAGACGCGTATAGATAGCCTCAGGAATGGCCAGGAAGCCCCGAAGACGTTCCAAGAGAGCTCCATGAGGCCCCGAAGGCATCCCAAGAGGCCTCCCAAGAGAGCCGCGACAAGCCAAAGTCGTTGATTTTTATTGTTTTTTTCGAGGCTTTGGGCCTTCTCGCTTTTTCAGGGTTCCGACGCTCCAAGACCGTCCAAGAGTCTCCCAAAACCGCTCCAAGACGGCCGAAGAGGCCCCCAAGACCGCCCCAAGACGGCCCAAGAGACCCCCAAAATCGTCCCAAGACGGCCCAGGAAAGCCCCAAGATGGCCCAGGAGCCGCCCAAGACGGTTCCAGGAGAGCCCCGACAGGGCTTCAAGACTGCCTAAGCGAGCCCAGCGGGCCCCAAGAGGGCCCCGCGAGGCCCCAAGAGGCCCCAAAGAGGCCCCCAAGAGCCTCCCTGGAGGCCCCCAGAGGCCCCCAAGATGCCCAAAAATGGCCCTGAGCGCGCCCCAAGACGCCTCCAGGAGAGCCCAACAGGCCTCCGAGAGGCCCCCAAGAGGCCCACTGGAGGCCCTCAGGAGGTCGTCCCCATCATGTTCCCGGAAGGCGGTCCGGGAACATGATTCCGCGCCTTGGAGGAGTATTCTGCGCCTTCCGAGGCGCCTTGGACGAAGTACGATTCATATTCTTGAACGCTTTCCGGGAACATGATTTCTCACCATTTCGGAACGCTTTCCTACTGCTGCGGTGCTCTGGGGGGAAGAGACGGGAGTCCGGGAACATGATCGGGAGGTTATAGGGAACGAGGGTTTGGAGAGGAGCAGTAGGACAGACGGACGGGGCCCGGGGGCGGGGGTGGGGTGGTGCCACCGGTTGGCATGGCCACCCCGGGCGTCCTGTGGGGTCCACGAACCCGCCCAAGACGGCACATGAGGCCCCAAAGACAGCCCAAGAGACCCACAAGACAGCCTCAGCGAGGCCCAAGGGGGCCCCAAGACGCTCAAGAGCGCCCCAACGGCGCCCGAGATGGCTTGAAGATGGCCGAAGAGGGCCCCAAGAGGATCTTCAAGAGGCAAACACCGGCCCATTCCCATTCGTAAAGCATGCGTTTTCAGCATTTTCGTTTGCTTGGTCCTCACAGTGCCCCAGACGCCCCCGAGCCCCAAGACAGCCCAAGAGAGACCCAAGAGGGCCCAAGACGGCCCAAAAGGGTCGTCCTGTGAGGCTCACGGAACCCCCAAGACGGCCCAAGAGGCCCCAAAGTTGGCCCAGGAGGCTCCCAACACGGCCTCAGGGAGGCCCAAGAGGGCCTCGTTCGAAATCATATTCCCAGAAGCCTCTCCGGGAACATGATTTCCTGGTTCCCAGGTCGCCCAAGAGGGCCCTAAGACGGCCCCAAAAGGGCCCTAAACGGACATTCAAAAAGGCCCGGATGGCCACAGTTCGTTGATTTGCATGAGATGTTGTTGGATTTCTTCCGCGCGGAGGAGACGGAGAGGGCGAAGGAGGAGGAGGAGGAGGAGGAGGAAGAGGAGAAGGAGGAGGAGGCAGGGAGGAGGAGTGGAGGGGAGGAGGGGGGGAGAGAGGAGGAGGCTCGAGGGCGATCGACGATCGGCGACGACGACCGGCGACGGTGATTGACGACGACGACGACGACGACGACGACGACGACGACGACGACGACGATCGACGACGGTCGACGACGACGACGACGACGACGACGATCGACGACGATGACAATAGTCGACGGCGCCGATCGACGATCGACGGCGACGACGACGGCCACGCCGACGGCGGCGACGCTGCCCGCGTGACAGCCCAAGAGGCACACAAGACAGCCTCATCGAGGCCCCAGAGGGCCCCAAGACGTCCAAGAGCGCCCCAAGAGGGCCCGAGATGGCTTGAAGATGGCCGAAGAGGGCCCCAAGAGGGCCTTCAAGAGGCAAAACTTTACCCATTCCTCGTGTAAAACGTACAATTTCAGCATACTCGCTTGCTTCGTCCTCAGAGTGGCCCCCGAGGAGCCCCAACACAGCCCAAGACGGCCCCAAAGGCCCCAAAGCCGGCCCAGGAGGCCCCCAAGACGGCCTCAGGGAGGCCCAAAAGGGCCTCGTTCGAAATCATGATCCCAGAATTTTCTCCGGGAGCATGATTTCCGGGTTCCCAGGACGCCCAAGAGGGCCCCAGGACGGCCCCCAAAGGGTCTAAAATGACATTCAAAAATTCCCAGAGGGCCACAGTTCGCTGATTTTCGCGAAATGTTGTTGGATTTCTTCCACGCGGAGGAGACGGAGAGGGCGAAGGAGGAGGAGGAGGAGGAGGAGGAAGAGGAGGAGGAGGGGGATGAGGAAGAGGAAAAGGAGAAGGACGAGGCGGGGAGGAGGAGTGGAGGGGAGGAGGGGGGAGAGAGGAGGAGGAGGCTCGAGGGCGATCAACGATCGGAGACGACGACCAGCGACGGTGATTCACGACGACGACGACGACGACGACGACCACGACGACGACCGACGACGATCGACGACGATGACAACAGTCGACGCCGCCGATCGATGATCGACGGCGACGACGACGACGGCCGCGCCGACGGCGGCGACGCTGTCCGACAGCCTCAGCGAGGCCCAAGAGGGCCCCAAGACGTCCAAGAGCGCCTCGAGAGGGCCCGAGATGGTTTGAAGCTGGCCGGAGAGGGCCTTCAAGAGGCAAAAATCGGCCCGTTCCCGTTGCACAACGTACGTTTTCAGCATACTTGCTTGCTTTGTCCTCGCAGTGCCCCAGACGCCCCCGAGCCCCAAGACAGCCCAAGAGAGACCCAAGAGGGCCCAAGACGGCCCAAAAGGTTCGTCCTGTGAGGCTCACGGAACCCCCAAGACGGCCCAAGAGGCCCCAAAGTTGGCCCAGGAGGCTCCCAACACGGCCTCAGGGAGGCCCGAGAGGGCCTCGGTCGAAATCATATTCCCAGAAGCCTCTCCGGGAACATGATTTCCTGGTGCCCAGGACGCCCAAGAGGGCCCTAAGACGGCCCCAGAAGGCCCTAAATGGAGTTTCGAAAAGGCCCGGAGGGCCATAGTTCGTTGATTTGCGCGAGATGTTGTTGGATTTCTTCCGCGCGGAGGAGACGGAGAGGGCGAAGGAGGAGGAGGAGGAGGAGGAGGAGGAGGAGGAAGAGGAGAAGGAGGAGGAGGCAGGGAGGAGGAGTGGAGGGGAGGAGGGGGGGAGAGAGGAGGAGGCTCGAGGGCGATCGACGATCGGCGACGACGACCGGCGACGGTTATTGACGACGACGACGACGGTCGACGACCTACGACGACGACGATAGAAGACGATGACAACAGTCGACGTCGCCGATCGACGAACGACGGCGACGACGACGACGGCCGCGCCGACGGCGGCGACGCTGTCCGCGTGCGCAGAGCCACCCTGGACCCAGTCTTTTCTGCATCGTTCGAAATCCTGTCCCCGGAAGCGTCTCCGGGAACATGATTTCAGGAGGAGGAGGAGGAAGAGGAAGAGGAGGCAGATTAGGAGGAGGAGGAAGAGGAGGAGGAGGAGGAAGAGGAGGAGGACGAGGAGGAGGAGGAGAGGAGGATGAGTGGGCGGGAGGGTTCGGGGCCGATCGACGATCGGCGACGGTGATCGGCGACGGTGATTGACGATGACGACGACGGTCGTCGACGGCGACGACCGACGACGGCGACGACGACGATGGACGACGATGACAACAGTTGGCGCCGCCGATCGGCGAACGGCGACGACGACGACGTCTTTACAGTGCCACCCCGAGGAGCCCCAAGACGGCCCAAGAGGGACCCATGATGACCCATGATAGCTACAAACCAGCCCAAGAGAGCCCCAAAAGGCACCCAACAGGGCCACAACGGGGGGCAACCAGAGCTGCCTATAGAGATTCCTGGGAGGCCTCTTCCGCAGCGTCCGAAATCATGTTCCCCGAAGCCTCTATCGGAACATGATTTCGGGGTTCCCAGGACGCCCAAGGGGGCCCTAAGACGGCCCCGACAAGTCCTGAAAGGACGCTCGAAAAAACCCGGAGGGACATACTTCGTCGATTTCCGCGACATGTTGTTGGATTTCTTGCGCGCGGAGGCGGTGGGGGAGGAGGGGGGGGAAGAGGAAAGGAGGAAGAGGAGATGGACGAGGGG